>KK116450.1:33807-47038 GCA_000611955.2 Stegodyphus mimosarum
ATGCCTCGACACGTTCAGTTCGTTTATTTCTTGAGACAGAATACCACCGGCCCACCAGCGGCCGAGCGGTAAAGACGCTGAACACTGGTAGTTCGGTCCGAGGTTCAAATCCCGCGAACGGGCTGGCTGCATGGGCGTTTTCGTGGTTTTCCCCATGTGTAACGTGTATACGAGCCAGTTCCCTTAGAAAGTCCTCCACGAAGGCATCCCTCCCCTTAGGCAGATAGCCCTCGTGTGCTTTGCCATAGCTGAATAACATAACCTAACCAGAATACCACCGGTACTCTCATTGCTCAGATGCTATCAAAATTAAATGAACAGAAATCCTTCACAAATCTCCTATGGTATTACATAGACCAGGAATCTTCTTAGATGATAAACCTTTTCGGGGCATCTCTAGTCTTTAACTGCTGACACATTTTCTGGATCCATACACACACACATACACACCTTGAGCAGAAATGACATACATGTCCGAGGCAAATCACTTCTCGTCTGAACAGTTTACATTTCGCAGGATTCAACTTCAGATAAGCTTTATTCGATTTCTGAAGCACCTTTCTTAATATTTAAATACTCTTCAAAATTTTTACCGACGATCACGATGTCATCCAGGCATATCATACAAGCTTCGTTGGAAAAACTTCTCAGCACGGTCTCTATTAGTCATTTGAAAGTGGGCAGCGCATTGAATAATCCGCACTGATCACCTTGAACTGCCAAAGTCCTTGTCTGATAGTAAATGCCGTGTTTGTTTTGTCATCAGAGTGTACCTGTACTCGCCAATATGCCCTCTTTAAATGAAGCGTCAAAATCCACTTTATTTTAAAAAGCGTGTCCAGAATGTGGTCAGTTCCAGGAAATGGGTAGCTGCCTTTCTTTTTACCTATTTCATCCGGCGATATCCAAAGCAAAATCTAGTCGTACCATCTTTCTTTGACACCATGGCGATGGGACAGAACAAAGGACTTGCTGAAGGCTCCATAAATTCGCTCTCTTGCATGTACTTTAGAAGTTTCCCTACTTCTTCTAATTTAGCAAACGCTAGACGTTTTAGATATTGCTTTATTGGTGGATAATTCCCCCGTACCTATCCTGTGCTGTGATAATCTATTCTGTGCCAACATCAGAAGATGTGCGGAAGAAATTTCTCGAAATTCTTGAATAACACGTTTCTCAGCAGTCCTCATTGAAACATTCTGCAGCAGTTCTCTCTCTGCGAGCTGAAATAACTCCGATGTTAGGTTGTTGGAAGATGCAGAGATTGAAGAACTACTGGTTCGTTTAACGCAGTTCACTGGAGTTCATGTTGTAACCACTTTGCCTTTACTAATGACTTTCGCCTTATCCCTTCCAGTGGCAAATCTCACCTGGATGACGGTCCTTCATAAGTAAACGAATGCTAAGTTTACTGGTACACCTTTTGGGTTGTTACATTTCTTATTATACTGCATTATGCCGTACCGAAAATTTCTGTTTTCAGCTATGGATCCAGGAAGTAAAAATTCTGTTTTTGCTGGTACTGGATAACGTTTTGAGCTATTACGCAGTGGAAAAATTTAAATCCTTCATCTATAATCCCAAAGAAGTTTGTCCTCAAAGGCAATATGCAGTTTTTTAAATTCCAAAGAAAAATATATAAGGTATATCTCCCACATTCTTAGCGTGCCTTCGTGGTGTAATGGTCAGCACGCTGAGCCGGTATTTCAGAGGTCCGTGGTTCGATCCCCGGCGAAGGCAATGCATATTTTTCATGACTCCTGCTTCGAAATAAACCTAATGTGTCTACAGTGGCGCCCGAACTAAAAGGGTTGTGGATGATGACTCTCCACACCCAGGATTTGGCGACTAGGTCCCCTAAAACCCTAGTCGCCCTTTAAAAAGGGGAGTATATAAGGTATATCTCCCACATTCTTAGCCTGCCTTCGTGGTGTAATGGTCAGCACGCTGAGCCGGTATTTCAGAGGTCCGTGGTTCGATCCCCGGCGAAGGCAATGCATATTTTTCATGACTCCTGCTTCGAAATAAACCTAATGTCTCTACAAATATACTTCTTTAGAAAGTCTAACCCGAATATGCAAGGGTTTATAATTTCTGCTACATATGCCGTGTGATGGAAGGTAGCATTTCCCAAAGTGATATTCAGGTTTAACCTTTCATTGATGCGGATTTTGTTATAGGACCCCAGAATGGAGGATCAAGCAGGACACTGTCCAGTTGAGTACCTTCCAGTTGTTGAGGCAGATCTTTTCCGATGATTGTAACATTGCCTCCCGTATCGATGGTCATATTGTAAGGAATTCCATTTATATGCCCCATGAGGAATAGTGCCACCCTCATTGGAGAAAGCTGAAGCGCTTTAAAATGTGGCTTATCAGTATCTGGTAAACTCCACCTCACAAGATGGCCATTGATTTATTTTCTGCCTCTTTGCTGAGGAGCCGTCTTAAATTCCGTGTCTTCGGGTGATGATAATAATAACGATGTAGATCATTTTTTGCGCTTGTCTACATAATTGGAAATCAGTTTTAATAATTAGGTTTCATGTTTTAATATTTCCAAATTTTTGGCAATTAAAAACGTTCCGTTGCAATTAACAGATCATACACTGTTTTTACTGTCAAAGAAGATTACAATGGTCAGGTAATATCCTATAACATTCAACATTTATCCTGACATTTAGCAAACTATTGAAAGTTTATTGGTTCTTAAAAATTAATTTTTAACATTTGAAGCTCCATATTTCTACAGTTGTTCTCTTCTGTAACCCGGTAATCGATGGGTAAATTAGGCTAATATCAATACGCAGGAATAAAAACTAAAATTCAAAGATAAGCAAGAAATTCATATTTTAGTTTGATTTGAAAGACTACATTCTAAAAGATTATTGCAAATATTATATAAACATGGCAATACAAACTTAAGAAATATTTATTGTGTCAAACTTTTAGTTTATTTTATGACAATTATAGAAAAACGTTTAGTTTCATAATATTTTTACTGATAATAACTTTTATGCTGAGCTTTACCACTTGCTGTAAGCAAACGATAAAATGGAATCAAAAACATGTATTGATCAAATTTGATCTGTCTGAAAGGCGAGAAAATTTGGTGTGAAAAGTAATTACTTAATTCTTAAACTCATATAGCAAGTAAGTAATTGCAATGCATTTTCTATTTGCGTTGTATTGCAATTTATGATAGCAATGAGGAAACTGTAAATGAATGTTATTTCCTTCAAAACAAACACACAGTTAATTAATTCAAAAATTTGTTGCTCGCAAGAAAGTCTTTCATTTTAGAATACTTGGTAACAAACAAATATTCGTAAGCTTTTGTTAATTAAAGCGCTATGTTTTGCTACTGGAAAGCATATTCTCTAAATTCTTAACAAAGATGTTAAGTAAATACAACAAAGGGTAAAAATATATAAATTTTGAAGAATTCTTTGTCTTTCGTATTGAATTTCCATTTTGTAATGCCATTACTTACAGCCTAGCCTGCATGTATATTTTGAAGAGTTTATGGATACGCCTTTATTATTTTAACACATTCTAAATAAAGCAAATAAATTCGTTTTCTTTTATTTTAAACAGTAGGTTTTCGAATATACGAAGCCGTTTCGATCTTTTGTTTTTGTCTTCTTATGCAAATGGTTTGGTAATGCTATCATTAAATTTAATAGAGAATTTTAATACTCACGAATTTTCAGCAATTATTTGCAGGAAAAATTACACCCATCCACTAAAAATGCTTTTAAAATAATTATATCTTAGGTTAAAGATGATAATAAGTAAATAATTATATGCGGTTTTATTTACCAGAAAGTAGTTTTGCAAATGGTAAAGGAATTTTCCTATTCCCATTACAATGAAAAATCATATGGATGAATATTAAATGATAATCAGAACAGGATCTGTATAAATGTTATTTCCAATTATGTTTATTATAATGTTCAAGCTATCTGAACTTTTAATATTATCATTATAAAACTGTAGTAAAATACATGTGACGTTAGTATACTTAGGTCAGCCACTCTTTAAATATTCAGCATTTCAAGATTTCTCAGGCAGAATGACACAAAAAACAATTTGTAACATTTTCAAGGAAAGCACAATCAAAAGGTAAATTCGAATTTGTTTCATACGCTGGCTATCATAAATTAAGGAAAAATTCACAAAAACACTCTCTCAAAAACAAGCCGTGTCAAATTTGAATGTGTTGCCAAGTAGCTGAGTAAAACTGCAATATGCAAATTACTGGCGCTGCACTAGGAATACGTCATCTGCGAGGAGTATAAACCTCCATGTTCGAGAGAAAGTCCACATATTTCACTGTGATAGTGACATCAGAAATAGGAGATAGCCAATACGTAATAATGACCTCCAGGCATCATTTGCCTGCAGAACTACGATGGAGAGCCATTGGGATATTAGAGGCAGAACAAATTCCAAGAGAAGTGGCGAGATGGCCAAATGTGAGTCCTTCTGTGGTTCACAGACTTTGCAGGCAATTTTAAACCATAGATTCGGCATCTAGAAGGTTCAGCCAAGGACGGCCAGCTGCTACAACGAGCGCCGATGACCGGTATTTGACATTATGTGCACGCAGGAATAGAACCGCTTCTCCGACTCTTCTTAAATCCTCCCTTGTTGCAGCCACCGGAAGGCTGTGTGTCAACGTTTCGTAGAAGGGTTCACGAAGGTGGTTTGTATGCGAGGGGACCAGCCATTTGTTTTGTCGCCATAGGAGGGACCGTTTACAGTGGGCACGACAACATGTCCATTGGACACCTGATCAATGGAGGGTTGTTGTCTTTACGGATGAGTCCAGGTTTACTCTAGAAAGCGATAGTAGGCGTTATTTGACATGAAGAGAACCTGGAACCCTTTATGATCCGTCAAACATCCGTGAAAGAAATGCATACGGAAGCGGCAGTGTCTGTGTTTGGGGTGGCATCTCTTTGGGGGGACTCATAGACCTCCATGTTTTTCCAAGGGACACTGTGAATGCTCAGGTTTATAGAGATGACATCCTTCATGCTTATGTGCGCCCATATGCGAAGAGCATTAAGTGATGTTTTCCTGTTACAGGACGACACCGCAAGACCACACATGGCTCGCATCGTAGATAATTATCTTTAACAGGAAACAATTATGCGCATGGAGTGGCCAGCTCAATCCCCGGACTTGAATCCTATCGAGCACGTTTGGGTGCTTTAGAGAGACGTCTAGCTGCTCTCAATACCCCCCCCTCAGACCCTTGTCGCGTTTGCAACTTCTTTGCAAGAGCAATGGCTCTCGTTTCCTATGGAACTGATAGACCGCATAAATTGAAAACGAACAGTGTTTTATAAATAAGAAAAATCATAGGAATCAATTTCACTTAATCTTTATTTTCAGAGAATCGACTTCAGAAAACTGAAGTCAATATGCTACGGATGGACCCTGCGGTTTGCATAGCTTGGGAAAAGTGCTAAATATTAATTCAAACAAATTTATTAATTCAACAACAAAATACCACGCAATTTGTAGCAACACTGTGGAAAAAATGTCGATTAGATTTTATAAAGCAAAATTCTTCTTGAACTTGAAATTTCAACCCCAACATGTCTTTTGTTTGTTGCGGATGCAAGTTGCGAAAACCTACAGAAAATAGAATGTTGTAAAAATCAATTATATCCCCTAATTAACTAACGAAAGCATAACTATAAGCTCTGAAGGAAAATAATAAATCAAGTAGGCTTATACGCAAGGAAGAGGACAAGAAACAAAACAAAATCAAGACAGCTTACCTAATTACTACATTTTTCGCGAGAAATAAAAGGAAGCAGCATAATTAACAGCTTCTTCTGAGGTTTCAAGGTAATTTCTTGTTTACGTCCAGCTAGCCAGAGATGACTATTTTTCTTATTCTCAAGGAACAAGATAAAACTTGAAAGATAAAATTTTAAGGCAAAATTATATTTTTACTTCTTTTTTAATGTTAAAAGTAATATCATAGCATTTACTCTATTTGATAGGAAATACAGTTTTGATCTATGTTAAGCCGCTTCTTTTTCCCTTCGGATTTCTCTAAGACCGCAAAGTGGTTACGAGGATAAAATGTAGTCATTCTCGCATGTTAGATAAGATGAGAAAATCCTCTCGAGGTGATTATTACTTGTAAGCTGCTGGTGATCAACCCGCTTACCGATGTAAAGAATTACAGAGAAAGTTAAGCATTAAGTATAACATATAAGGAAATATAAATACTGTATGTATTATATTTTTTTAAAAAACATGAGCGTTAGATAAACGATTAAATGATGTACTAGAAAGAGTAGCTGATTTAGATTTGTCTTCATGAAACAGAAGTTTTTGAGATTTATATCAAAATTTAAGGCGACAATTTGTTTTTAGATTTTCATATCTTAACATGTCTTTTATTATCACGTTTCAAATTCCATGATTAAGCAAAAAATAAAATGAATGGAAATTTGTCTAAGCATGATATTCTTAGAAATCTATTATTATGAATTAAATATACAAAATTATCTCTATTTTTATAGCTGCTCTGAAATCAGTACTAACAGAATTGATCATAATCAAATGTGAGATAAAATGGGAAAACTGTGTTCCGTGTATCCTGGTGATAATTTCTATCTTATTTAAAATCGAGGGATTGAAAGCACTATACGTGTGAATTTGGTAATGAAAATGTTGTTCAAGATTTCAGCAACAGGAAAATAGTTTATCGTTTCTTGCAGTTTTCTAACAGAGACTTCAAAATATAAATCCACTAAAAAGACTGTTTTCTAAGCATATGCGGTTTATCTTTAAGATTATACATTCACTTCTAAAAGTTAAGCACAGAGAGGAAAATGCTAATTTCCGAAAGCCAATCAGAATTGAAGAGGATGCAATTCGCTGCAGAGATAGACGGCAGTATGCAAATATGTTAGGTAACAGCCAATCGCGCTTTCATGTCAAGAAATATGCAAAAAAGGCAGTCTTATAAGAGCCGGTCGCCCAAGGGTTACAACCCCCGCGGATGATCGATATATTGCTATTGTAGCCAAGCGGAATCGCAGAGCGACCTCCCCACGTGTGGCATCTATGCTCAGAGCGTCCACTGGCAAGGCGATATCTGCAGCTACTGTACGCCTAAGATTACATATGAGTGGAATGTACGCCCGGGTACTTCGAGTTCGTGTTCTTCTATCCGTCCAACCAAGAGGGGCACGATTACAGTGGTGCCAGGAACATGTCAATTGGAATGTGTCTGACTGGGGCAATGTCATGTTTACCGATGAGTCAAGATTTACTCTGGAGCCAGATGACAAGCGTATGAGGATATGGCGTGAACAAAGAACACACAATCAGTCCCAAAACATCACCGATGATCACGCGTTCCGAGAAAGCATTATGGTGTGGGCAGGGATTTCATTAGGATACCGCACCGACCTGCACATCTTTAAACGGGGTTCTTTGACGGCTGTCCGGTATCGGGATGAAGTCCTAGAACCCATTGTGAGATTGTACGCTTCAGCAGTTGGCCCTACTTTTGTTTTAATGGACGATAACGCACGTCCCCATAGAGCTCATATCGTCGAAGACTACCTGGAGAGTGAAGGGATTGCGTTGATGGCGTGGCCAGCATATTCGCCCGACCTTTATCCCATTGAAAATTTTTGGGATACTCTCGGCCGTGCTGTATCTTCACGTTTCCCACCTCCAGCCACTCTGATTGAGCTGGAAACTGCTCTACAAGAAGAATGGCGATTCCTTAATTCTGCGGTGGTTGGCCACCTAATTGAAAGCATTGTCACAAGGTGTAAACTTTGTATAAGGATGAGGGGGAATCACACACCCTATTAATGTCCTTTTTTTCATTTTAAGCTTTTTTTTTCACTTTATACATAGTTCTGTTTAAGTCTCCAGTATGTCATTGTCTGATAACTTACAAAAATTTAGTATTGTTTTCATTTCTGTGTACAATTATTGATTTTGTTTTATGCATAAATATATATGCTACTTTCCTGCCGAATGTTGTGTCAATCAAAGCAGTATTTACTGATTGTTTTTTGCATTTTATATCTTCGTGCTTAACTTTTGGAAGTGAGTGTAATTCAAGGTATGAGAATCGTATCCTTCGCATGAAGAAAAAGATCTACACACGTCTTCGTCATTCAAATTTTTTTCTATGAAAAGTCGTTAATGTTTCAACGTAAAACATTTGAAATATAGTTTTAGTGATGCAAGTAGAAGCTTTCGTAATACAGTTAAAAATTACGCGATTGCTTTACTCTCACTGATATCAGGATTACAAGAGTCCTCCCGTTGGAGGCCAAGCCCAGAGTGCCGCTCAGGAAATATATTTTTATAAATTGTGGAAATAAAAACAAATGTTGATCTTTAAAATTTTAGAAAGAATTTAGCATTTCTTGGTTAATGTTCACTTCTGTTAACGCTTGAATAATCCGCTACACCTGGTTTGATTACAAAAATCTGGAAAATTTTTAATCTGAAATCGTTCAGATTTTATATTGCGCCCAAAAAGGTTTTTTTTTCAAACTTTAGCGTTACACGTTTGTTACATTTATTTATTAAATACCATGTTCTTCGCAATTCAACCATAAAATTCAATTCAATAGCAGTATCACAAAGTATGCCGCCCAACCGGTATAGTGCTTATCGTCGCTGACTGCCGTGCCGAGAGGCGTGGTTTCGATTCCCGGAGAAGGCATGGATGTTTGTCAATGTATAGTATCGGTGCGGCATGGAGGCACTTTAAATATGCTGCGAGCCGAAAGTCTTCTAGTGTGGTTTGGTGGAAGAGAAGAGGGGTGGGAGACCTTCGATCCCGTCCCCTCGGAGTGCTCTCCGTCAAAAGTAGGGGCGGAATTGAACCAAATCGCACGGTCACCTGTTAAGTGCTCAAGGCTGCTGCCAACGACAGGCATGATCTAGCGCTTCTTCCCACGAGGAATTTCGTGGGCTTGGGCTGATTACGTCAGATAAGTGAGCATAAGCAACAACAACATCACAGAATATTTCCCATACACAGTCTCCCGCGATAAAGGTAAAAATGCTCTTTTCCGTACAATGTTGCCATTGATCGCTTTGAAATCGTTAAGTTTGTTAATAAAAAAAGTTCGCCAAAGTTTTAAAAATGTTAAAATAGATAATAAAAAAATTCCAAATGCTCATATATGATTGGAAGACTACGCTATTCAAAATTTGATGTTTCTAGGTACCGTTGTTTTTTCACAGTGCGAGAAACATAAATATATTCATGCAAATTCTTCTTTATTTATTTTCTTGAAATATAATGCAGGGTTCTAATATTTGGTGGCAACAATTTGAAAAGTGAAACGCCATTTTAGAGTAGACGACGCAAAATGCCAAAACGAAATTATAGCCCTTCTGGGCAAATTGCCAATTTGGACTAAAAAAAATATTTATATGTTACATTTAGAAAAAGATTAAAAAAATTAGGTATGTTCTTCATTAATATTCTTAAATTCGTCGTTTCAACGAATGAAGTTTTTGTTTTGATTAAAAATGTTTCATATTAGGAAATAATTATTTCATATTAGTGTTCTTCATTTTATTGTTATTATTACTTCGAGGATTCGAGAAAATTTAAAATTCCGAACTAATTATAGCGTTTCGGTTAACAATAGAACTAGCGTATTAGAGTTTATTAAAATGGTAATGGTGTTCTTTAGAAGAAAAATTAAAATGTAACATAAATGAAAACTTTAATTTTGGTACATAAGGATTTTATCCCTATGAATAATGATTGTCTAACTTTAATTTTTATTTTTTCTATTACATAGTTGGTTTTTAGTAAAATAAGTACTATTTTAATGCATGGCATATTTTTCTCTCATATAAAAATTAACGTGATCCTTTTCTTTTAAAACTAATCCTGATTAATTTTTAGTGAAAATACAGAAAAACGAATTTAATTAATAAAGCTAGGAACTTGAAATATCCTTCGTATTACTAATGATGCAAAATATAGATATAGATATTTCATAAATTTTGATACTCAATTTGCATACCTATATATCATTTTGCACCTGAAATGCACGCAAAGGAAGTTTTAGAGATATACTCGGAAAATATTTATTAAAAAGACATGTTTAAAAGTAGCTCGGGAATATTTTCTGGGTTTGTTTTTAAACTCTTTTCTTTCCCGATTGTTATATCAATCAATTTCGCTATTATCCTGTTCAAGTTATCGATAGTACACAATACATCGAAAATTGCAAAATATGCGTAGTATGTTTTACAGCGTTTATTAAAAGACTAAAGGAAATCTTTCAAAAGTAAATTATAAGACTTTAAGTGGACTGCGCTAGGTAAATAAAAATGAATATCATTGATAATATTTTACAATACAATAGCATCCTATGAAGCATATTATATCAGTCACATAAGCAAAAAGCCAGTTACTTATTAAAAAACTTAAATTCTTTCTGCAGTCCGCATTAACACTCGTAGTGAAGAACGATACCGGTTGCTATATCGATGGGCTCGGTTTCGAAACTCGAAGAATACATGAATGGTTGCACGGCATGAAAACATTTAAACTACTAGAAGGGCAAATTTCCGGATGGGCATAGATAAAGGTGAATGGAATTCCGGATGGGAAAGATAGAGGAAGATGGATGGGCCGTCCTCGAATCAGTCGCCAGGGATGTTCTGCATTAAAATTAAGGTGGAGTTAAACTGTTAAACTTAGCCTGTACGATGAGTGTGAAATTTTGGTGTCCCCTCACTTCTACTTGTACCTGTCTGAACGGAAAAGCAAAGTAAAAAACGCATAGCTTTTCTGTAAAATCAGAATGCATCGATCGCTGTGTACATCTCAGCAGTTTTAGGGCCGCTAATTTCATTTTAGAAATATGTCATTAAACTACTGTTTTTAGACTAAGTACAAAATTATTTTAAAATTCCGATTGAAGAACTTTTATTGAACCACTTATGCCTATGTAAACTCTACCAAAATAAAAAAGAGGACAGTTTTATGTTTCCCAGCCGATTGACGAAATTTTACTTGCGTTTTTGATGTTTCGAAAGCGCTACTTATTATATATATTAGATTTATTTATAGCATTGTTCTAATGTAAGCATTTTGACACAAAATTGCACTTTTTCTGAAATGGCATACCAATTTTTTTTCCATATTTAGTCTTACGACTAAAATTATGCAGCAGTGCCAAGTTTTGTAAAACTTGTACGATTAGTTTTTAAAAAATTCGCTCTAAACAATTTAGGTCCTCATTTTTTAACTGAATTTGGTATATTTTTATTAATATCTTCTTTCCATTAAACTTACTTTATTCATTCTTTCACACTTCGAAATTCAAGCTCAATCGAAGAAAAATTTGCAAATATTTTCTGATTTTTTTTTCAAAATCTGTACAGTTAGAAATTTTTATAGATTTAAAAAAAATATTTTTCGGATTTTATCCTGTAATATCGTCTAAATATATATATCTGTTTATATCGTCTAAAATAGATGTACTATTTCTAAGCATACCTGTAAAATAAAAATTAGAGTTTTTTATTTAAAGTTTCCTAAGATATACGTGAATTTATATATTGGCGCATTTTGAAATGTGCATAATAACCTCAAAATGGGCTTATGAATCTAAAATTAATAACTGTAATTAAAAAAATATGATATAAAGAAATTATTTGAAATAATTGAAAGATACAGCTTTTTCTCCCACCGTGAATAATGAAACGAAAAGGAAGGGTGGTTACCATAAATTAAGAAATTCGTAAAGTGATTTATTTTCTGCGCAAATTCAAAAAAGGGCGCCATGATGAATTTTCGAATTACAGGGTAAGTGTCTCACCACATTTTACAAAATTTAATATTTATTCATAATTTTGAGACATAGAATCGAAATTTGGGAAAACATCGGTATGTCATTTCACAAAATGTCCGATTTTGTGCCAAAATACCTACGTTAGAGTAATGCTATAATTAAATCTAAAATGTATCCTAAGTCGTGCTTTTGAGACATGAAAAACGGAAGTTTAAATTTCGTCAATCGGTCCAGTAAAACGGGAGATGTAGAGCTGTCCCTTTTGTTTTGTGCAGCGTATACATCCTCTCAGTTTTCAGGCCTTTAACTTTCTGTGAATGTTTAATTAAAATATTGTTTCTGGACTAAACATAAAATAATCTTAATAATCTATTTTTAAAATACGATTCAGGCACTTTTATTGAACCACTTTTGCCTTTTAAAATACATACATATTGATTGCATCCTTTCACCAAAATGATTAGCTAAGTAAATTGATAATCATTATATCCTAAAACTGAATGGAAACATTATTACATGATTAGCAGTTTGTATGAACTTTACTTTTCGGTAGTAAAAGCTCGAAATTAGTGAAAATAAAACGTGACTACAGAAATCCTTAGAAAAAGTGTGATTTATTATGAGGTTATCTGCCCTGAGGGTGCTATTGCTATCAACTTTCTAAGATAAATTGTCTCATGTTCGCAATGCATCCAAGTAAAAGTCTAAACACTTGTCTGTGGCTATTATGTCTCCCTTGGTAGGCTGCAGAATTTTCAGAAATTAATGCTATTTAATGGTTTAGGACTATTTGAGTAAAGAAATTCTTTGCAATATATTTAGCCTTTTTTTCCGTTAATTTTAGCAAAAGAAATTCGTCTGATAAGCTTTGTTTTAGTTCAGATGAAAATATTAAGTTTAAAATCAAAGAATTTTCCTCTGTGTTAAAGATAAATATATTTAATATATTGAAATCACGCAATAAAGCAATCTTATTTTAAGTAAAACACAGCAGATTTTGAGAGTGGATAAATATCTTAAGAGCAAAACGCTTTCTTGTTTAAAACCTTTTGCAAATAATTTTTGCATCTGATATAGATGGTCGTAACATCAACATCAAGGGAAGTTTTACATCTGATAGAGGTAAACATCTTTTATTTACAACCGATAGAGTAGGTGGATATAAAAGCGTTTTACATTTGTTGTGATTGCTCTAGATTTCGACTGAAACTGTGTCAAATGAAGTTGTTTTTCCGCCTAATTTTAAATGCATTGTAGAGCATAATCAGCATATTAAAATAATGAAGTGCGTAGAAATGCTATTAAAAAGGAACAGGAAAATTAACCGTGCAGCCAATTCATTCGCATATGTTTGAACCCAGCTCAGTCTACCAATATTCGGAAGCTTTAAACACTCGACTT
>KK116450.1:47052-138263 GCA_000611955.2 Stegodyphus mimosarum
AAATTAATTTAAAGACGTGTAATAATATTTCAGCTTAAAAATGCTTGAAATGTAACATTAAACTTTTGTTTATATACTGTAATTTTTTATAACTCGCTAATCAAAAAATTTTGTTTTAAAAACTGAATCTGTTTATAGATGCATAGTTTATCTTTCAAATATGTGGAACTGAACTACGCGAACGGAACCTATAGAATACCTTAATTTATATCACGGTTAAATTTTGGAGAAGTCAAAAGCGTATCCAAATTTTTCTCTTTGCAGAATGTTAGCGTCCTTAGTTTATGTGTACATCAAACATCAATTGTATAACGAGCGTAGGCTTCTGCAATACGCAAAGTGTACCATGAAAACATCTTCAAAAATTATAATGCTTAACATTTATCCGATAAAAAAGAACTGTTATATATCGATATACATAAGCTGCATTAGATGAGATTTTTAAAATTGGAATTTAAGCATTTCCGTAAATGGAAATTTGAGATCCAGAGTTCTATATACATTTTATTCTTACTTAAAACATAGGTTTTGGAATTTAACTAAGATAAACTTGCATATGCATTTAATAGTATTCGTATATGATTCCCAAATCGTAATAATAATTATTTCAAGAAAAATTCTAATGGTATGAATTTGCTTTCTAATTAAATGTTTTGGGACAATTAATTAGGTAATTCCATGATAAGCACTTTTTATGAGTTTTCCTACGAGCGCTTATAAATATCTAATAAATTTTTATTAAACCCTGCTTTGTTAGCAGGCAATATTTCCCACTTGTTCTTTATTGAACATACTGCTTCAGGTTTTCCAATACGATATGGTCATGGTGCAAGGTAAAGAAAAGAGATTAGAAATATGGCCCGTCCGATAAAAAGGATGATAATAGTGCCAAATCTTTTCCAACTTAGTTTAAATAGGATGAAGCAGCCGATCGTCAAAGATGCATGTGTAAATAACATTTTGTTCATTGAGCGAGAGGTAAAATATAGAGCTTTAGTTTAAAACTTTGGTTAGTTATTAGTTAAAAGAGTTATTTTAAAACTTTAGTTTTAGAATGTCAGAAGTTTCTGAACAACTTAGCTGAGGAGGACAAAGAAGTTGCCACGCAAAGGTTACCATCACATAGCGGTCTTCACAAAAATGATAAGGAGGATTGGTTGGCAAAGAAAGAAGTCTTCCCCTGCCAATCGCATCCTGTTTTACATCGCCAAAAGAGGAATAAAAATTACTACAGAGAAGCGTTTTGGAAAGACGTTACCGAAAGGAGCAGACATAAAGTATGGATTAGCAAAATGTTTTTACTCCTTTATCGTCCAGAAAGAAATCTATTGCTATCTGATCGTCTTGTTACTGGTTGCGATTGCCTTTAAAACATCTGCGTCGAGTTAACATTATCCCCAAAAATTCCAGTTCGTAAATTGTGTGAGGAATTACTAGATGCTTCACATCTGAGTCGTTGCCCTGGATATAATGATGTATCACTCTAAGAGAGATATAGTTAGACGAAACAAAAATAGTTTTTCAGATATACTGCGGACGTTTTTTTAGTTTTGCTGTTCTCTTTCACCTTTATTTGTCCTGTCTACAGTTGAGTTTGTAATCTGCAATTAGAAAAAAAGTGCTTAGAACTGTAGTTCAGTGAGTTAAATCTGAATTAGCGAAGAATTAAGCTGTCGATATGCGTTGCAAATGTTCCTTATCATGTTGACTTCATTTAGGAACGATTAGTAAACAAATAGGTAGAGAATTTTTGTAGACGGTTTATTCATTTGACTTAGCATTTAACTGCTCAATCTGGTCATACAATTCTTAACAAGTTACATTGCATTGAAGTTTTACAACATGACAGAAACTCAAGAAATCTAAACGTTCAGCAACAGTCATTCATTGTTTAAAGTGGAGCTATGATATACAGCCATTTAATTGATATTTAGTTCTGCAACATGTTTGAAAGACTTATATATTCCAGTTAAATAAGCTGCGGAATACTTTAGAAATGTATTTTGTATGTGGTTATAATAGGACATATGCAACATTCTAGTATACAGAGATAGACACAAAAGTTTTCAATTTATATCTTAGAAGTATTAGGTTAAATATGATAGAATGAAGTATAAGTTTCACTTGGGATAAATTTCGAATCAAACGGATTACAGAAATTAAAAATTTCGTTATGGAACCTATTCCTATGTATTATTTGGTAACAAGGATTAATGCCAGATGCCAGATTTTACTTGAAATGTAATGTCTTTGTATATTGTTCTTTCCCACATGAGTGATATTTTATTTTTTGATTTATTTTCATTCATCGAAGTTTTAAAAACCGAAAGGGCTAAAGTTGTGTAATGTAATGTTGACTGAAATTTGGTTATACGTTTTCTCCTTTCTAGATGAAAAGTTTGAATAATATTGTTTTGAAGACAAGGTAAATTCACGGAATTTTTTAACTACATCCCAAACACTTATGTTTCATAGAGCAAAAACTGCTTTTTATTGTTAACGTTGTTTCTGTGGTCACATTTATTCATTATGAGATGTTATGAATTTATCAAAAAATATTTAGAGAACTAATAATGCACCTTTCAAATTTGCATTAAGTATATTTAAAATATACTTTTAATAAATAACAGATTTCCTTGAGTAAAACTATACTGCTCATTAGATACAATTTTCAAATATAATTTTCTGCTTTCTTTGCGTGAAACATTTTCTAATATTCGTTTTGTTTGCCAACATGTTTTCTAAGCATTTCTTGTTACGTGGGTTTGAGCAGAGTTTTGCAATCTATACCAGATTATTTCTTAAATACAAAGCTTATTTACGTTTGGGATTAAGATAGTGCACTTCCCAGTAATTTGAGAAAACCATCTCCATGAGTAAGTCTTCCATACTGCGTTTAATTTCAGACATCATTACTGATGTTTCTCGGGTGTTTCATTAGCTGTATGGTTTCTTACTAATTTACACTAATCCGTATCTCAGGAGTGGAATAGCTAGAACAGATTTATGAAGCAGGAAAAGATTTAAGGATGAAACACAGAACTCAGTCTGCGTACCATCACGTCCCAGATATCTTTTAAATGGAAGAGATTTATTAAAGAAGAGAACTGAGACACGCATGGTGATTTAACAGAATTTGAAATTTATCCTTATCTGCTTGCGGGTTAATAAAGCGTTCATATTAAGATAACACTTTGTATGCTTTCTAAACGTTATTTTCGAGATTTAAGTTTCTTCACCTATAATTCGATGAAATATTCTACAAAAGTTATTTCAGTACATTAAGAAAATTGTGGAAAATAGAATATAGCAAAAATTCTAAATTTACAGATATGCTTGGTAACAGCAACAGAAATAAGATGAAAATAAGTCAAACGTCTTACAAACTTTTAGAAGTAATTTTACATAATAAAATTAAGCTTGTTTGTACGAAATTTTAAATAGAATAATAGTATCAATTTTTCTTCATCTTTCATATAATTTATTTATAATAACGTAATTCTTTCTACACCTAATTCAGTAATTTAATAGCTATAGAATTACATTTATTTTTAAATTTGAAAACCTAATTTTATGATCAGCCGTTAATTTAATGTTGAAACATACTGTGTATCATCATAATAACAGTATCATAGTAGTAACCCATTCAGTAATCTCATTCCTTCCCCCATAATATTTTAACAGTAATTATATCCTAAATTTTATTTTACAACATTTTGTTATTTTCGTATTAATAAAATACAAAATTTAAAGAGGAGCATCAGTTTTCCTCGAGCCTTTATTTTTTAATGATAAGCTAACAAATACCATTATAATAACTTTATTCTTATATTACAAACACGAATAAATATTAACCGTTCCTAAATTTTATTTACTGATACTAATTCTCTTTATAATGGTTTCGTATTTTTAAATAAAATCCACGAAATCCAAAAGAATATTCAACAGTTCCTTTAACAATCAAACTAAAATACTCACTAAAACAGTAAAACAGAAATTGCATGTACAGCTAAAACTATAAATTCAATTGTAGAGTCAGGTACTAATTCTATAAATTCTCATGGAATATCCACAGACTGTTTTTTAAGTAATCAAATAAAATGGTTATGGAAAATTTCGGAACAGGCAATCCACTGAAGACAAAAATGGTTGCATAGAATGAAGAATATTAAATCCATGGAGGAGGACATCATGAGTTACCTGTCATTATGAATAAGGCTGACTACAATGTGGTAGAAGACTTTATGACAAAGGTTTTACTCATTGCCTCCGAACTGCGCTCTGTAACAGACAGACAATAAGAGTTAATTACCTCCATCTTTAAACTATTGGAACATTTTACACAATAAGAGTATAATAATCAAAGTACAGCTTTAAACTGCAGAGATATTGCCAGTTATTAATGCAGACAAAAGTGCTATAATTAGCAAAGAATAAATCCAATGTACAACCTTAACACCTAGATTACAAAAACATTCTCAGGTTTAAAATATATAAAAACATTATGGTTAACTATGAAGAAGTTTAAGGTACGGACTTACTGATTTAGCAGAAAGAATGCCATTTATTGGCACAGATGCGAGTACTATAGTTAAAAGAGAAGTACTGGGTGTAACCATAGCCACTGGTGATAAAGAAAACTTGTTAGTTATTAACGCAGACAAGAATGTTGAAGTTAACAGTAAAGAGATTCCTTTTAAGGAGGAAGTAGTGTAGGAAGATGAAGAACAAAAGTGGAAGAAGAAACAAAATGAGCATGTTCTCTTAAAGAAAACAGTATTTATTCAACATCGCTCATTAGCACTAAGACACAACTAACCCCAACCATTAAAGCACATCAGCTGGGATTTAATATTGAGCAAATGGATATCACGCGCCCGAAAGAAATACTGATTGTTCTAAAGTAAAACAGAATTTAATTCGCCTGAAGAGCATTATAGAAAACTCTTCCTGCTTTAAAGAAAATCTGAACACAAGAGAACCAAAACCGAAATGGAAAACAATTTTTTAACTGCCTATTTATAAAATATTATCTGCTACATTTTTCACTAAAGTGTATTCCTAGATGAACAGATTCGTATATATATATTTCAGAAAAGTATTGAGAATTTGAAGTCTGGAGACTTTGTCTACGAATACAGACAGAAGACACATTCCATTCAAGATGCTACTCAACTGATGTGTCTGCGTCTCTATGTGATGATGCCATTATTCTGAAAACGAAAGATGTGTGCACTGTATCTGTATAAAGGCAAAAACAAGGACTTGAAACAGTTCTTTATATGTTAATATTTACGTTTCTTTTAATGATCTAAATGGGTGTATGAAATTAACGCGTATCCATATTACGGGTTTATTCATTCCTGACTAATAATTTTAAGGGTATTGTAAATGCTACATGATACAGTACCTTTTTTCATGTAAGAGTAATCCCTCTGACAAGTGAATCTTCTGCCCAATGAATTCTCCTACCAAGTGAATATATCCTTTGAATTATAAAAGATATTTCCAATGATCTTTGATTCTGACAAAAAATTTTGCGAAACTGAATTGCGAAGTTTTCTGATGGGAGCTGAACATTTCTTGTCTTATTTCATAAACCAATCATCGCTAAATGTCCCTCTTATAGTAGAAGCTTTATACTAACTGTCTGGTAGCTGAGTCGAAAATAGATTATAGAGTCTTGTATTCTTTGACAACATAAATTAATGATATCTATAGGGGAATAATCCTCTGATCTTATCAAAGACAGACAAAGTCAGAATAAAGGTGTAAATGACCCTTTTATTTGATCACAAAGATTTCACAATGGACCCTACTTGGGTTTACATAAGCCAACACTTCTGGTTTAACTTAAACAAGTAATGTTGTAATTAAAATAAACTGTAATTCAATTAGCCTAACGGCTCAAAGATAATTTAAACGCGCAGGAAGGCTTAGACTTCTATAAGCCGGAGGGACAAGCCTAATGGCTAGAAGCGCTCAACACCACCGAATAAAATCGCTATTAAATCAAGGTAACAACTTCACCTTTAAGCAGGCATAACACGTTCCAAAAGCAACTTCCGAAACCTTCGCTTAAATGGCACTTCTTTCTCCCTTGATCTGAATAAACGCGCACTATCTGATTTATATTCTGGTAAAAAACGTCGGTGAAAAGGAGGACGACAAGAAATTCGCTTTAACAAAACATTAACTATTAGTCAAAATTAAATAAATGAATCCTCACAAGATCTTTGATATTTGCAAGAATGAAATTATCACCTCTTTCCATAGATCATAAAGCTGGAGTTGATGGACATTCAGAGCAAATATAAATTTTGAATTTCTAGCCATAGCTGAATTTCTCCCAAACCAAGAAACGGCCTATGTACAGTTCATTATTTATAGGCTTCCATCACATTTTTGACAACACGGTATTTACTAGCAGCGTTAGCATCACAAATAAACACCAAAAGTAGCTTTAATATTTCACGTACAATAAACATTTTTAGAGACACTTATTGCATTTTTATAATATTTCCTTTAATTTATGAACCGTATTGCATTATATTCGATTGATCATAATAGCGTACTAGGTTTGCTAGCATAATTCGTTCCAGAAGAGAATGCGCAATCCAAAGAAGTCTCACATCAAATCTAATTTATCCATAAAAAATAATGGAACCTCAAGATAATTCTTTCCACTACTCAAGCAAATTCATATAAAAATGATTACAAACTATAAATTAAAAATGCATGAAATAAATTAATTTGTATTTTACATCTGAAACAACAGTGTCGAGCAAACGGAAGAATTAGTGCTCTCTGTTGGCTCACCACAGTCTTTTTTTTTAATTCAAATTAACAGCATATCTATCGAATAACAATTGCTTTTTCATTCGTTTGAGAATTTTTCGCAAATGTAACAACATTGCACTGTCGTAAAAAAATTCTTCACTCTCACGCGTGGAGCTTTTCTTTCTATAAAATCCTGCACTCTTACCATATTTAACGAATTTTTCTGATCTGATTTGATATGAAGGAGTTCTCCGTCACCTTCTTCTTCTTTTCCTCAGACGAGTTTTCCTTCATAGCCTCTTTCTCTCATTAGTTCGGTGGTCAGCCTTATTCCACCACCAATTCTTGAATGCCGTTTTCATTCACATTCAATCCTATGATCTTTTCAAACAATGCAATTTCAACGATAACTGGTGGTGTCTGTTCATGAGCAAATCCCTGAAGTCTTGTTTGAGAACACAATTAGGAGGAGGAATTTTCTTGGTAATCATATTCCAGACTTAACAATCGTTCTGAGTCTCTTCACTACACAGAAATGATTTTTTCTGTAACTTTCGAAGAACAAGGTTCATCTCAAAGCTTCATTAAAATAATGCTTTGCTATAAATCTTCTGAAAGTTTCAAAATGACTTGATGATCTCCAGTGGAATATATGGCAGGAAGAAACTTGACCTTGGTGAATTTTAATTCCTCCAGTATATTGCTCTTAAAGTCTGGAGGATGAACAAAAGTGTTATCCATAGCCATAACTGGCTTTTCTGCTGTTTGCTTTTCTTGAAGTTTCTCAGAATGAGATACGAACGAAGATTTAAAATAATTTTCTGTTTTCTACTTTTTATGAAGGCCATGCTGGAGCCTCTAAAAGACAAAGTAATAAAAATGTGAAAAGGAACTCAAATGCATAGTTTAATGCATTTTATGAGCTCTTCATAAGCATTCATTGTCGAAAAAAGAACGCGACTTGCACAATTTCAATTGACCTCGATTAGCAATTCTAAAAGTGTTACATTTTTAATTTTCTGGAGGTAATTGAGTCTTTAATATTTAGTATTTATTAACATGAAGTTTTGAAATAATACTTTTTGTTTGCTTTAAATAAAAAGTAGTTCTGAAAAATTAGAGGAAAGAATTAAATTATTACTCAAATATATTTAGTCAAATTATATTGAGAAAATAACTTTCAAGATTCAGCAAATTTACATGTACATTTCATTTCTATTTTATTAACTATTCGTGTATTTAAAGATTATATACTTATTTTTGTTTTTCATCATATAGCAGGTTTCATAATTTTCTTTAAATGAAAATTTTTTAAAAAGACTAAAGAAGGGAGAAGACTTTTCAGCTAAAAGTCGTTCTCCCTTCTTAATCTTATAAAAGGGTACGACAGATACGGCATTCGAAAACTTTTATGATTAAAGAAAATTTAGCACGCGTTCTATCTCTAGTTCTTATCGTTTAATCACACATACGACAATTTTATTCTGAACATATAACAATTCCGAACTATAAAAATTTATTCCGATCGAGCAGTAAATAAAACACATGTCTCACTTACATACCTCACTTGCAAAGAGAAGGAAAGGAAAGCATCAAATATATAGAGCTTTCGGTACGTTATGGGACATCTGGCAGAAATGGGAATCCATAAAGGCTTCAGTTTCAGAGATCTTGCGCATTTCATGGTACATTTACACATTTTGCGAGATTTGGGGTATGATACTTAATAATCAGCATTACACTAATGTACTGGGACTTTCTGTATTGACCTGAAAATATTCGAAACATACCAAGTAGCATATATCATAAGCTTCAGAAGAAATCTGGTCCTTGACATTTAGAAAAACAACGTGCAGCTGAAACACAGAATTGAGTTTGCACAGAAGCTTGTCCCAGGTGTCTTATTCCTAGAAGAGATTTATTAGGTGGGAGATCTGAGAAACTATGTCGGCATAATAGAAGTCGAAGTTTATTCTGGCATGCGTTGGTGTATGTGGAAAGCGTAAATGATAAAACAACAGGTTTCGCTTCTGCAAATATTTAGAATCACACCCTAAGGAATGCCATCTGGTTTCTTTTATTGCGACGGCAAGTTTTTGCCTAGAACTTACTGAAGTAGCATAAATAAAACCTCATGACGATTCGCCCCTGCATGAAAATAAAATACAAAATTCGAACAGAAAGAGTATCGGATGGATATATGTTCTTATATCTCAGTGTCTGCAGATTTGAGCATCAAGTGAAGGGTAACCAGATGTAGAATATTTCAAAGTAGAAATACGTCACCGAAATAGCATTCTGCATTTTTTCGAATTTTTCACATTTTATTCCGGAAAACGGAAAATGTATCTTTCTTTCTCTTGAAGAAGCATCTTCAACATGTAAATTTGTATGACGTATTGTTGAGGCGTTCTAACAAACGCATAAAGTGCAAAGAATGTTTAGAAGAGAAATGTTTTATTGAGATTCTTTACATTTTCGAATATTTATGATAGCTACAGAATTTTTCATAGAGAGTAAACTAAGTTATCCGTCCGATCAGTATATTCAATGGTTTCAAGTACAAATCTATACGTAAGAATGTTTAGCCTTTTTGAATGGCTGTTTTGTTTTCTACTGGTACATGTAAAAGGAAAATTATTACGTCATTTCTGTGAACGTAAATTCTCATTGAAAAGAGACACGGTTTGCTGCACAGGAGTAAGATGCATGTCTGTATATCATGGTAGTCTTGAACACTGTATGTTTGTTTTTTTATGCTTTTATGCAGGCAAAGCAAACAAGGGCTGCCTTTCTAAGGAGTCTAAGCAAAAGAATGCCTTCAGAGAGAATTTCCGATTTTCTTAGTCAAGGTGCAAGTAGCATCAGTAAAGGACATTTTTTTAAAGAATATTCCAATGAAACAGAATCATTCCAATTCCTTGTCTTCTGAAAAATGTGATTTTAACTTGCTGTGATAACACTCTTTACAGCGACTGGTGAAGGAGCGTTCTTTGAGAATCTGAGACAAGAAATTTATTTAGCTGGTACTCAGCGTATTAAAGTATGCTGAAGGAATTCCTTTTTTCTGATATTTTGCCCAGTCTAAATAATTTCCTATCTCATTTCGTTCAAAAAAATTCTTAGAAAAACTCTAGCAAAAATTAACTTTCTTCAGTAATTAAATACGAATAAAAAACATTTCTTTTATTCAAATATCCGCTTTATGAATCTATATTTCCATAAGGATTTTGTGTTATAGAAATGCAAATATATTTCCTGAAAGGAATAATATCGTCATAGGTTAATAGATCATACAATTTGCATATGCTAAAGGATGGACTTAAGAAAGACATTATAAAATATATTTTAATTTTGTAACGGGTATTTTAATTTCAATGTACTTTCATATCGATTCTTGTTTCAAGTTACAACTCCCTACAGAATGGGTTTTTTGAATCGCGGTGAATGCGAAAGAGTTAGAAAGAGCATTTAAGGAAAGTTCAGTTTACTTCGGGACAGAGAGCTAGCAATCCTGAGTAGTGCGTGTTTACCTTCGAGCTAAGTCTCTCTAGAAGCCTGTACGTTCGGCCGTATATTACGTAGTTTTGATATTGGCCGGCTAGTTCAAATTAAGGGTTAACGACGTTAGATTTGTGTTAGCTTCGGCTAGTCTTTTTTAGTTAGTTCTAATTTAGTTCTTATTTCTTGTTTTGAGTTCAAGCCCCAGTGGAAGCTATGTATAAATTCAAGAAAGGGGCCAACTGTTCAGTGAAATAAAGAGTAGTTCTTACATTAAAAACACCAAATATAAACTAGAGTGTTTTGTGACTAGTACCTAAAACAATTCAATTAAGTGCGTTGTGATTATTAATTTAAATATGATAACCCGAAGATATCTGGTGTTGGTGTTGTAGTTCTTAACTTAAAGAGTTTATATTTTTGCCGGTGCATTTTGATGTTAGAAATTAGAACTAATCAATGTAACATATATACAACATTTACTTTTTTATCTTTAAAATAACCGATTTCATTACAACTACATAGTCTCGAGCTCACAGCTCGGATAAACAATAACTGGTATTGCCAGATTCGATAGTAAATGATATATAATAACGTGAAATATAATAGAGTAAATATTAAAAATACACAAATAAACAATAATGAAGTTTTACATAGTTTAAAATATATGTAACCATCACATTTTGCGATGTTGAAAGAACTCGCAAATCTTTCACCAAAGACTGTAAGGTTATCGAAGAACGTCAGAGTCGCCACAGTACCCCCTCCCAGTGTCAACTGGAGGAGGACTGCTGACGATCAGGTTGACACGTAACTTTGCGGAATGTGCACACGACGACCAGAGCGGGTAGTTTGGGTTGTAGAAATGTCTGCTTGATTATCGGTGCCCATTTTGTCCGGCAGCAGGAAAGCAGGTTTAACTCTATCAATGGACACACTAATGTCCTTGCCTTGTCGCTGCAGGGTAATCTGCTTCTCAGTCATTTTAACCACAGCATAATGTCCGTCGTAGGGAGGTTGTAAGGGTCTTTTCACAGCATCCTGTCTCAAGAATACGTGAGTACACTTGGACAGTTGCGGGTGCATGAACACTGTCTTGCTTCCGTGAGAAGATGTAGGTACGGATTTAAGATTATGAATAGTTTGTTTTAATTGCTGCACAAACTCGGAGGCATTGTTCATGTCCGTATCTTGGAAAAAATTACTAGGTAGACGGAGAGTTGTACCGTGTTCAGACACAGTAGCGTTAATGTCCTCTTTAATGACTGAGCGTAAGCCAAGGAGAACAAAAGGGAGAGCCAGCGTCCAGCGTGGATTGGCATGAGCCATAAGCGCAGCCCGATGTGTGCGCTCAACGAGGCCATTGGCTGAATGGTGGTATGGCGTTGTTCGGATCTTTTTAATACCTAAGCACGCACATAATTCGCGAAAGAGATGTGATTCAAATTGACGGCCCTGGTTTGTTTTAATGACACCAGGAACAACAAATCGTGGTACCCACTCATGGATTAATGTTGCTGCTACTGTCTCCGCTGTCCTGTCGGTGATAGGATACGCCTCCGGCCATCGGGTAAAACGATCAATGGCAGTTAAGCAATACGAAAAACCTTGCGAAGAAGGCAGGCGTCCTACAATATCAAGATGGAGGTGGTAGAAACGAGAATCTGGAACCTTGAAAGAACCGAGTTTACTGTTTGTATGCCGTTGAATTTTGACTCGTTGACAGGGAATGCAGGTACGAGTCCAATCCTGAATATCTTTACGCATAGACTTCCAGACGAATTTTTAGAGATGAGTTCAGTAGTAGCTTGAACTCTAGGATGCGAGAGGTTGTGCACTGAAAGAAATAAGAAATGGTTGTGCATTTTCGTCGCATAGCAACAGGTACATATGGACGCACCATACCCGTGGAAATATCACAGTATATTTCTGTAATTGATCGTGGCATCCGTAACTTTTTGAGCTGAAGAGTCCGGAGAAGAAATTAGTGCTTTTAATTCATCATCGCCCTGTTGCATTTCTGCAAATTCCTCATAATCTATAGTATTGGAGGCAAAAATCGCTGATGCATCCGCTGGTACATTATCGATGCCGCGGATGTACCTAATATCGGTGGTGAATTGCGAAATGAAATCTAAATAGCGCAGCTGTCGTGGGCTAGCCTTATCTAAGTTTTGATTAAAGGCGAATGTTAAAGGTTTGTGGTCGGTGTATAATATCAGTACGCGACCCTCAATCATATGCCTGAAGTATTTAACAGCGGAATAAGCTGCTAGAAGTTCGCGGTCAAAAGTACTGTACTTAGTTTGAGCTGGGGTTAACTTTTTAAAGAAGAATCCTAAAAGTTTAAAACCGTTGTTGATGATTTCATTTAAGGAGGCACCAATTCCAAAATCGCTTGCATCAACCGTCAAGGCGAGGTCAGCATCCTGTGAAGGATGAGCCAAAAGAGTAACATTAACCAAGTGATTTTTACACTGATTAAACGCTTTTATAGCTTCCTCGGTCCACTGTATTTCTCGTTTATCATTTTTTAGAGTTTTTAAGGTAGTTCATGTAAGGGAGCTTGAATTTCTGCCGCCTTGGGTAGGAATTTTCGATAAAAGTTTAAAATACCCAAAACTTTTCTGAGGTCGCGAACTGTGACAGGCAGTTTAAAATTAGCAATAATGTCTACTTTTCGGGAAGTGGTAGGATACCGTCCTTATTTACCAGATAACCTACAAATGGAACTTCTGCGCATCCAAAGAAGCATTTACTGGCGTTGATGGTTAAACCATAGTCATCAAGCCTTTGTAAAACTTCCCTCACATGTTTTTTTATGGGAGTTAGCGTCTGGCGATGCGATTAAGATGTCATCGAGGTATACGAAACAATAATCTAAACCTCTTAGCACTTCATGTATGAAACGCATCCAGGTTTTAACGGCATTACATAATCCAAATGGCATAAATACAAATTCGAATGTTCCGAAGTTAGTAATTATCGCCTTTTTATGCCTATCATCTGGATGAACAGGAATATGGTGATATGCTCTTTGAATATCAAGTTTTGTAAAAATTGTTTTACCTTTTTCATTAAAACTTGTTAAATTTGGAATCGAGTAGCGGTCTGGTTTAGTGTGCCTATTTAGAGCACGATAATCACCACAAGAGCGCCATGAATTAGTGTCTTTTTTGGAAACCATGTGCAATGGAGAACTCCAATTTGATTTTGAAGGAACAATAATGCCTTGATCGAGCATATACTGAAACTCTTGTTTAGCAATCTCGGATTGCTTTGGATTTAGCTTTCTCGCTCGGGCATGTACTGGAGGACCAAATGTCTCAATATGATGAAAAGTGCTGTGCTTAATCTTTTCATTAAAAGGTCGAGGTCTTGTCAGATTAGAAAAATTCTTCACGATAGCAGCATATTCCGAGTTAAGTGATGAAGATAATGTTTTAATTTGGGGGTCAGTGCCAGCAAAATGTTCCCCTTTTGTAGACAATTTTGTCAAGGGATCTATAAGACGCTTGTTTTTAATGTCCATAATTAATCCATATTTATCCAAGAAGTCGGAACCAATAATCGCTGTGTTAACGTCCGCAATCACAAAATTCCACGAAAAGGATCGCATTAAATTTAAATTTAGTTTAAGTAATTTTTGGCCATAAGTTTTGATTTTAGAATCATTCGCTGCAAAAAGTTCAAATTTGGTTGGTTTCATATTTTGTTTTGGTTTGGGAATAATGCTGACGTCTGCGCCAGAATCTACTAAAAATCGTTGATTTGTGTGTTTATGGAAAACAAATGGGCGACATTTTTTAGCTATCGGATTGTCATGGCCACAAGCCGCCACTGTAGCCATGTTTTCTAGTTTTCCGAATTTTCAGAAAAATTCGGGCGGTCGTCAGATTGGCGACGTGAAAACTCGCAAGGTGGGGTACATTTATGGGCATTTTCACGAAAGCGTCTGTGGTAATAACAAATGATTGATGACAGATTTCTGGAATGCGAGTGCGACGATGATCTTCTACGAAAAAACTGTTTATTACGCGGCCGTGACAGGCGAGCTACTTGTAGTTTTAATTCTGAAATTTGTTTTGATAATTCTTGTATTTCAGTGGATGCGTTCGGCTCAGGTGCAGAGTTGGCGGAATATACTGAAACCGGCGACGTGATGTCTGCTACTTTGTCAGCAATGTCAGCCAGTTTATCTAAAGTTTCCGAGGAAACTGAAAATACGGTGTGAATTTGGGAGGGGAGACGTTGTAAACACAAATTTTTTAGAAATTCATCTTGCAACTGACCACTGGAAAGTTCCTTCATTTTTCGCAGCAAGTGGCTAGGTTTGTCATCGCCTAATTGCAATTCAGTCAATAGGTTTTTAATTTTTGATATTCCGAATCAGCAAATTCGTTAATTAAGCGATCGGACAGCGTTTTGTGTTTATCTTTCGTCGGCGGTGTAAGAATTATATCAGAAACATGAGAAAGTGTTTCGGAATCCAACATCGAAACCAGTGCGGCATATTTCGTGTCATCTTGAGTTATTTGACTTAAAACGAAAGCACTGTCGCACTGACGGAACCATAGAGGCATATTATTTCGCCAAAATATCGGTAGACGCAATGCAATTCTCCCAACGTTTGGAGAATCATCGCCGACAGTTCTGGATGGTGATGTCATGACTGAGAACAGAGATGGCAAGCGCGAAACGCGGGGAGAAATAACGAAATAAAAATATATTTACAAATAATATATTGAGGAAATTTGCACAAAATAACAACAAGCGATGAATGAAAATGCACTTACTTGCGACTGCGTCATCTTATGCAGAAAAATAAAAAATAAAAAGCACAGAAGGTTTTCACGTCCTCGTTAGTCACCAATGTAGTTCTTAACTTAAAGGGTTTAAATTTTTACCGGTGCATTTTGATGTTAGAAATTAGAACTAATCAATGTAACATATATACAACATTTATTTTTTTATCTTTAGATAACCAGCTTCATTACAACTACATAGTCTCGAGCTCACAGCTCGGATAAATAATAACTGGTGTTGCCAGATTCGATAGTAAATGATATATAATAACATGAAATATAATAGAGTAAATATTAAAAATTCACAAATAAACAATAATGAAGTTTTACATAGTTTAAAATATATGTAACCGTCACATATTGCGATGTTGAAAGAACTCGCAAATCTTTCACCAAAGACTGTAAGGTTATCGAAGAACATCAGAGTCGCCACAGCGTCATGTATAGTTTACCAGTAAATGAAATAAAACATCATACTAAATTATTAAGTGAAACAGACTTTTATTTTACTATTAAAATTAATTTAAACTATTAGCCTTAAAGTTTACGCTCCCGGGTGTCAGAAAATAAATAGCGTATATTTTACCATAATGTTATTAGAATCGATCAAATTTAATATTACAAAACAAAATTTATTGACAATTAACTCATTGCACTTATAATCACATGACTTTTTATTTCTCAATATTAATCAGAATTTACTCAAATACAATTATATATTATATTTTTGTGCACCAGTATGAACTTAAATCTCCCGACTCTTTCAACGAAAGAAAAATTAATCTTAATTGTAAATTTCGAGAACAGCCATAAGCTAAATGGAGAAACATGAATTTACACCTTTCTAACTCGATTTTTAAATGAATTAGTTGCTTGAATTAAAATTAATGATTCATCAAAATTCACTAAGAAGAAATCACTTATCTTAAAAACCAAACTGGTGGAAGCATTAAATACAACCCGGGAAACATCCAATTCTATCATCAGAAGGCAGGGTTACTTTTCCGCACGGAGAAAAGGTGATGCAAACTGGTCAACTGGCAAGACGTAGAAATCCACTAAAGACGACTGATGAGCCCCTCCAGAAACGTCCGCAGCTCCACGAACATGGGGGCGACAGAAGATGAACCAGGCGACATCCGAGCTGAATTCCTGAGGAAATAAATGGCTAGGCGATGGTCATGATGAATCAGCAAGATGTTGAAGACCGCAGCAGCCCCAAGACGCTGATGAACCACACCTCCATGGTTAACTGATGGCACAATAATATAGCAAAACGTAACTGGGTATCTAATTGGGAACATATTATTGCCCCTCTTTGCTATTCTGCAGCGCAGCTTTCACCAGAGGAAAAGAAAGCGCAAGAGTGTTCATGGAGCTATCAAGAAATTGCCCGTTGTCCTACCGATCAGCAGCACACTGCTAATACAGGAATCAAGAGGGTTCAAGAGAGTTCAAGAGGGCGAAAAATCGCGTGCACCGACTTTTTGTTACAAACATTTACCTACACACTCAAAAGGGTTAAAATTCCTGACCAAAAACGCCCCGAAGAAATCAGTATAAAAATTCCTACTTTTCAAAGCGTTTATTCAACACCTTTCCTTCACATCGCCTGAAACTCGCCAAATAAAAAACAAACCTGCTGATAGTAACCCTAAAACTCTGCCGGAAGCATAAAATGACCTTCACCATAAATCACCCCAAAGCAGCTTAAAATGACAGGATAGAAATCACACGAAATCCTATGAAAGCTACAAAATTTTGTTAATTAAATGAGCATATTTCACAAACTAATTAAGCTATCAACTTAGAAGTAATTTTAAATTAAAGTGCAATTTTTTCTGTTTCTTCTGGTACAAGTTATAATTATATAAACTCAAATTAAGTATTCTAAAATCCGGATTATAACATGAAAAACACACCCATTCCCATTGTCTGCTGCCAAGCGCGTTCCGAAAACGAAAATATTGAACTTACTATCTTAAGTACAAACTCTAATTAAAGGAAAAAGAAATTAACACAGAAATTAAATAAAATACACATTGTGCAGCATAACATAGAATATAAATGAATTAATAAACTAGCTTAATTTCGCTACAGAACGTAGTTAACCTTTCTTGAGTCTACGACGTTATCTGACTTCAGCGATAAGTCGCTTAAGAGCTCACCGTGAGGGGCTCTGCATTTGAGGTTCGAAATTTCTACGGACTGCGGCGTTAGAAAGTGGAAATTAAACACTGACCTCTCCTACCTTTCAAATCCCGAAGTCAATATTTTTGTCATGACAAAAATTAAAACCAATTTAAGAACGCAAATTAGAGATCCTCATTTAGAGGACCTACTAAGGCTGCGCTTTACGAGGCTTGATCCAAGTTAAGTTTTCCATCCGATTTTAGCATTATTTTACTTACATCAGCTATGTTAGTTTTTTATGACTTAATATTATTACTTTTATGTTGTTTTTCTTTATAATGTAATAAAGTTATTGAAAAATACATCTAATTTATTATTTTAATATATGTAATTGTTTATTAAAACATTATTAAAATTTAATGTTATACTACGTTATTAGCCTTATGTGAATACAAAAGTATTTTATATTATAAATTTTAAATAAATGACTTAATGTTTTTTGCATTATTTCTTCATAACGCAAAAAGTGATAAAACTATTTTCACAAAAGTCGCAGTTATAGATATATCAACTCATGCGAACTCCTTTATCACTGCTTAATTTAAATGTAGCCTCACATGGTAAAAAGGTTCCCCACCTCTGATGTATTGTATGGAAAGTGGCCGGATACTGAGTTCATCGAGGTAATGTTGCCGCGTCAACTTCCTTCGATTCAGGATTTTCTGGAGATGAGAAATCTATAAACACTCGAAAGTCTGTTTCAACTCGCTGTGAAATTCCAAAGTAGAAGAACAGCTGAAAACGCGCGTTTGGTAAATTTTCGCCAGAGCCAGTATTCGAGTCTTTCGTCTCCACAGAGACCTCAAAGTAAGCAGTATCCTTATCGGCAATCGGAAAAGACCTAGAAAGGCGTTAACAAAAAGACGGGCTAAACGAAGTCATATGGCATTTGCCAAAATGGCTAAAAGTAGCAACAGAAGCAAGGACGTCCATGACGAAGGGTAATATGGAGCTTCACTTGAGGCGAAGTACCACGAGGGCTGAAGACTGACTAGACGTCTATGCCTGTTGGCCCGTAGAAAGTATTTATTTCATTTCTACCACCTGTTCGAATAGCAATAGAGGCATTCACAGATGTGCCACCTGGAGACGCGCCCCCTAGGGGTAACAGTCTCCCTCAAGGGGTATATCGCTCAACAACCAGGCCTATCACCTCTGAGTAAAAGATTTAGGTCCCTCCAAACGCCATGGCCAGATTCAGAAGCTGGCATTTTCGATGCATGAAATTCAAAGAGAGAGAAAGCGCCTTTCTTGGTGTGCCTGTTCCCTCCCTGCCTCTCCACTCACCGACTGGATTGCATAGGCGTCTCCCCGAGACAGCTGTCGGGTAAGCAGGAAGACGTCAGTGATTTACTTATGCGGCAAGGTTTTCCTACCCCAAGGGAATTAGCAGCAACAACAACAATAAAAGCAAGGTGCTGATAAGCAAAATGTTTTAAACTAACTAGGGTTCACTAAAGTAAACTGAATAGCATAACGAAGTATCCTACATATTCCCTACCGATCATTGATGAGATCATCCGAAAAATACGATCCACAATTATATGACAACGCTTGACCTGAGGTCAGGATATTTTCAGATTGCAGTAAAATCCTAAGATGTGAGAAAACTGCCTTTATAATGAAGTCAGGCGTATATGTCTTTTTGATAATGAGGTTTGTCTTAAGCGGAGCTCCGGTTACATTTCAGAAGGTAATTGATATCGTACTAAGACCCATCTTAGGCATAACTACTTTCATCTATTTAGATGACATCATCACAAGTGAAACAATCGACGAGCATACAGAGCATTTAAAAGAAGTGTTTTCATTATTAAATGAAGCCGGGATCAAGGTTAATCCTAAGAAATGAAAATTTGCGGCGAAGAAACTTAGATACCTTGGGTATAATATTTTTTAAAAAAAGATAGAAACAGATAATTCTAAAATCTTCCCAATCAAGAGTTATCCGCCTCCTAAGAGAGCGAAAATATTAGCATCCTTTTTGAGCATGTGCTCATATTATGGATCCTTTATAAAGGATTACGCGAAGATAATTGAACCCTTACTGGTTTTTAAAAGAAAGAAAATTAGATCCACGTGAACGGCAGAGGCTAACACTGCGTTCGAAGAATTAAAACACGCATTACTCAATGCCCCAGTACTCAAATTCTCGGAGCTGGACCGAAATTTAGAAATCGATGCAGACTACTCTGATTTCGCAGCCGGCACTATCCTTTCACGAAACGGTCAGCCAATTGCCTACTTCAATAAAACTCTAAATCAGACTGGACGGAATTATACCTCAACGGAAAGAAAATCTCTTGCCCTTCTGCGTTTACTTTAGAAGCGCCTCGGTGAAAGTTTATTTATACCGCGTGCCAGTTGGTCTCTGGTATTCCGGAAAAAATCTTTCACTCCGTCTTATACGCTGGATGTTAAAGCTGCAGGAGTAGAATCTGATAATTAAACACATGCTGCCGGGGAAGGATGGAAATTCAAAAACCTATAATGCACATTTCGAAGACCTCGAACATTTCGAGCATGTGGACGTTACGGCAGTCAGAGCAGCCCGTTATGAAATCATTGATAAATTGCTATTTTACACAAAAATAACTAACGACAATCAAGAGTGCAGGCCAGTGATCGCAGCGAATCTATGATTAAATATTTTAGAAGAGCTACATGATTCATCTATATCGGTCACCTCGGTATTAGGAAAACATTGCAAAGGGTCCGAGAAGCGATCTATTTTCCGCAGTTACAGAAAGTCATGACAGCGTATGTCAGGCCATATATGACAATTAATTAGAGATGTTAATTTTAACCAGGCCGGATATTTAAATGATATAAAAACTACTTTCGCTAATGAGTTAGTGGGCCTCCATTTGCTTGGACCATACCCCAGAAACAGGCTAAACAAGAATAGATATCTCTTAATTATCGTTGATAATTTTTCAAAATGTGTGGCAATAATTATCCTTAACGAGCATCAACAAAAATAGTGTCAAATTCAATTTTCCATAAACAGTCGGACCTCATTAAAAGTAATATCTGATAACGGAAAATAATTTGGAAGTCAGTTATTTGAAAATCTTTTCAAGGTACTTGGCATACGTCATCTGAAAATGGTACCATACAGGACGAAATTGAATATAGCGAAACGCGTAAACAAAAATATTTTTAAAATTATTCTGTGATGCGTTAAGAATTATCATAACCGTTAGGATAGCTGTTTCAATGAATTAGCTTTATCAATGATAACTGCGAAGCATGATGCTATGCAAAATACCCCTGCAGAGCTCTTTTTAGGGAAGAAAATTTTAACTTTCTTTTAACTCCCCTACCTAACTAAAGGTAACTCCGTTTTGTGCAACAAACACAAGAAGAATTTAAGTTAAGGAGCATTCAGAAAATTATAGATGAGGCGACAAGAAACTCGGATTCAGCTAGAGAGAAAATTTACTACAATAAGAATAGACGGCAGATGGATCATACTGTAGGTCAAAAAGTACTGAAAGTGAAACATTCTTTATCCTTTGCACCAGAAAATAGAGTCGCAAAATTGAGCCTAGGTTTGAAGGTCCTTTTGTCATCGAAAGAAGGAAATTTACAAATTGTTATTTAAAGGATACGAATGGTTAGAAAACGGTGGCTAACATTTACCAAGTGAAACCGTATTACAGTCGAACTGATTTTTCAGGAACCTGGAAGCGAGCCAAAAAATACTGATGTCGAAACCTCGCCATTTTGCCCCAGAAGAAAAAAAAAAAGAAACATTCATTGAATGGAAGGTCTGCATGACAAGCCAAATCTATCGGGACGTCATTGTGGAACAACATGTATGTTTGTTTCGGGGCTCCATGGGCGCACAATTTGTGTTTATGGATGACAACGCCCGTCCTCACCGTGCAAACATCGTAAGCGAATGCCTTCAGTCGGAGGATATCACCCGTATGGACTGGCCAGCATTCTCACCGGACTTGAATCCAGTAGAGCACGTGTGGGACATGCTTGGCCGACGAGTTGCAGCCCGTCAACTTCCTCCTACATGTCTACAGGAACTTCGGAGAGCATTGCTTGTTGAGTGGTGTAATATCTCCCAAGATCAAATAGATAATTTGTTACTCAGCATGCCTAGGTTTTGTACGGACTGTATTGCATCGTCTGGGAGACATAAAATGTATTAACAATCATACCAACCATGTAATATTGTTTTTTTGTAAATAGGTGTTTTTTGTAATTTGCTCCAGGGAGAAATAATCGCTAATTTTTTTAATAATATCAAACATATAGCCTCTTTTTTTGCTCTTTACCTTTTGTTTAATAAATAAGCTTTACAAATAAGTCAAATTTGTTTCGTTTTTAACTCTTCTCTTGCCTGATTTTGCATTATCCTTAATTTATGGACATGAGTGTATTTGAAAGAACGTTAATAGAATGAATGTTTTAAAGGTAGACTCTCCAGTTACACGAAAGCTTAAAACACTTTCAATCTTGTAGTACACTAGGTATATTAAGGTGTTATTTAGGTCTAGAGTGTCTAGATTTTATTTTTCCTTTAGGAAGTTGGTTAGATGGTAGTGTTGTTCGTTTCAGCACAAAACTTACATGCTTGCTTCGCAACAGAACAAATTTCTGGAGAGCGTTGTTGGAAATGTCTTAAAAGTATAAGTGAACGAAATATCATTAAGGGCTAAATAAATGTAATAAAATATAATTTTGAAGGGAAGTTGGAACATTTTTCTCCGTATAAAGTACTAACACATTTTTCTTTCTAGATATATTGGAAGGACGAGATAAATTATCATGATGTTTTCAAGATCACCAGACGTATGTACTTCCAATCTCAAGCAACAAAATTTGTAAAAATAATTTTCTTTATCAAGTGAATAAAAAAGTGAAAATAATAAATAAAAATAATTCTCTTTATTTATGATTTTAACTTAGGTTTAGACCACTTTGTAAAGTTTGCCCTAAAAGGAAGTTAAAACTTCGCCTTTCAGTATTGCTACGGAATGGAGAAATCAATAGAATCTAAAGCCTGAAAATGTTAGAAAGTAAAATTTAGGAAAGTTTTCCTAGAATTTAAAACTCTCAACAAGGTCGTTCTGAGTGGGAAAAAATAAGGTATATTTTAATTTTAAAGTCACTTTCCTACCAATTTTTTTTCCATTTACAACTTCCTTCCACAATGAGGTTTTAGAATCCTGTTGAATGCAAATGAGTTAGAAGGAGTATTTAAGAAAAGTTCAATTTACTTTGAGAGAGAGAGAGAGCTAGGAATCCTGAGTAGCATGTGTTTGCCTTCTGGCTAAGTCTCTTTAGAAGCTGTTATACTCGGCCGTATATTACGTGCCTTTTGATACTCGCTGGCTAGTTTAAATTAAGAGCCAGCTATATTAATTTGTGTTAACTTCGGCTAATTTCTTTTAGTTAGTCCTAATTTAGTTCTTATTTTGAGTTCAGGACCGAGTGGAGGCTTTGTGCAAGTCCTAGAAAGGGGCCAACTGTTCATCTTATTTTGAATGAAATGAAGGTTAGTTAACCCTGAGTGTACAACTTTTGTTATTGAACTCAGCGATAAGTCGCTTAACAATTCACTAGATTCCTCGACATTTACTTTAGCAAAATAAGAGTCAGGAACTCCACAACATCTGCATAAATGTTTAACAAAAATGAAGTAAGTGAAAGTTTCAGATTTAAATTTCGTTAGTCAAAGCGTCTTATAATACAACTGGAAATCGAAATCAAATTTATGACTTATATTCTGGAATTAAAAATATTTAAAAAATAAAGTCATTCAGATAAAAACTTAAGCAAGAAGCGTGTGTTATTAATAGCTAATTGTTTACATAATGCAACTTCGTAAAATCTCTATTATTGTTATAATTATAATGCCCAAAAATTATCATTTTAAAATTAAGCTGTCATTAAATAAAAAATAATTATATCCGTCTTTCCGTAAAACATTTTAAAAGGCAAGAATAAAAAAAATAATATAAAGCCCGCTGAAAGATAAACTTTGAAGAGCTTTATCCGAGAGAGAGAGACATAGGTTATCTTTTCACAGTCTCATGAAAGGGTTTTGACATATTGCAGTAGCATCAACGAAATACAATAAAATTAGTCTGTTTCTTTCGCAGTATAATTATATATGCATGTTTCACACATATTGGCATTAGCGTTATCATACAAACTACAAATATAAGAAAAAATTAAGACCATGTTTGAACCCAATAACAAAGGCAGTTAACACCAAAGTTTCATTTTGTTTGCAAATATTATTCAAACGTAATTAATTTTGTTATTGAATGCTGTTCATTTCCTTTCACAAAATATTTATTTTTTAAAAACAATTAAAATAATGGTAATGGAAATTAGGTATGCAGCATTCTCGAGAATTCAGATAAAGGTCCTGGAGTTTTTGTTTACAAAAGTGCTTTCTTACAAGTTTGATATTTTTATTAAATAAAGAATAGATGTTTGAAACACAGAGCAAAAATAATTTGAATAACGTTGAAAATCTTGTTTGATTCGACTCATAAAACTTGAAAACTTTTATTGCATATTTAAGAATGTTTATCTCAACATTCCTTAGGATATTAAATTTTAACTTTTATTTTCAGCTTTCTGTGTACAGAAACTCATTTTCTACAATTTTTTATTTCGCAGCTTCTCTCTTCTGAAAGATTTAATAAAAGCTAGAAAGAGGAACTTAAATTTAATCTATCTTGCATATATAAACTAGATTCTTCTATAGGTTCCTTGAAGCTTTATCGTAGTATCCTTTGCTAACCTGCTTTGATTTTTATCCCTTTCTGTTAGCTAAAAGTTTAAAATTTCGGTTTTCTAAAAGTTTCTGTTATCTAAGTCGAGCTAAAATAATTTTCACTGAAGTTTATTTTTTTAGTTTATTTGAATGGCATTTATATTTCATGTAACGCGTAGAAGAAAATTCAAATTTATTATAAATTTTTAGTTGTTTAAATATTTCCGAAACATTCAGCTAACAAAGGACAATTTGAGTGAGGAAAACATAAATACATGATCAAAAATCGCAAAAAAGTATAATTTTCGATGCCTGAAGAAAATATTCATAAGGAAAATAAAGATGATTTTATTTTACATTATTCGGATCTCGCATGACAAAGTATCGGTACTATAAGATAATACAGTATTATCTTATAGCACCGATACTTTGGTACAAGTATTTACTTCTCATGAAAAAAATAATTAAAAATGACCACGAAGAATTTTGCCAGAATAAGGCTTCATTTGAGAACATGGAATTTTTTCCATTCACGTAGACATACTAAAAACTGTAGCAATCTGTACACATCATTTATCATTGTAAAGGAAATTAATATGTTTTTATTAATATTTCGGCACTGAAACATTTACAAGGTAAAAAAAAACTATCGGCTGCATTACAAGCAGTAGTCTGACAGTGCTTTGAAATTATTTTTATCTTACAAACGCAACATAAGCTTATATATATAAGCTAAAACTACGCAAGTGAAAATTCTGTTTTTACTTTGGAATAGCCCCTTGATTTTCAATATTTATTAAATTATTCTACTTTCTGTTCTAAAATTAAAAAACCTTCTTATAATAAACGTCTCTAAACTGGTTTATTTCAAAATTAATCTCCGATATGTCATTCTTACATAATCTAATGACGTATTGTTTTACCTAAATCTTCAGCCAATAATAATTTCAAATGAAGAGAACGAACCTTAAAACTGATAATAAAATAATAAAAGGGATAAAGCTAAACCGTAATTAAATCCTTTTGCCTCAAATTTTCATTTTCGACGCATCAAATTTCTGTATTTTGCTTCGCCACGTCCAGCTTGATAAAGCATGCTGCTCCTTACATCTTCGAATGTTGTTGAAAAATTTAAAAGGTATGGAAATAATTCTTCAAGAGAAGGCGCAGGTACTGAGCCAGTTTATCTATATGGGCTTAAAAATATTTGTCAACGAGTATTTTAAATTATATATATATATATATAATTAAAGGAAGTATTAGATGAACAAGTGACCTATAGGTCAAATATTTTGCGCATTGAGCTGCAAAATTAGGATCAAAGCCAAATAAAGGATTTATATATATATATATATATATAAACGTTACGTTTATTTATTCAGGGACGATGAAAGTTTTTTCTATCACAAACTCTCAGAATAATGCAAAATTTCTTAAGAGAAGTAGAAGAAACAATTACATAGGAAATAGTAGTGTTAGCAGATGATAAAGAAGGGTTTAGGATTTTTTTTATTGTTTACTATTGTACGTAACTGTGCATAAGCCGAAATATGTAAATAATATTAAATAGCCCGTTAAAAATCAATTGATAAATCCTATTAATAAACTAATTGTGCCTGCATGAGCATTGTAACCTTGGAGCCTACGTGTTTTAACACTTTCTAAGTCTGATTAAGAATTTCTTAATGCTATAAATCATGAAACAAAACTCCTGAAAGGCATTAGGAAGGTTTATTGTACACTGAATATCCTATTATTATGAGTTAGAATGGTATAAATTCCTTTCATGTCACATGAAATGTACCCCGAAAGGTAACTGATGTGAATACTAAGGAAGGATTCCTTAGATAGAAGTATTACTGTTTTCAGATAGTCGGATTGTCCGTAAGACAACATATAAACGACAATCATACACTTCCCTATTATGTATTGTCTGTAAGACATTTCAGATTTGTCAGTGAATGAAGATGAAAAGCTCAAAAAAGCTACATGGTCTTTCTTGCAAATGAGAAGACAACGCATATATTTGCAAGCTATTGAGTTGTAATGCATCCGTTAACACATTAAACTAAAGGAAGGCTTGCTTTCTGGTATTTTTATGATATCATCTGCATTAAAAATATATTTTTTTTCATTTAAATTTATTTCGTTTGAAAAAATTAAATGCGCAGTATTTAAGGAGTTTTGAAATCAGGAAATAAAATCTTGAGTAAACTGCTAAGGTTTTCTTAATTTCAACCACTTTAAGTTGACGAGTGCAATTCATGACATTTAAATTAACACCAGATAGTGCTTTAAATTTTATGTAACTATTATTCTTTATTCCATTGTAACTTATTTATTCACTCGTATTTAATTTGCAGATTATTTTATTGCAAATTTATACCTATTTACTGCATATTTTTTATAATATTGTTTATCTTATTTTTTGCTTGTTTTATTTGGATAGAAATAATTGCTCTATTACTCTGAAGTACTTGTAGTTCTGTTTAAATAAACACTGAACGTTTAAAAACAGCCTAAGGAGAGCTGCACATTCACGGGGCTTAACAACACCTTTTTGCCCCGTAGTTGCGAGTTCTTTGCAGTTTCTCGTTAACTTAATAATATTTCGAAAGTGCCAAGAAAATAGAACTGGTGTCTCTGGAAATAATGTTTTCCGATTAGCTTCTCTTCGTCCCCTTCTTTGGAGGGTTGAACAAAAGAAAGCTATTTGACAAAAAATTCAACATAATTATTTCACTTCCATTGCTGACATATTGTCATTTAACTTCTACAGATGCAATCACTAATAAAATCAAAGATTTCGTAGGCAAATGCTAGATTTTCGGTTTAAGAAGCTTTGTTTTATTTGCTTTATCGGAATCAGAAACAATAAGAGATTATTATCAGTTATGATATAGTATAAAATAAAAAACTGCGTATTCCTTTGATGTCGTCCATATCTTTAAAGCTTACTTGAAGTACTCTAGCTCTTTTGAGCCTCCGCTACCAAACAAGAAATAAAGCATATGTCATTACGCTGTAGAGATATGTTTTTCGTAGCAGGAAATGCCCTCGACGTAAATCGGACTATGGATCTTCCATTTTTTAGCTGAATTTTATAACTATATACGACAAAACAACACACATGGAAGAATGCGATTAATTCTTAACATTCTCTAGACTTTTTAAAAGCCTGCTAGACAAAGGTTTGCGGCTTAATTTAACAACTCCAGATGGTGAATGTGATCGTCGACCACATTTTATTTTGGGTGTTACCGTAGAAACTGTTACATGTTTCGGAGCAGAAATGTAATGTAATTGTCATATTTTAGAGAAAGTCAGTTGTTATGATATAAATATTGTGTTTCCGAATTGTTGGAAAAAAGACGGATAACATGGTTGTTTGGTAGAAGATATATTAGAGAGCACCAACTTTTGGAACTGTCTGTTACGCGCTTAGGCTATTCTACAGTTCTTTAACCTGAGTGCTTTGAATTACGGTATATCGAGATTTTATGTAATTTCTGCGGACAAATCCCACACTTATGTAATGTAGATTCTTATTCGGATTAGTCAGTCAGTAAATAAAGACCTCACACCTTCGATTAACTTATTATCCAAAGAATATTCATAACTGTGGTAATATTTAGAACTGTGGTGAAATAACACTGAATTTAACTGTAGTGAATTCTAGAACTGTTGGAGCTTTGCTAGGGTTTTACCTATAAGCCGGAACCACTGAAAACGACTTTCGAAGTATTATTATTGTAGCCTACTTTAGATCTTAATATAAATTCTTAGTATCTTAATTACCGACTGTGCCAAATGCCTTCGAAACTAAATGTCAGCATGCTTAACTGAAACATTCCTGCCTATAAGAATGCTATATTGAGTTACTTACCATGCTAATTTATTTATGATATTATTTAATGATAAATACGTATGATGTAACCTGGGCGAGTTATCTAAAGGAATTATTATAGATGATATTTTGAATATATATACGAGTTCTGCAAATTTCCCCTGTCTACCGTATTTGTACCTTAAGAACGAAAATTATTTTCTTAGCAACGTAATGATTGCGTATCAGATTCAGATTGTGTTGCGAAAACTTATTATTGTGCAGTTTGAACATGTTCACCTTTTATATCTCGATAACAGAAAATATGAAAAACTAACTGTGCTCTCGCTGTCATTAAAATTCCGGATTATTTAACTGCAAATTGGACGTGTATTTACACTTCGCATGCACGCACGCGAAGGATATATGATTATTTCTTACGTTCTCCCTTAATAAATAACTTGAAAAAGCCAATGGATTCTGCCAAATCGAGGTAGTGACAAGATATCTTTCCCCATATTTCAGTCTGAGAGCCACTGTAGGAATTACTATTTTTTGGGGCAACAGAAAACATGAAAAACTAATTATTTCTTTTGTCAATATCAGAACCACTGCATTTCCAAATTCCAGTTGAACGTACTAAATACTAATAGAACCAGAGCCAGCAGGAAGAGTGTTATAGTTAATTTTTTTAACCCTGTGTAAGCCTTTTGGTATACTTTGTGGAACACGAGAAGTTAAAATTTTGACTTGAAATCCTAGTGTTCCACACAGTATACTAAAAGGCTTATACAAGTAAGCTAAAGCACTAAGAAAAGAAATAAACGCATGTACGACAGTAATTCAAATGGGGCAAATTATTCAAAAATAAAAAAATGAAAAATAAGTGAAAGAAAAATAAAATAAACAAGGAATAAAATAAAGGGAATTCAGTAATCAAAATTGAGAATGAAATTTCGAAAAGCAGAAATTATCTATATATTCAGAAAAAGTTCAGAAACATTTTCTGGCCGAGATACATACAGGCGCATCAAAGTTGCCTGAAATATCATCCTCTGCTAGACATGTGAACTGCAATCAAGAATATGCTTTACATTTTCATTGCCGCTACGGGATTTGGTGTCACTTGATGCAAGTCCGCGATTTGGACTTGCATCAAGTGACCAAAGCACTTGATGCAAGTCCAAATCGAAAATTTCCCATTCCAATCAAAAATTGAATTTGTTTAACATCTGCTGAAAACTGAAAAACTTTTAGTCTCTGAAAAAGGGTAGGAAAACAGTTTTGGTCTACTGTGCTTTTGGTGACGCCAGATATTCTCTGTTCATCGTTTCTATAAAAGCAGTTCCAGTAAGGAACAAGAACGCTGAAATTTCAAGGGTGTAATTGGAAGCCAAAAATCTTCCAAAAGTGGTGATTTGGGATTTTTGTATTTTCAAATTCTCTGAACTTTCAGCTTTCTACAAATACCATACATTAATCTCTATGAAAATTAGCACTGTATTAAACCTAGTTTTAATTTTGTCTCGAATGCTTTGATCAATGAGGAGTTTTACATGAAAATGCGTTTTTCTCCAAATGTGATGGTTTTTACTAGATGTACATTTACTGAGGAACTACTGCTCACAGGTATGTAAATGGCTTATATATTATGTTTACTAATATTTACTTAAATTAGCTTTTTGTGATAAACTAAGGAAAAAAATACTTTGGAGAAAAGTGCTAAATTTTTCTATGCCTAATACAATATTCTATAAATTACACTAAAACTCAAAATGTTTCAAGAGCTCATATCAGTATAATGAGATAGGTGTACTTTAATTGCATAAAAAATTTCAAACGTGCATCTATAGCAGATTTTCAGAAAAGGTACATCGAAAATGGTTAATTTACCATTGTCGATATAGGGAGTCCGACTCCCCTTAAATCAGTGTGATATTTCGTCGCTAGTTTCGTTAGACCATCAGCTCTCTCATTCACAAAATTTCTAGGGTGTCTACGAACGTAAGGAAAATGAATATCAATGTCAAGATCTTATAAGGTCTTAATAATAACCTGAATTTCATCCGCAATTTTTTTTGCTTTTGTTGATAATTCTTTGCTGTTGAAAAAATCCTTGAGAACTGTGGATGGTACACCGCGGAAAAAAAGGGGGCTGTAATTCTATATCTTCCGTTCCACTGGGCCGATTGAAGAAATTCAAGTTGCATTTTTCATGTCTCGAAAGCGCGACTTATGATATGTATTAGATTTATATATAGCATTGTTCAGATAGAGGTATTTTGACACAAAATCGAACTTTTTCTGAAAGGACATGCCAATTTGTTTCCAGATTTCGGTTCTACGACTCAAATTATGCCAAACTTCCAAGTTTTGCAAAAATCGCACGAGTAGTTTTTAAACATTTAGCTCTCAAAATTTTACCTTCTCAATGTTAATTCAATTTGGTATGTATTTATTAATTTCTCATTTTTAATAAAACTTATTTGAAGTGATCCATTTTTTATGATTTATTTTTAAAATTTGCATTTAAAAATATTTTTTATAAATTTTTCCAAAAGCATTTTGAATTATAACCTGTAAAATGTTTACGATCATCTTAAAGTAGATGTATTTTTAAGCATACCTGAAAAAAAATAAAGCTTTTTATTCAAAGTTTCCGAAGATATACGTGAATTTATATATTGGCGTGTTTTGAAATTTGGCATATTTGTTGAAAGCGATAATAACGAAAATGTGGTTTACGCACTTTGTTAAAGTTATTTTGAAAGACGGAACGATGTGACGTTTTTTCTGCTCATGCACAATGTAAAAAGGTAGGAGCGATGTGACTTCTGCACAATAGAAAGGATAGGAAAATAGGTTGCTATGTATTAAGAAGTTTGCCGAGTGAATTATTCTTGGCGCAAACTGAAAACAATTCGCCAAGTTACATTTTTGAATTTCTCTGTAAATTTCCCACCAAATTTTACAAAATTTAATATTCAGGTATAATTTGAGTTGTAGAATCGAAATATGGAAAAAACAATGGTATGTTACTTCAGAAAAAGACCTATTTTGTGTCAAAATACCTATGTTAAAACAATGCTATATTATGTCGCGCTTTCGGGACATGGAAAACGCAATTTGAATTTCGTCAATCGGCCCAGTAGAACTGGAGCTATAAAACTGCGCAGTATACATAGTATTATGGATTTATTCTAACAAAGTATATATTCTGAGAACAGCTGCTGAGCATGCTTGCTTTTTCAGTCTTAAAGATCCATTATCTTTGAAAATAAAGTCTAGCAAATTGTTGCCAATAACTATATTTCTTTCTAAGTATACTTTTAATTCACGTAAATTTTAGTTGAAACTAATTAAACCTTTTCGTCCTTTTTATGAAATTCAGGGTGCGCAACCAGTTGTACAATATGTTTTCTGTTGTAGGAACAGAAAATCTATACTCGAAAATAATACAAACGTGAAAATTATTCAATTTCTGGCTGGACATTTTTAGAATTTGCGGAAAGTTTTATTATTTCATATTTTCAGAATTGGATTCTGAAATAAATCAAACTATAGGCATTGAAAACGTAGTATTCTAAACTGCTCTAAAGTATTCCATCGCAAAATTTTCCAAATAGGCTTTTTTAATGAAATAAAGAGTATCAAAATTTTAAAATTTTCATATGTCTGTAACAAACAAAAATTATTATTGTCTAAGCAAACTACTCTAAGAAATTAAGAACGAGATTAAAAGTTTACCCATTTCTGCGGAGTCATTAATTACGAAGAACATTTTATAGTTGGGATACATAAAAATTATTACAAAATGTTAAACACTTGAACATGTGGTACGAATCTGATCTGGGCGGCTGCACGATAATGAGATGGAAACGATGTGCAACTAAAACGATTATAAACGAAACGAAATTTAATTCTAGAACTCTTCAAAATACGAATTATCATTTTTAATTACCATGGTAAGGAAGGAAAAGAATTAATCGGTTACAGCATTCGTTACCAAAGCTTCTTTAACTGTTTTAATATATCATAAAAGTCTTAACACAGTAAATATGTTTATACATTTCATTTTTCGACTTAACTTCCAAGTTTTGAGATTTCTCGACCCACTGTGCGCCGATAATTTATGTGCTGTACGTTTTCGTTTAAGCAAAGTGGAAATTAGTAAAAGCTAGAAATTTTTAATGCTGTATAATGTTTAAATTTAAGCTAAAAATAAAATTCGACGTGGGATCGGTTCCTGACTGCATAGGCATCGTCGTGGTTTTACGTCGTGTAACATGGGTATGAGCAATTTTCACTAAAACGTCCTCCCGTTAAGCAGATAGAACAAGCATGCGTTTTCATAACCAAATAAAGAAAACCAATCTCTAATTTCACTTTCCCCTTTAGCGTGTTTCTTTTTCGCACAGTGTAACTTGTTTAAGATGTTCACCCATAGACCTGGGCGAGTTTGTTGAGGCTGTGATTTTATGGAACAAACATAGCTGATGCTACATAGCTCAGTACAGTTATTAATTACAACCTATTTCGATTTATCACTTCCACAGTGATCATTTTTCCTTTTGGCTTGCTTTTTTGTTCTTGCTCGTATCATTTGTCCTTTTAGCCCCTAATAAATTTCTCTTTAAAAAATTATTTATCTCTGAATTCGTCTTTCTCGGTCTATCGTTGAACCAAACTAATCATTTGTAAATACCTGTTTCTGGCATAGAAGTTCTACTATAAATCGTCTGGAAAAAATTTGTAATGAAATATGCACTTATTTTTTGCCGTCTTTAACTTTGAACTGTAAACCTGGCAACAAAGCAATCTAAAAACTCTTCGCTGTTGGCCCTCAGTTCCGCTTCTGCGTTATTAGTTTCATTTCGAATGCTGTTACGTTGTAAGCTGCAATAAATTTATTTCTCTTTATTTTCATTAATATATTCCCGTCAATTTCAAGGATTTCAGAATTAGGTTTTGATTTGAAACTTCAAGAAATATGCAGAAAGAATTTGATAAAAATGAACAAGAGATGTCCTCAGCTTCAACAAGAGCGAGTTTCAAAATTTTAAAATGTTTAAAGGCAAGGATAATCATAAAATATTTTAAATCTTAAAAATCGTTTTTTTCTACTGAAGCAAAACGCAAATTGAAGTAAAAGGCAATGAATAGCTTATTCGTTAAAAAACATTTTCAATGCTGTGTTTTCATGTTGAAAGCAACTTATAGTACAATATATTACTTCCAATATGTAGGGGCTGAAGCATTTTCTCGCATTCATAGGTTACATTATCATTGGCAACGTTGAAAAAACGATAGAGCGAGATCAAACTGCGTATTGCCAGAAATTCTCTTGATTTTCAGCTGTGGTGGTCTTAAGGAGAAGTTTTACATAATATTCACTGCATGCTTAAAACAAAGACTTGGGATAATACCGATTAGAAGTAAAATACCATAAATTAATTTACATTTTGTAACTTATCAGTAAGTCAATTTAAACTCAAACATTTTAAAACAATTTAAACTAAATATTAATGTTCTAGTTGATATTTCTGTACTTCTTTAATGAATAACTATTATACTGAGAGTTCTGGAATATTGAAATTCCGGAATTATTTTCAGACTGATTTAGCGAAAGATTTACAAGTTTCATACACAAAATGCTTGCAAAAGTATATCAGTTTTGTGATGATATATACTATGAAATTATGCAATACTGTCTATCAAAGATTAATATAAAACTATCTGAGACAATTCTCTTGCAAATGTGGTGTCCAATGCGACATTATTAGTTACTAATAACAAAATCAGTTGTTTAATTATGAAAAAATATGCACAGGGAACTTTATGAAAGTGAAGTCACGTAATTTATCATACTAATTTTTACTTGCACATAAATATAAAAATGAATAAAAAATATGCGTATGAGTGAAAGATATGCGCATGGAACTTGCATATGCAATTCTCTTACGACAAGTAAGTCACATAATTTACCATACTAATTTAGAAGTTGAATTAACTTTGCTTTCAACATTTCTTATAAGCAATTAACATTTTATTAAAGTTATGTTTAATTTTTATTCCGAATCCACTTTCTCTTATTACCAGTAAGTTTTAAAATGTCAACATGTTTTACAAAGACATGAAATAAATGGATGTAACATGGCACTGATGAATATTATAACTGTTGCGGAACCATAACGCTGTTGTCATGAAATTATATGTTGGTCCCCTTCTCTACAGAATTTACTCTAGAACTTGAACATCATACATAATAAGCTATTTGCGTTACTGCTTAGAATATACAGCTATTTGGTCGCGTGCTTGTTAATGGCTTAGCTTGATGCAGTGATTTGTATGGTATAAGGTCTTACTAGGGATTCTAACAATAATGAGACTCTAGATATTATCCTCTTGTTTGCCTTCATTTCTAGAACTAATGCATCTAATCTAGATCAAAGTAATCACAGCTCCAGAACCTGCCATTCAGCTAACTTCTAATTTTATAGTGTTCCTCACAGAAGATAACTATTCTTAATGCTTTTCGTTTTTAAACCACTGTTATTCGTTTTTAACCGCCATTATTTTCAGTTTAACACTGACACTTTTTAAAATATATTGATTCAAACTGAGCTATTTTACTTTATGGTTTTGATGTCAAATTTCTATAGCTAATTTACATGATTTTGCGATTAAACTTGAGACATATTTGCAACACGTTTTGATTAAAAGTGAATAAAAATAAAAAATAAGGCATAAAGGAAGTTAGGTGTAGAACGTTATTTTGAAATCATTTAAGCAGTTTTTGTAATGAAAGCAAACTTAGATTGTAATGAAGCAAGTAAACTTAGATGAATTGTTGTTGTAGAAAACTTAATTGCAAGATACGTAGAAATACTGATGGCGGAGTACTTAGATACATAATAAATAGGTAACTGAGAGCCGAGGCAGATTAAATCTTCAATTACATTTCAGTAACCAACAAACAAGATGGCACACTATTTTTGCCTATTTCAATATGTTTACATTTTTGATAGCTTTGCTGTAAGAAGGGAGAAGCAGGCAACGATGTAGCTAAGCCGAAGTGTACAGACCAAGTGCGTTGTGTTGACAATGAAATCTTAATTCCGAGTGAGTTAGTTTTTGTTCTTAATGCATTTTGATTGGATAATTAATACTACTGTAAAACTATTATTGACTGTTTGAGTTTTAGTTCCGTTTACATCACCAATGAGAGTAATCTGACTTGGATTAGTCTGGGAATAACACAGTGCAGAAAGAGATTATTATTTTTAGATTAGGGAGGAGAAATGAGGCTTCAAGAGGCTATTGCTAATTTAAATTATAATTTATTATTCCACATTTTCTTTTATCTTACACACACACGCACACACACACACATATATATATATATATACCATTTTTTCATGATTTTGGAATGATTTTGGAAGCACTGATATTAGACCACAGAGATGTAGAAGCGTAGCAATGTTGTTTAGCTTAGGTACTTGATCCATATTAAAGAGGAACAAGTCGAGCTGATTAATTTCCTTTTTTATTTAAATTCACATTTGTGCCACAATTCACTTAGCATTCCAATCGTGCCATCCAGAACATTTGCATATTTGATACTATGGCGATAGAAACGAGCATAGCGAAGCATCCAAACAGCACAGAAGTTGAAGCGAAAAGTGCCGCACACTTCAGAGGAAGAAGGGAGGGAGTCAAAGGTTACAGTTCGAGTTAAAAAAACAATTTTGGCTTTACAATTTGGTGATTGGTCAAGAGGTATCTGCGTTAAGCATTATGTAGAATCGTTTGATTAATTTGAATGATGCAGACTAATAGCGCTATTTTTATGATAGGGGGATGAAGTCCCCAAATTAAATAAAAATTAAAAGAGGTTATAGCGAATTAAAGTTTACTTTCATATTTTTCTTACACAAAATATGGAAAAGACTTACAATAAACATGAATCTCCATTAAAAAATATCAGATAATTAGAGAAATTTTGTGTAAAATGTTCTTGATCATGAAATTTGACACGCACTGTTGTTTATGAAAGGCTCTTATTTTAGAGTAAAACAACTTTAGAGACGGATGAAACTAAATATTTGAACATTTCTGAATATGCGACTACAAATGAATTAAAAATTTTTTCCTTCACATTGTATATTAGTGCATTTGAAGAGCACCAAATATATACTAGTGCTTTTAGTGGTTAGCACATTAAAACAACTTAGATAAGCCAATAACTTTGCGTTGTGATTTTTAAATTAAATACCCGAACAGCCCAATGATAACTGATGTGTATCATGTATAACAGGCAAGGCAATAAAATAAAAAAAATCATACTAAATTTATAAAGTGAAACATACCCTTTATTCTACCTTTAAAATTAATTTAAACCATTAACACAGAATGATGATGTTCCCAGGAGTCAAAAAAAAATATTGTACAGCATTACCACTGGAAATTAATTGGTAATTGCACATATAATCACATAATTTTGCATCTCTCAATATTAACCAGAATTATCTTAAATACCTGAATACTATTATATAGAATATACATAATATACGCTAGAATTATCTTAAATCTCTCTACTCTTTCAGCAAAAGAAGGAATTGTTTTTGATCCTAAATTTCACGAACAGCCATAAGCTAAATGAATTAACAGGAATTTACATCTTTCTAACTTGATTTTGAAATAAATTAATTACTTGAATTAAATTTAATGATTCAACAAAATTTATTAAGAAGAAAACACTTATCTCTTGAAATCCAAACGGTTGCCAGTAGCGCAAACCGGAAAAAGGTATTTATATGACGAGGAAACATCAAAGTCTATAAGCAGAAAGCAGGGAAACATTTTAGGCACTGATGGCTTCTTTCAGAAACATGTATTTAGCTCCCCGAACACAGGTGTGACAGAAGATGAATAGGGAGACATTTGAGTTGAATCTTCAGATTACGAAAGTAGGAATTGATGGCTATGCGAAGGTTATGATGAATCAGCAAGATATAGTGGATTAAAGCTGTACTAAGACGGAGATGAACCATACTTCTATGGTGTAGAAGCTCATACTAACTGATGGTGTAGTAATATAAAAAATTTCATTCCAGAGTAAACTGGATATCTAGGAAAATTCGTCGAAGGTTTCACAGCCGCATCCAGAGAGAACTATATTATTGCCTCTTGCTATTTAGATTCAGCACAGACAACACCGAAGGAAAAGATAGCGAAAGAGTACGAAAATCGACTGCATCGGCTTTTTGTTATAAACGTTTATCAACGGCCTGAAACGCAAAATGGTGAGAATTTCTGACAAAAAAAGCCCCGAAGGAAACAGTATAAAAATTATTACTTTTGAAAGCGTTAGTTCAATACCTTTCCCCCGCATCGCCAGAAACTTCGCCAATGAAAACACCTGTCGACAGTAAACAACGAGCAAACTTACAGCTCTACCAGATGTACAAATAGATCTTCACCATAAATCTCCCCAAAGCAGCTTAAAAATGACAAGAACGCAATTCACACCCCTCACAATAATCCAGCGAAAGCTACAAAATTTTGTTAATTAAATGAGCATATTTCACAAACTATGTTAATTAAATGAGCATATTTCACAAACTATGTTAATTAAATGAGCATATTTCCCAAACTAATCCACCTATCAACTTGGAAGAATTTTTAAATTAAAGTGCAATTTTTTTGCTTCTTCTAGTAATAGTTATAAATACCGGAATCCAAATTAAGTATTTTAAAATCCAGATTATAACATGAAAATCACACCATTTCCATTGTCTACTGCCAAGCGCGTTTCGAAAACGAAAGTAACGAACTAACTGTCTTAAGTATAAAACTCCAATTAAAAGAAAAACAAATTAACACAGAGATTAAATAAAACACACTTTCTGTAGCATTATTTGGAACATAAATGAATTAACTAATAAATTACCTTAATTTCGCTACAAAACAACATCAGTATGTCATATTTTGAATATACACAAACATACACTGGGACGTTTGGACATAAATCTAAATTGGCGGGTTGTTTCAGGCTATGCGAAGTAACGCCTGAGTGGGTAGATCAGTTGTATTAAGACTGGAGAATCTTAGACAGAGAACAAACAGGGACGACAGAGAACAAACGGGGTGACCTTTGTCACACAGTCTTGGGGTCTGATGAAAGCGTATCACAACTCGGGATGCAATAGAAATATATAGTAAATACGCAGGGTGAAAGGGAGAAATATATGCAAAAACAACCAAGGCAAACAAAAACATCTGGAGCATTCTAGTGTAACTAATTAAAGTTTAATAGTTTCTAATGTAATTAATGGATTCTAAAATTTTAATATCTGATATTTTCTATTTTTTGGTATATGTAAATATTATTTGTACAGCAAATAAAGAATGGCCAAAAGTTGTTAAATAAAATATAGCTATTAATATTTCAAGGTAGTGAAAACATACGCAATGAATCAGTCAACCTAATATATATTTAATTTTTAACAATATTTTTAATATTAACTGCTAATTTGAGAAGCTTTGTAAGTTGAAAATATTAAAAACTACTCTAAAGGAAGGTGTCAAACCACTTCCTTTAGTCCCATAAGGTTTATGACACTAAAAGAAGGTTTATGACACATTCCACTCCAAAATGTAACTAAGCTAACTTTTCCAAAAACCGGTATTCGTAGATAGTTTCAAATCCCCGTGCCATTTTACTTTTGCGTCTTTGGAGAACGTGGAAGACTCGCTTTCTCTGTATAAATATAGGCAAAAGAATTTATCACTTGAAATGCATTCCCAATATTTATGAATGACAAATTCTCTACAGCAAGCTTGAAGATAGTACTTGAGTGGAACCGCAATGAAAATCACAGATCCGGTATGCTGTTTCATGAAGTAGAAGACAATTCTCTTCTCCGGATGTCAAATAAAGAAACCTTTCGTTTTTCGGTCGTAAAGCCTTTTAAATTGCTAAGAAACGCAGCGTATTTTGAAAAGAAAATAGTGAACACTTGAGACGCTTTTCTGAAATATTTCTCAACTATTCTAACTCATCATGCATGAGTTAACTTTTTTGTTCTTCTAATTAAAATATTACACTTAGCATTAATAAAGTATTGAGGTTATGGGGAAAATTTTCCACTGGAAAAATTTTGCACAAAGGATTCGAAAGAGGAAAAGATCTCGATGACGTGGTTGGAATCTTCTAATTGTGGTAAATGAATGAAATTTCGAGATTATAAGTAGAATGCAGTCAGTTGCAGAAGTGGTTTTGTGTTTTTCATTTTCTGCAATATAAATATGAGAAGGTTTCATTTCTTCTGCAGAGTTAGTCTGATCGACTCAAGTATTTAGCGTAAATCCCAAACAAACTAAATAGAACTTCAAAGGATTTTGAGGCTGAACTCGTTCATTAAAGTTTTAAAATAAGTTAAATAGTAAGAAAAAAATTACAAAAGGAACGATAGGTGATTAATTTGTTGTTTGCGTAAATGTGAACCAAATCTGTTAAAAGTTGCACAAAGCACTTCTTATTTCTACCCAGTGCTTATAATAATCATATGTAACAAATTTATACAACTGAAATGATTTGAAATTTAAATGCTATTATTTTGAATTCAAACAATTAACTATTTTAGGAGTTAGTGAATACGATTAGATTTCCAGAAATGAGATTAAATATTCTGCAAATAGTTTCAGTTTACAAGTATGTCTCAAGATTAAAATACTCGGTAGTCTTCTGTTATCGTGACCGGATTCAGAAATACATGTATGTATGCATGATTGTATGGATGTGTATATTCATGTATGCATGCATATATGTAAGTATATGTGTTTTTATGTTCACTCCCACATATACTCACATTCATACATACACACGTACACTGCGCAAAGAAGGGACAGCTCTATATCTCCCGTTTTACTGGGCCGACTGACGAAATTCAAATTGCGTTTTTCATGTCTCGAAAGCCGACTTAGGATATATATTATATTTATATATAGCATTGTTCTAATATAGGTATTTTGACACAAAAACGGACTTTTTCTGAAATGACATGTCAATTGTTTTTTTATATTTCGAGTCATAGCCTCAAATTATGCCTAACTATTGAATTTTGCAAAATTTCGTGCGGAATTTAAGGGAAATTTAAAAATTTATCTTGGTACTCTTTTTTCTCAGTTTGCGCCAAGAATAATACGACTTGGTGAACTTCTTAACTTATGGCAACCTATTTTCTTTTCCCTTTATACATTGTTTATAAGCGAAAAAAAAGTCACATCATATCTACTTTCAGATAATTTTAACAAAGTGCGTAAACCACGTTTGATGTTATTATCGCTTTCAAAAATATGCGAAATTTCAAAGTGCGCCAATATATAAATTCACGCATATCTTTGGAAATTTTGAATAAAACTCTTAATTGTTTGCAGGTATGCTTAAAAATACAACTACATTAAAATGATGGTAAAACGTTTATAGACAATAATTAAATTTTTTTCCAAAAATTTATAAAACTATTTTTAATTCAAATTTTAAAAATAAATCTTTAAAAATAGGAAAATTTTTTTGGAATGAATATAAATTGCGAAATGTAAAAAGAAGAATCAAAGAAGTTTAACAAAAAAGAGATTTTAATAAATATATACCACATTCCATTAACATGGAGGAGCTAAAATTTTGAGAACTAATGTTTTAAAAACTTCTCGTGCGATTTTTACAAAATTTGGTACTTTCACGTATTTGAGTCGTAGAAACAAAGTCTGGAAAAAACTTGGTATTTTATTTCAGAAAAAGTCCGATTTTGTATCAAAATACCTATGTTGAAATACCTATGTATAAATCTAATATACACACACGTTTGTGAAAATTGCAACACCATGAAGGACTTACGCGAGTGAGCTGAAATTTTCAGGAAATGCAAAGTAGCGCATGATATGCAAATGATTAGAATTGCAAATCCGTAGCGCATGCGTATGCTGAGCAGCGCCCTCTGAACGGCTGATGGATCCGAATAAATAGACGGCTGTAGCGAGGCGTGTATGGTTATCGGTGGTTATCTGCTAGTGGTAAACGTTAACTCAATCTGTACTTATGCCTCGTCGACGAAAAAGAGCGAGATTTGAACAACTTACAGAGTTTGAACGAGGGAGAATCATCGGCCTTCGTGAAGCTGGATTGTCGTATCGTGCAGTAGCCTCTCGTGTGCAGCGTAACAGCAGCACAGTGATGCGCGTTTGGAAGCAGTGGACGGACGAGTGTCGGACAACTCGGAAATCCGGGAGTGGACCCCGAAATGTGACGTCAGCTCGCGATGATAGACACCTGGTCCGCATGGCGCGGACGGACCGTACAGCTTCCTCTAGACAATTGGCAGCACTGTGGTCAATAGCTACAGGTGTTTCATTGTGTGCTTCATCAATTCGTAGACGTCTGCTGCAGTGTGGACTGCGCGCACGGACTCCTTTATACAGGATCCCCCTAACGCACGACCATCGCCGCCTGCGGCTACAATGGGCCAATCAGCATAGAGACTGGCGTGCTGATTGGCAGCATGTCGTGTTTTCTGACGAATCCCGCTTTAATTTGTGGTACCATGATGGCCGCATTCGTGTCAGACGCTATGCCGGTGAACGCCACCTTCCGGAGTGCATTATCGAACGCCACAGTGGACGAACACCCGGAGTTATGGTCTGGGGCGCCATAGCATATCATAGACGATCTCAATTGCTACGAATTGTGGGCAATCTGAACAGCAACCGGTATATCCGTGAAGTTCTACAGCCCGAAGCTGTTCCCTTCCTTCAAAGCTTGCCAGGCGCTGTATTTCAACAGGACAATGCCCGCCCTCATACTGCTCGGATTGTTAAATCCTTCTTTGCAGCGCAGCAGGTACAGCTTCTTCCTTGGCCTGCGTGTTCCCCGGATATGTCGCCAATTGAACATGTGTGGGATGTCATTGGTCGGCGTCTTGCTCGTGATCCTCGTCCTGTTGCGTCTGCAGACGAACTTTGGGTACGCGTACAAACGATATGGAATGCTCTTCCTCAGTCAGACATTCAAACTTTGTTTGACTCCATGCCACGTCGTGTAGCAGCACTTATTGCGGCGCGTGGTGGCCACACAAAATACTGATTCTGATCTCTTGTTCTTGTTTGTTTGCTTTGAACATTTAATCATTTATTTGTACCACTACCACTCAACTGTGTATTAAATTGCATTCAATTATGACGATTCCTTCTTGGTGTTGCAATTTTCACAAACGTGAGTGTATATCCTAAGTAGCGCTTTCCAGACATGAAAAACGCAAGTTGAATTTCGTCAATCGGCGCAGTAGAATGGAAGATATAGAACTGTCCGATTTTTTTCTTTTCTTTTCCGCATTGTACATACATACCATACATTTTTTAATCCTTTTGCTATAACAGAAGAATACCAAATATTCTTAGAAATGTTTTATAAATTTTTTATAACTGTTCCGAAAATTATTTATTTTTTGAGTATAGACTGTTCTTATAACTCATAAAAAGCTCATTTCTGGTACAGAGTATCCCGGAAAGAAGTAATGAAAAGAACGAGAAATTATCCGAAATTAATCCCTTTATTGCATTGTGGTTTACATAGCTAGAAAAAAGAACTCAAGAGGTTCAGTTCTTCAGAGTACTTTAGAATTTTACTTTAGTACACCTTTATATAAACACCACTTTTAGTTTGGGTTATGCATAGGCTATATTTTATCTAATTTCATGCCGTTCGAAAGCGTTACTAGTGAGAACTAACTTTTTTAGTAATTCTGGCAAGCAAATCTAAAATAAGTCCAGAGACAGTTCTCTTGGCAAGCAACTGTTTTTTAATTCTTTCTACCTTTGTAAGTCATAATGCAATAAAAACTTTAATTTGGAATATTATGTGTCATATTTTTGGCATTTCTCTTACGGACGCCGATTGCCGATACACGTAATCTTTCCTCAGCATTATCAACTCTAGTAACAAAATAACTTTACAAATATATTAAATTACATACTTTGTATTACACACAGCCAAGTAACTGATAAAATGTATGAGGAACACTTTAAATTTTCTAACCAACTTTATTGAAAACATGTTAGTTTAAAACATTTATAAATAATGTTAACTTATGATAAATTATTAACTTATACAAATTTAAAATACAGATATACTAATTTAAAACTTAAGTAAGTGTTTAAGCGCTAATTTTAACTCTACGTTAATGAATTCTTACGAATGACTAAATATTTGTAATAAAAGCGTAATGTTTGTAAGTTATCATTCAAACACACTTCTTAAAAGAGAAATACGAAGAAAATTTGAAGGAATTTCCTTTTCAGAACCGCATAATGTTATAATTTCATTAAAGAGGTCTTCAATAAAAAGCATGTTCCTTCAACTGCTACAGCTCTCGGAAATATGTAATTAAATCAGGGAATTCACAAGATAATCGCTTTTTTAAACATCAAGCACTGAAATATTTTATATTCTTTTAATATTTTGTCTTTAGCGTTTCGAACGTGTATATTATACTGTCATAGATTTATCATTCATGTTTGCTTAAAAATAGTGATAATTCTTATCTTCAGTGCGGTTTAGTAAATAACCAATATTCAGAATGCTGCCATTCGAAAGGATAAAAGGTTTTAAACTTATCTTTCAAATTTTAACTATAGAACGTACTGGAGAAAAGAGCTAAATGTAGTTTTCAACAACTACATTTTTATTTTATTTTTAATAATCTATCTGATTGATGTATTTTGAAACATATTTTTGTATATACTGTAATATACATTTTCATACGTACCCAATTGATACAAATAAGCGTTTGTAGAATTATAGTAACTAATAAAAAGTTTCAGATCCCATATATTGCGCATTCAGCACAGAATTATTTGTTCCTTTTTACTGTTATGCAAAATATGTCTCATTAGTAATACTATGTCTACCTTTGTAAATCATAATGCAATAATTCTTTCGTGTATACCATTCGCTCATAGTTATATATAATTAAATATATTTCCTTTCTGTGATTTATTTAAAACTGTATATTTTAATGAATATTCAAAATATTTGAAATACCTGTATATAGCCGTGTTTTTTTCTGCTCCCGCCTGAGGAATGCCTTAGCCCATTATGCCTTTCTGATTGGTGTGAATCAGAAAGGTTTCTGATTGGTATGAATCAGATCTCCATAACAAACCTAATGAAAGATGTTTGAAGTTCAATTTAAGCCGAATTTTATCTTACTTTAAAAGAGCAGGAAAAAACACGGGATGTACAGGTATTTTAAATATTTTGAATATTCATTAAAATATACAGTTTTAAATAAATCACAGAAAGGTAATATATTTAATTACATATAACTAAGAGCGAATGGTATATGCGAAAGTTAAGAAACAGATGAAATAAAGTTAATTACTTTAGAACCTGTAAAAAGGCTAAAGTTTTTTTTCTGGAATACACGAACCTAATTATTCTTGATTGCTTGTTAGTTAAAAATAAATCTCATTGGTTAGAAAATATTGACAAGGAAATAAACTTAAAAAAAAAACAAAGAAACAAAACCTTTTGCTAGTAAGCGTTAGAAAGGTTTAATTAAATTCGGCCTTTGCTCGTCAGAAGCACTTGTTTTTACTATTTGAATGATAAAAACTGTTTAAAATCTTAATTACTTCCTTAGAACTGAAAAAAAAAGTATAGCAATGCAATATGACGTAAATTTGGAGCTTCCAGATTAGGAAAAGTAATCAAACTGAAAAGAATTTTTCAAGAAATTTAATTACTTAGGAAAGGTTTTTTTTAACTCATTTATCTCAGTGATCTCAAATCAACGGTCCGCTGGCTCCATGCAGCTCAAGATACAATTTTATGCGGTTCGCGAATACATTTCAGCTATGCAATTGTGACAAATACGTTGTTGCAAAATCACGCAGACGGTACAGTGATTAAGGTAGCCTACTGCTGTATCGAAGGGCACGGGTTCGTATCCCGGAGAAGACATGCATGTTTGTAAATGTAGTGTCCGGGCGGCATGGGGACGCTCTAAATATACGGCGAGCCAAAAGTCCTCTCGTGTGGTTTTGTGGTAAGAGGAGAGGGGTAGGTGACTCTCGGACCATCCCCCCCGAGGTGCTGTCCTACAAAATTGGGGTGGGAAATATAAGTCGAAACCTCTATTTGGAGTAGGCTCTGGCAACCACTCTTCCATGTAATATGGACACGAAAACAACAAAGTTGCAAGGATTTCAATTTTGATTTGAAGTCTGAGCTTGCATTATTTTCATTACGATTAAATGAACGTGCATAACGCACTAGAAATTATATAAATGGAGCTAAACTAATATCTGGTGTAAATCTTATTTAAAGATTTCAAGATACAGATTTGATTAACTGTTATTCGTGTTTGTCAAAATATTACGCTCAGTACGAATTTTTGACCTAAAAACAATCGCTTTACTTGGAAGTATATTTGCATGTAAACGGTGAAAGAAAAAACCCGTGAAAATTAATAAGAGAAGATGAGCGACTGACGAGCATCTACAATCGAAGAGGAAAATAATTTCTATCAATTTTTCTTTCTTTAAGTCTTCAAACTTTATCAAAATCGAAATAACATCAGGCATCAGACTTTCTCTCTCTATATATATATATATAAAGAAGTTTTTAAATTATAAAGAAATAAAAATATTAAGAAGTAAAATAGAGAGAAGTTTAAAATTGTTTACATACAAACGGCTGTATTTATCTGTCGAAGAAATATTTAATAAATAAGAGAAAGAGACACAATTATTATTATTTATTCTAAAGTTATTTTCCACTTGATAAATTTTATAATATATAAAGTTTTTAAATTATAAAGAAATAAAAATATTAAGAAGTAAAATAGAGAGAAGTTTAAAATTGTTTACATACAAACGGCTGTATTTATCTGTCGAAGAAATATTTAATAAATAAGAGAAAGAGACACAATTATTATTATTTATTCTAAAGTTATTTTCCACTTGATAAATTTTATCCGAAAATTTAGAAAGTTTCCAGAATTTGTTTATTTCTAGATTACATTAAGGAAAATTACTTAATGATTAATAACACATGTTAGAATTGTTTGGAAGAAATGCTAGTCTAAACATTTAACATTTAGTGTTCAGTATGTTTAAATTAGAAATTGGAACTAAAAACTTTCTTGTAAGTACCAATGATGGGACGATAGATAAAAATGTCTTGCAAGTATTTTAGATAGGAAATAAATATAAATTTTAAATTTCTTTCTTCACTTCATAATTATTGTTGTTAGTGAATGTTGTGATAAATATTTAGGCACATTTTAAATATGTTTTACTTTGTTAATAAAAAAATAATTTTGTTAAAAAGGGAATATAATTCTGTCCTGTCAGCTGTTTTCAGATCTTACATTCGGCCCGCGTGCACTTTGAATATAAAACCACTGGCCTATCCTATTGCGATTTTTGTTACTTTATATATGCAAAGTAGAAAGACATAATATTGCCCTAAAGTTCAATAAAGGCTTTTATGTATTATATTCCAGCTAAACCTTGAGTTTTCTTATAAACGTTTTTACATTATATGCTTGAGAAGAATATTTACAAGTAGGTATGTACGGCAAAAATATTCTGTGTAGTTAGGTTTTTAAGGTAGTAATAGCGGATATTTTAGGCAGATATTAATCAGATTATACTACAACAAAAAAAATCTGATGTATACACCACACGACTTCCTTGCAAGGAATATTAAATTATACGCATTTTGCATTTCATTTAACCTTATTGGATTGAATTAAATCTACTTCGTCGATAGCGCATAAACCACAATAGAATAAATGCACTCTTTAAAGTATTGGTAAAGTTACCGATTCAAAATGGTAGATAATATATGCGCCGTGCCGTGTATCTTGATATGCATATTTGCTACGTTCAATTTTCATTTCTCTTTTATGATACTGCACATTTTTATGTGCCTAATATTTTTTCCCTTTTAGTCATTTTGTTTTTCCCTTTAGTCATTTTCTTTTTCATTTCCCTTTTAATCATTGAAATTGAATTTTGGAATTCAGTTTTGGGCTGGCTTTTAAAAATCAACTCTGTGTTTTCTCGTTCCTATTTATAACGCTTATCTCACCTTTCTCGTGTTATCTTTTTATTAAAATATTAATTACATTGTTTTGTTTTTATCTTTTGTTGCACATTTCGAACGAGCTATTGTCTCTATGCATGATAAATTGAATAAATAACTAGTTCTATTTACACATTGATAGAACTTCCTTTTGCCTTCTCGCTTAACTGATGGGAGCAGACTTTTAAACTATTGAATAAACTTTTAGGGAATTATGACTTTAATAAAATTCAGTGCAAATATTAAAAGGAAACCTTATGTACATTCGTGAGTTAAGCGTGCTTTTCGACCCATGGCATTCACATGCAAGTTTATCTGTTTTAATTATTTGAATAAATACTTTATGTTAATGGCAAAAGTATTAGCTAGAGATTTCGTGTCCAGTGCATGAGAAACGAATTGAAGGGAAGGATAATGCTTTTTACCTGACAAATATCGTTATGTTCAAATATCGTTCAAATATCATATGTATAAAGAAATTTATTATGAGAGAAATGATGCACTATTCGCAATTATTCTGTAATCTGAGGAAAACGACTATTGAATGTTTTCGAAGAGTACGCTGCCAGCAAGTTACTTTTGTTAATTTTCATATTTCAATATTTTTTATATTTAAATTATATTTTTGCATGCCCGCAGTTCGCTTAGATTTATATTATTAGAACCTTCCTTACCTAATTTACCATTTTTGCTCGTTTAATGAAGCCGTTCGTAATATTTTATTTTGTTTCATAATAATTATATAGTATTTGATATTTGTCGTAGTTCTGTGTGGCTTTTATTAAGTAATTCATAAATCCGATATTGCTACATGGCTAATAACACAGCGTGTAAGTCATTAATTAATTATTCATATTACATATAAGACGTTAATACGGAATTATGTATTTACACTGATGCGGACAATTTAGCAAGTTGTATTAATGTTTTAAATCGTTACATAGAAGTAACAACTTCGGGCGATATAATACACTGGTTTACAAAAATGAAGGAAAAATCACAAAAGTAGCTATAACTTGTTCAAAATTAATCCGTATAAAATTTGAATATGTTGTCAAATAAGAATTGCTGAGTAAAATTGCAGTATGCGAACTGGTGGTGCTGCAATCGAAATACGTCATCTGCTAGGAGCATAAAATACATACTTCAGAGGAGGCCTGCGAATTTCGCTTTGAAACTAACATAAGAAATTTCAGATAGCCAATTTGTAACAGACAGACAGATAGAAAGAAAGAAATACAGGGGGCATCAAAATATCGCCATGAGCAAAACTGTTATCGCCCCACTGCACTAACCATCTATGGAAGTGTACCCTCACGGGGCACGCTAGCGCCATGCTGGGGCATTTGTTTACATTGCAGCATGCATAATAGTTACATATTAATGGTGCATAATTTGTATTACAGACAATATTGACATAAGATACACTTTGCAATTAGATCCATAAATACAATGGATAAATACACAGTCCAGTCACATTAATGTGACCATCTGTCAAAAGCCAGAATAACCACCTTTCGCAGAGCGGACTGCTGCGAGACGTGCAGGAAGAGAGTCACATAGGTCCCTGAAGGTGTTCTCTGGGATGTTGAGCCATGCCGACTCTAATGCCGTGGCCAGCTGCGCTAGATTACGCGGTTGAGGATCCATGGCGCGAACAACTCGATCGAGATGGTCCCACAGATGCTCGATTGGGTTTAAGTCAGGTGAGTTTGCTGGCCAGGGGAGGACGGTAAACTCATCCTGGTGCTCTTCGAACCACGCACGTACACTGGCAGCTGTATGGCACCTCACATTGTCCTGCTGGAAGATGCCATCATCCTGAGGAAAAACAATGCGCATGTAGGGGTGAACATGGTCCGCAAGGACAGATGCGTACTTGTATTGATCCATTGTGCCTTCCACAATGATCAGTGAACCTAGAGAATGCCAGGAAAACATTCCCCAGACCATAATGCTCCCGCCTCCAGCTTGGACCGTTCCGGCAATGGTTGCAGGGTGGTTCCTTTCAGAGGTTTCACGCCTTATACGCCAACGTCCATCTGTCCGATGGAGCATAAAACGCGATTCATCCGAAAACGCAACCTGTCGCCACTCAGTGGACGTCCAGCTGCTGTACTGGCGTGCAAATTCTAGCCTTCGCCGTCGATGAACAGCAGTCAGCATAGGTGCACGAACCAGGCGTCTGCTTCGGAGGCCCAGACGCAGCAATGTTCGCTGAATAGTACTTTGGGAGACACTTTTGGTAGCCCCTTGGTTCATTTTGGTGGTCAGTTGCTCAACGGTAGCCCGTCTATCTGCCCGAACGCATCTCCGCAACCGTCGTTCGCCTCTGTCATCTATGGCCCGTGGTGCACCACATTTGCCACGTCGCTGATTTTGGACAGTCCCATTTTGCCATGCACGGTACACTTTTACCACGGCGGCACGCGAACAGTTCACAAACTCAGCCGTTTCGGAAATGCTTCCACCCTTGGCCCGAAAGCCAATGATTATGCCCTTTTGGAAGTCGGATAAATCGCTTCGTTTCTGCATTACGCCAACGATTGAAATGTTTTCCGAAGCCCTCACACACCCTTTATATACGCTCAACTGCACTGTGCTGCCACCTGCCTTCTGTGATTGGTTATTTAACTCTGACATGGAAAGTACGTGGTGGTCACATTAATGTGACTGGACTGTGTATAATAAGTTGTAGAGTCATTAGATTATTTTTGAAGCAGGAGTATTGAAAAATGTTCAACACTTTCACCGGGAATCGAACCACGGATCTCTCAGTTACGCGTCGAAGCGTGCTGACCGCTACATCACGACGGCATGGGAAGAAGGCGGGAGTAATACCTTATAAAGTTATTTACAGATGTATATACATATTTCTTTTGTGTTTCGGTTTGGAGCTTTGTTGGTGGGAGTCGTGATCATAGTATGTGGTTCGCTGTTTTTTTACACGTTTCGCAGTTTACAAGTTCATTCATAGTACAGTTCATAGTTCAACACACAGTTTGTGGAATTTATTTCATGGCACATAGTGTTGAGTGCGTAGTACTGTGTATCTGTCACACATTGCACGGTATGAAGTAAGTTCATAGTACGTAGTTTGAGTAGGTATGAGAAAAGTCACCGTTATCTCTACAAATGGAGATATTTAAGTGTTTTCTAAAGGTACTCCTGCATAATATGAGGGTGGAAGAGTGGATATTTTTTTGTTGCATTTTCTGAATTTTGAGAATTTGGAGAGTTATTTTGGCATGCATGCTATGGATGACACCATTCCAGTCCTTGGCGGAATAGGAAATAAATAATACGCTCATGTCCAAAATTATCTTTTCATACCCAAAAGTGATGATATTCAATGAAATATCGAATCAATGTGATCCGTATTTGCAGGTAATGTGTGAAAACCAAGCCTAATTAGCATTATCCAATCAAAAGTAATCAAACGGTTTGTGATATGCAAATCTCGGCGTTACGTCATCCAAGGGTGAATCAAGCGCTTTGCGCAAACTGAATATTTGAGTGAATTTCTGCAGGTGACAGGTGACAGGTGACGGAGGACGGGGACGCCTGGTGTCTAACATAGGTAAACAGGCATATGTCCCGCGCCCTCCCCTACCTAGAGGCAACAACTCCCTGGGACCCCAGGGGGCCGCACAGGGAGTTTATTTTGATCTTAAATTAAAGTTTACACTGCCATACAAGGGCTGATGAGGTATACATTGACTATTATGTTGGATTACAGATTTTAGATTTGCAAGGTATACATTATATCACATAACATACTGGTTACATATAGAAAGACGCATAAACATACATGATATATAAACACTATTAATAACGGGGTTACTAGCGGATAAAGCACACTAAAAGGCTGTATTTCCTTAGATGCGGAGGAGTATGTACTTATTTATACATATGCGACGGTGCCACTTGAGGTTGAGTGATGCCAGACCCTGTATTAGTTGGTCTGGCATATGTCTTGCCCCAGGGCAGTTATCTGGCTGATGATTCTGCAAATGGTGTTAACTGTGCTTTTGTTCTTAATGATGAATCGTTTAAAGGCTATTTGGTTGTCCGATGGCAAGTGGAGGTGATTATCCTCCGTGAGCGGGCATTCGAAGATGTAATGGTCTGGGGTTCCGAGCGACCCACAGACGCACAAGTCAGTGTTGGAGATGCCGAATCGTTCAAAATAGCAGGGAAAGGGACCGTGCCCCGAGATGTAATTAGTGATAGGAGGTATGGAGTATTGACGCTACATTTTCACTCTAGGCAGAAATATGTGGGTTCTGCGACCCGTATCACATGTCTCCCATTCTGTTTGCCACTTTTGCAGGCCTTTTTCCTTGAGGGTTCTCTTAAGATACGAGGGTGGCGCCGGAACTGTTACCGTCTGTGCAGCTATGTTGCTCGCTGCCTCCTTGGCCAGGTAATCGGCTGCCTCGTTTCCCTCGCTGTTAACGTGTGCCTTAGTCCATACTAATTTTACATTTAGTTGGGGATGGGATTGCAGAATATTCTGTAGGTCCACTATCAATGGCGAGGTGTGGTTATGATTGACTAGGGCGAATAGCGTTGACATGCTATCTGTAAACAGCATTGCATCGGTAATCCCGCTGTCAATTGCATGTTGAATCGCAGTGGTAATGGCTATGACTTCAGCCTGGAAAATACTATTTACTGGTTGAAGGTGCCCCTTCCAATCGATTTCTTTCCTTCCTCCGTGGTACAGGACAAATGCACTACCTGTACACTCGTCGAACTTGGAACCTGTATACTACTGTGTGGGGTACCGTGGATCCTGTATGTTGATTTGCTCGCCACTTCTGCTGACCTGAATTCTTACATTTCGTCCCTTATGCGCCGGGTGCGTCTCCAGGGGGTTCCTTGGGTGCTCGTACTGGACTGGACTATAGGTGTGTCCACAAAAGGTAGCATCCTTTTTTAAATGGGTAACCGTAGCGTAAGCAGCCTCAGTCTCCGCGCGTATGTGCAGTGGCATTATACCAGATAGTACGACTGCTGCGCTTGTGGCCGTTGTTTTATAGGCCTTACACAGGAGTAAGGCGTAAGGTCGTTGTATGATGCCCAGCTGCTTGACTTTCCTACCACTCATCGGATTGGCCCATATTGCTGAAGCGTTAAAGGGCTATTTTCTCAGAGACCGTCAGATAAAGAGTTTTCTGGATATGGGGGTTTTGACCCCAGTTTCGCCCCTGAAATAAGCGAGCTTTCCTTGCTATTTTAGAAGTTCGCTGTTTAACACTTTGGAGATGAGAGATCCATGTTAGCTTGTTGTCCCACAGAAGGCCAAGGTACTTCAAGGTGTTATTGATTTTAATGTTCCTCTGCATTAATTTGATGCATGGTTTACGTCTCAGGTTGGCTCTTTGCTTCGGTATGATCAGAGCACAGGACTTTTCAATAGATAATTGAAGTTTAAGTTTGCCGCAGAGTTTTGCAAAGAGTGCACAAGATTCGGTGCCATTCTTCTCAAGCTCGTCGCGGGTTCTTCCTCGTACTAACAATGCGGCATCAGGCTATTTTCTCAGAGACCGTCAGATAAAGAATTTTCTGGATGTGGGGGTTTTGACCCCAGTTTCGCCCCTGAAATAAGCGAGCTTTCCTTGCTATTTCAGAAGTTCGCTGTTTAATACTTTGGAGATGAGGGATCCATGTTAACTTGTTGTCCCATAGAAGGCCAAGGTACTTCAAGGTGTTATTGATTTTAATGTTCCTCTGCATTAATTTGATGCATGGTTTCCGTCTCAGGTTGGCTCTTTGCTTCGGTATGATCAGAGCACAGGACTTTTCAATAGATAATTGAAGTTTGCCGCAGAGTTTTGCAAAGAGTGCACAAGACTCGGTGCCATTCTTCTCAAGCTCGTCGCGGGTTCTTCCTAGTACTAACAATGCGGCAGCATCAGCATATGCGACGATTGACGTGTGTCGCGGCCAAGTTGCCTCCAGGATCGCGTTGAAAGTAATCGTCCAAAGGATCGGCCCGGCACACGAGCCCTGCGGGCAGCCTCTTTCTTGGTGTTTAGTTGTAACTCCGTTGTTATGGGTTATTAGCAGACTTCTGTCCTGTAGATAGTGGCAGAGGACGTTGTAGAGATTGATGGGACATCGCGCTTTCCTGAGTGCCTGCTTGATTGCCGGCCACCAGAGTGTGTCAAAGGCACTCTGGAGGTCCAGCGAGATGAATGCAGTGTGCAGGTTGCCCGATCTGTTTCTTTGTATTTCCTCTAAAATAGCGTGCAAAGCATGGGTGGTGGATTTTCCAACTCTAAAGCCGAATTGTCTATTGCTGAGGTAGTGGCTGCGGTGAAGGTGAAATCTGAGTCTATTGACTATTAACTTCTCATAAATCTTCCCTAGGGAGGATAATAGACATATTGGCCTGAAGGAGCGCGGATGGTCTGCGTCTTTATTCTTTTTTAAGAACAGGACAACCTGTCCCTGTTTAAAAACGCGGGGGAAGACCTGATGGCGCCAAAGCTGATTGAAGAATTTGGTAAAGAAGGATGGTCTTGCTTTGTATGCTATTCTAAGGATGCTGTAATCAATGTCATCTGGTCCCGATGCCTTTTTGAGAGGGAGATGGCGGTAGATCTGTCTGATTTCCGGGACACTGAAGGGCTCGTCGGCTGGAGTTGCTGGAAGTGCTGTATCTGCACGTATCGCCCTTTGCTCCAATGTGTCCTGTGCAGGGCCATCTTTCGGGAACAGTGTATCAAGGTAGGTGGCAGCTGTGTCTCCTGCAGTGTCTGTTGTAAGAGAGGGGTGGGCGAAGATCTGTGATAGCTGGTATATCTTATTAGTAGACAGTTTGTGAAGGACACTATATGGATTGCTATTCTGTGTGCAAAAGGTTCTCCAACTTGTTATCTTTGCAACGAGGATGTTCTTTTTATATATTGCCTTTTCCTTACGGAAAACTGATAAATAGTGCATTCTGGTATCCTCGTCGGTTGCTGTTCTTATTCTGCGCCTTAGAGCACGTCATTTCTGACGCTGTTGCCTGAGATCTTTACTCCACCAGGAAATGCTGTGGAGTTTCTTGGCAGCTCGTGTCGGAAGCAGATTAGAGGAGATGGTCTTTATATTATCCAAAAGGTGTGCTGTAAATTCTTCCGTCTCATTTTTGCTATTATAGGCTTCTAGTGCCTCCTCTTCTGCTGTTAATAACATGGAGAAGGCTGTTGTTAGAGGACGGATTTTGGCTTTTGGTAACTTGAAACGTTTTAAAATGCAGATGCTGGTGTCACATTTGATAGTGAAGGTAATGTAACGGTGATCCGAACAGCTTAGTTCGTCGCTAACTTTCCAGTCCTGTATTTGCGATAGAGCCGTACCTGTTGCCAGGGTGACATCTGGCCAACCTTTGCAGTAGGTATTGTCATACGTGGGTGGCGCGCCGCTTGTATTGACCAGATGTAGGTCGTTTGCTGTTAAAAAGTCCTCTAGCGCTTGTCCTTTAGGAGTGATGTCTTGATATCCCCAGTTCACATGATGTGCATTGAGATCACATCCATAGACTTGTGGCGTTGAAGGGCATTTAGACCGGACGTGAGTTGCATTAGTTACGAAATTATCAATAGGGTCTGTTGGAGAGGAGTACGCAGATATAAGAATCATTTGTGCGTTTTTGAACACGACCGAAACTGCAACAAAGTCTCTGTCCTGTTTAATTAGCAGCGGATTCCAGGCCGGGTTACAACATATTAAACCCGCTCTGGGTGCTTGATCCTGATTACTTGCTTTTGCCTGAAAGACCTTCCATGCTATCGGGAAACTTGCAATGCATCCCTCCCGGCAGTATGGCTCCTGTATCATCATGAAGTCTGCAGAATGTTTCTTTGCATGCTGTATCAACTGTGCTGTGGCAACCTCTGCTCTTTGCAGATTTATCTGTGTGCAGCAGATTGCTTGTGCAGTCGTGGAGTTATTTGATGCTGAGGATAACTGTTGATTTCTGCTGTCAGAACTAACCTGTTGGTTAGTAGGCTGTGTTACGTTGTTGTCGCTCATATCTTGCGTACGTCACTCTGAGATTCGGTAGACTCTCCATCCGAAGCTGATCTTTTTGAATTGCATAAGCTTGTCGTATGCCGCTGGTTCGCATTGGATGATCCACTTTGTTCCATTTCGTCCTTCTTTCAGTCTGTACAATACCTTCGCTGTGGGCTTAGTAAGGCCAAATTCAGAAGCTAGAGTCCTTTCAATCTCCTCCTTCTGTACCTCTGGCGGTATTGCGTGTATTGCAACCCTAGGTTGCCTTTTTTCTGGGAGTTTTGTCTGCACGTGTTTCTGACCTTCTTCACTTCCTAATGTATCGGCTAGTTTTAAGAGATTTTCTTTGGTAGGGCAGTCGACTGCCAATCCTCCTTTTTGGATTTTCCGTATTGTACTAACTTTAACTCCTAGGGTAGGAAGGGGAAATTTTTCGTTCAAGGTGGCTTTAAGATCTTTGCCTGTTCCTTGGGAGTCTTGGGCTTGATAGATCAGCAGAGTATGGATGCTGGGCTTCCTAGTCTGACTGGGCTTCTGGATCAGCATTGCCGCCTCTGCATAAGTTCTTGGGATGTGCACCTGGGGAATTACAGCCGTTTCTTCGTCAGTGAAAAGGCTTGGTGATGCTGTATCACTTGGTCCTGCTCTGTGTTGGACGTGCTCTAAAGCACAACAGACAAAGGTAGATGTGTTAGTACCTGTCTCGTGTGTTGGCGATTTGGGACTGTAGTTTGGACCTTGGATCGCCAAGCTTTGTAACACTTCCAGTGACTGCTTAAGCCTGTCCCTTAAGTCTTGGGGAAGAATGTGTCTGCCTCCTCTATGAGTGTCTGCAATTAGTCTGATATCTTTAGCTAGAGATGCAATTCGTTCTTCGTGTGTGAGTTCAGATGTCAGCAATACCTTCGTGTTCAAGTTATCCTGTGGGGTAGTATCTGCCTCGTCTGGTAAAGTTGACGGACGTGTCATGTCAGAGTGGAACACAGCACTGAGCAATTATGCGCTTGGGTTGCTAAATTTCATCTGTTCTTCTTCTGTATTAGAACTGCTGTTGATACTGTGTAGTCCAATTATTGTCACACAACACTGCCCTTTGTTAGTAAATACCGTGCACGGAAATACCGTTGCGAGAATGTAATTATTCCAAGTCCAGAGTAAAAACAATAAAGTTGTTAACTCCGGTTATGCTCGTCTGAAAATTATATACACGTAATCCTCCTCTCAAGAGATGATCAGTGAATTTCTGCAACATAGCGTTTGATTTCACTGTGTAGGGACTCAAAGCGGTTTGTTATGGCTTCGAAGTATCATTTGGAAGAATCTGTAAAGTGGCGAATTATAGGCCGTTTAGAAGCAGGGCAGTCAATCATGGAAACAGCCACATGTCTGAATATTTCAAGACAGACAGTCTCTAAGCTATGGGAACAGTTTCAAAATGATGGAAGTGTTGTAAGGAGGCCTGGACAAGGTCGGAAACGAATGACAACTGCCTCTGAAGATCGGTATCTGGCATTAACTGCCCGTCGTAACAGAAAGGCTACTGCTCGTCAGTTAAGTTCAGAGCTTGCAGCCGCCACTGGAACTGTTGCATCACGGCAAACAATATACAGAAGGCTTAATGAAAAAGGCCTTTATGCCAGAAAGCCAAGGGTATGTGTTTTACTGTCTTCACAGAAAAAGAGGGATCGCTTTAATTGGTGTAAAGAACATCAAAACTGGACTGAACATCAATGGTCCCATGTTCTCTTTACTGATGAGTCGCGGTTTAGTTTAACTGGTGATTCTAAACGTGTTTACATCTGGAGGGAGTCAGGAACACGAAATGATCCCTCGAACATTGTGGAACGTGACCGTTTCGGTAGTGGAGGTGTGATGGTATGGGGTGGAATAATGATCGATGGACGTACGCCCCTACACGTGTTCAGCAGCGGATCTGTGACAGGCCAGATATATCGGGATGAGGTCTTAGATCCTTATGTAAGACTTTTCAGGGGTGCATATGGACCTGACTTTTTATTTATGGATGATAATGCCCGTCCACATCGAGCAAACCTCGTTGATGAATTCCTTGAAAGTGAAGACATTAAGCGAATACCTTGGCCACCAAACTCTCCTGACCTTAACCCGATAGAGAACTTATGGGACTACCTTGGAAGAGCAATTGCACGTATACATCCTCCTCCTAGAGATGTAAATGCTCTGAAGACGGCATTGCTGGAAGAGTGGAGATTAATTCCCCAAACTGTGGTTAACAACGTTATTTCCAGCCTTAAAACACGTTGTGATATGTGTGTACAAGTCAGGGGAGATCATATTCCATATTAAATTCGTAAGACTTAATTCTTTTTCTGAATCATTCCTTTTTTTCTTAACTCTCTCTGTCACACTTTATTACCATTTTTATTGTTTCATGCTACAATTTTATATCATATGAGGTGATCTTCAATTTTTTCTTTTGCATTTATGTGTCATCATGTTATGTATGATTCTACGAAAATTCATTAAATTATACGTCATAGTCTCTGACCCTTTGGAACATCCTATAGTTTGTTGTCTGGCGATTATGGCATTGTTGTAGATTGCTATGATTTGCCTGCTCTTGAAATGTCCATAATAATAAGGTACAGGTTTCTTGGGCAATGCATCTCCTCGAGGGTCTGCGTGGCAGCTGACCACCAGGGAGAGTCGAATGCGATTTGCAGGTCAAAACAAAGGAGAGCCGAGTGCGTTTCATTGCTTTTGTTTACTTGTATTTGCGAGATTGCAATATCTATTGCATAACTGGTTGAACGTTTGGGTTTAAATCCGTATTGATTGGTACTTATTCTGTTGTCTTTATATATATGGTATTTTATTCTATTGACCAACGGTCGTTCAAGGAGCTTTTCCATGGCTGGTATTAGATTTATTGGTGGGTATGAGGGAGGGTGCTCTGGTTGTTCGTTTTTCTTTTTTCCATGGTTTTGTATTTCTGGGCTGACTTTACAGATTATTTTTAAAACTTGATCTGAAATCCCATGTGGGCCAAGTGCCTTCTCATTGTTGAGCGTTTTGACGAGTTGCAGCAATTCGCTCTTTGTAAATTGCCTGTCATTTGGGGTGTTTGTTGGATTAATGGACGTTCTTAATTCTTGTTACTCTGGGGTGTCTTCATCGCTGTTGTCCTGCGGGAACACATGGACTATTGTGTTGTTTAAGGCTTTTGTCGTGACGTTAGCATTATTGTACGTAAGGATACTATTTGGGGTGTGTATCTGCATCGGCTTGAAAATCTTTCAGGTAGCCATTTTATAGAGTGCTCCATAAGTATTCTGATTATTGGTGCAAAAGGAGGTCCAAGATTTGAGCTTGGCTTCCGTGATTTTCGTCTTATAAATTACCCGTTGCCTGTTGTATTCCGCCCAAGTTGTTGCGCGACCTTCGTCGTTTGTACGGGACTTTAATCTTCATCTTAGCGCTCTGGACCTTCGGCAAGCTGCGCGCAGTTCTTTGGTCCTCCAGTTAGCATTTGTTTCATTGGTGGCTGACTTTGGTTTGAAGGATGCATGAGAGCATTCTTGAATAAGTTGTGTGAAGTGTATTGCATACGTATTGACATTTTCTTTGGAACTGGTCTGGGTGATTGTTTGTAGAATAGATTGAACTTTTGGACTTAATAGTTTCATAAATGTTTTCTCTGTGCTGCTACTAATTCGAAAGCGTTTCGTCTGTATGCTTTCTATTTTCTGGACAATTTCAAAGGTGATGTATTTGCGGTCGGAGAAAGAATCGTCTTCCTTAATCAATCTGTTCTGGATTTTGTGAGTTAAATGGTGTGTACTGAGAGTCAGATCGGGGCATCCTCTTCCATTGATTGTGGTGAAAGTGGGTAAGCCCTCAGGGTCGTTGTGCAGGATTAGATTGTTTGAGTAAATAAAGTTCTCCATTTCTGTTCCTCTCGGTGTGGTACGTGGATAACCTCCACAGGCTGTTCTGTGCGTTAACATCATCGTTGATCACGTGAAGGACGTTGCTATTGTAGAGAGTCGTCTTTATTTCTTGAAATGTGTTATCGAGGTCTTCGCTAGGAGATGCATAGGCTCTGGTGAGGTAGATTTGTGATTCTGTTGTAGTAATGGATATGGTGACTACATCTCTGTGTGCCTTGATAACGAGTGGAGTCCAGGACTTATTGAGTACGATGATGGCTGCTCTCGGAGACTGTGTAGCGTCTGAGTCTTGCCAGGATATGAAGAACCATGTTAGTGGTAGGTTTCTTTGGGAACCTTGGCTGCAGTATGGCTCTTGTACGAATATTATGTCAGCCAGTTTGTAACAATGACCTGCAGACAGCATTTGCCAGAAGAATTGCGTTGGAGAGCAATTGAAAGACTAGAGGCAGGGCAAAGGCAGACAGAAGTGGCCAGATGGCTCAGTGTCAGAATGTGAGTCCTTTCAGTTTCCAGGATTTTCAGCAAAGGCCGGTCAAATACTACAGCGAACGCTGATGACCGATATTTGTTGCTGTGCTTACGAAGGAATAGACCTCAACTCCAATTCAACTCCTATTCGCCCTTGCTACAGCCACTGGCAGGTCAGTATTAACCATGCGACGAAGGCTTCACGAAGGAGTTCTGTATGCCTGACGACCAGTCATTTGCGTAGTCACATCATAGAATGGAATGCTTGAGTTGGGCACTTCAACATGTCCACCTTTAATTCAACTTAGATTCGCCCTTACTGCAGCCACTGGAAGGTTGGTGTCAATATTAACCGTGTGAAGAAGGCTTCACGAAGGACGTCTGTACGCGAGACGACCAGTCATTTGCGTACCGCTCATGTCACATCATAGAAGGGAATGCTTGAGTTGGGCACTTCAACATGTCCACCTGACAGCTGATCAATGGAGGGTTATTCTCTTTACGGAGAAGTCCGGGCTTAGCCTCCAAAATGATAGTAGGCGTTATTTGATTTGGAGGAAACCTGGAATCCGCTATCATCCATCAAACATCCGTGAAAGAGATGCATACGGAGAACGCAGTAACTGTGTTTGGGGTGGTATCTCTTTGGGTGGACGCACAGACTTCCTTCTCTTTTTACATGCTCAGCCGTATAAATATGGTATCATTGATGCTCATGTGTGCCCTTTTGGCGGGGCAATAGATGATAATTTCCTGCTACAGGTGGACAACCGTAGAAATCACAAGGCTCGCATCGTGGATAATTATCTTTAGCAGCCAACAATTCAGTGCATTGAGTGACCAGCTCGATCACCGGACCTGAATCCTATCGAGTATGTTTGGGACACTTTAGGAAGCCTTTTGCTCGGCCACTGGAGTAGAAGGTGAATTTTCTTCACTATGAAGATACTAGTTGGAGTCTTCCATTCCGGGCCTTTGAAAGAGTTCGTTTTGCTTCTTCGTTTCAACTAAGTCATTTCCTTCAGTGGGGGTTAGAGTCTTGCTTTCATAAGAATTACTTAGAGACGTTTTGTTATGTTTCACAGTTATGTTCTTCATACTGCTGTATCCAGTTCTCAATATGAGGTTACGACCGTTGCTGTGTTATTTTCTCTGCATCTCTTTGACTGAAATAAGATCCTATTCCTCCAGTGTAACCCTGAGTAAGCCGAATGGGAGGTCATATTCATGTAGTCACTTCCTACGCTTCTTGCAGGAGTGGTCTTGTGATGCTACAGAACGGAGACTAGCGGCGGCCTAACATTAGACGGACATTAGGTATTTTTTAAAGCAGGAGAGGTGAAAAAATGAGCAACGCCCTCGCCAGGACTCGAACCACGGACCCCTCGAATACGCATCGAGCGTGTTGACCACTACACCACGAAGGCATGCGAAGAAGGTGAGAAAAATACCTCCCCCTTTAAAGGGTGACTGGTGACCCAAACGCTAAATTCCGCTGGTGGAGAAACTTCATCCACCACCTTTTTCTGTTCGGGCGCCACTTGTAGAGTCATTAGGATATTTTTGAAAGCAGAAGAATGAAAAATGAGCAATGTCTTCGCCGGGAATCAAACCACGGACCTCTCGGCTACTCATCGAGCGTGCTGATCACTACACCACGAAGGCATGCGAAGAAGGCGGGAGAAATACCTTATACATAATATATGTATATATTATATTAATATCCCATATATTAACTCAGAATAGCGTCCACAAGAAATCAAGTCAGTTTCTACACCTTCAGTGTCTTTTTGCCTACTGAGGCCAAAAGTAAACTTTCAGTTTTGTGCACCAAAAAATTTGTCTTTTTGCCCGCTGGCCGAATGGCTTGTTTTTGCGTAGAATTTGTAATTTTTATTGCAAAAAGTTTTTTCAATTGTTTTAACTGTATCTGCTGCTTTATGTTTTTTTCTATATCTTTCAAATTTTAATATAGATATTTAGAGTTTTATGTATTTTTGCCTTGTCACGAAGTGAGAACTGAATTAATTGAACGAGAAATATATCTCTAATGAAAATCGGGAAATAAGTTTAAATGAAAGGCAGGGAAAAATTCCCATAATTTAATATTCCGTACAAGGAATTCATGTGGTGTACACGTCTGCTTTTTTTTTTCAAAGTATCGTGAAAACAGTGGTATATGTATATTTAATCTATCGTAGTTCATAATATAAGTAATTCGAAGAATGTTTGCATATTATAAGGCATTTTCTCTCGCCTTTCGGCATGCCTTCATGGTGTAACGGTAGCACACTCAACGCGTAATCGAGAGGTCCAAATTCGAGTCCCGGAGAGAGTTTTGCTTATTTTACACGTATTTCTGCTTCAAAATAACCTAATGCCTCTACAATATTACAGAAAGATATGAAATCAAGCGAATAAGTTTTCTTTACCTTCATCCAAATATGGGCACATGATGGTAAATATAAGTGATGGTTATTGTTTGATTTCAAGTATGCTTTATAAGGCTCTTAACAATTTTACTGCAAAATATATCCATACTAATACACTTTTCTAGAAAATGTTTGTCACATAAAATGTTGGAGTAAAGATTTGCAAAACGTCTGTCCTTTTCATCCCGAAAATAAACACATCATGATAAAGGTAATTTTAGTTGGATTGCAAACCTGTTTTCTAATATTACTACTCTGAAAAGTCTGCAGGAAAAGATATTGATATTATCCATCATAGGATTATGAAATTTAATTGAAAAGTAATCAATATGCGTTCAGACGAAAACAATTGTAATTACACGTCTTCTAATGTGATATATTTTTTAGATCGAATATTTTATAAAAACACGATGACATTCTTAGAAAATATGTTCTACTATGTAAGGTAAGAAACGCTTTTTAACACATTTTCCCTATTTAGGGTTTAAATCCATACTTTAAAGTATGAAAAATAAAATTTGTTAATATTAGAAAAATAAAGGGATTTCTACAATTGTACATATTTTGCTGATGATACATAGAGGAACTGAAAAGCTATACCATAACTGAAACTTAAATTGCCGCATTTCCCAATTTACCGCAAGAGTAGAAGCATAAATCTTGCAGATAAAACGAGTCTGACAAGGAATGCTGGACTGGAAGCGATAAATTTGGAAACTGTGACACGAGTTATTTGAGATGAAGTGTTTAAACCCTATGTTTTATGAAGAATTTTTATTTTTTAAAATAAAATTTCCGTTATCCGTTTTCTACCCATTTTTCTTCTACCTTTATTTATCATATAATTGAAATCTGATAAATAGCCATTTATATACTGCTACAAAAAGAATTCTGAGCTACAGATATTAAAAAGGAAATTTTGCACCTTTAATAACAGCAATACAAAATGTCATGGTTCTTTAAATAAGCTAGCAATGTTTTTTTAAGATTCCGAAGCCTTTATTTATGTCTCGGTTTTTAAAGATCAGGGATGTGAGAAAGTTAGCTAGTAATTTTAAAGCTTTTCGAAAGTAAGTATATGAGGAAATATAAGCTCTTATTTCTGGGAAATAATCTGGTCATTAAAAAAGTCTGTTTCTTTCATAAAAAAATCATTACATAACTAATATTTATTTCGGCTTAGGTTCATGAAAAAGATTATTAGCCAAAACATTGTCAGCATGGCTATCTGCCATTTCACGTGAAAACTACTAAAAAGGAATATTAAAACCTTCTAATTATTTCTTTCGTTGAGAATTTCGTATTTAATGTTTTTGCAAATTAGACGAGTGTCTTTTATTTAAATGAAAACACATGGAGCAAAACTGTTTTCTCGTTTTCCGGCATACCCATAGTCAATTTTAAAATACCTTATTATAGTGAAATATCGCGTGCCGACTACCTTTCGCAGACGATCACATCTGAAATTTGTAAACATTTCTTAAAAAATGAAGAAAGCATTGATAGTAGACATCTTCTGTCTAAGGCAACTTTCTTCAGAGGAGAACAAGATCATGCCGAACCTTCATTACCATATAGAGAGTTCATTGTATTTCAGTTACATTATAATTAAATCAGTAATTAAAATGCAGGGCTGTGCACAATGCGAAGTAGAACTAAAATAATGTATTTTAAACGATCATGGTAAGTTATTTCAAATCAAGTATATTGAAAAACATAATCACATTTTACTTCAAAAATGTTTTTTCGAAATATGAGAGAAGAAAACTCTTTAATTTAAACAAAAAGATATGTCATAATAGAAACTTTATGGAAAAAAAAAGAATTTATAATTTTATTATTTTTAAATAAGTAATATAGTAGCATTAAATTTAATAATAAAAATAACAAAATGAAACTTGCTCTAATAACTAAGTTATATTTATATTTGTTTGGAACGGAAATGATATTTATAGTTTCTAAAATGGACTAGTAGACAGATGGTAGGTCGAAAAGTCTGAAAAGATGGCGAGAAATGGGAAATCTACAAGGTGGGGCAAAAAAATCTAATGTTTTCGAATTTTGTTCGATGACATAATACAGCATATACAAAGAACTTGTTTTTATTCATGTTGCATCTTAACAGTTTAATGTATACCACTATTGAAAAAAAAATTATGATACCATTCTCAAAATGACGTTTCTTAAATATTGCCCGTCACATTTGTCCGTAGACTTCTAGAAACGATCAGCAAAGTTTCGGAGGATGTTTCAATATGTCTCTCGGTATCGAAGCTATCTCACGCTTAATGAACGTCTTTACTTCAGGTAAGGAACCTGGTTTATCGATGTACACTGCGAAAAAAAGAGGCCAGTTCTATATCTCCCGTTCTATTGGGCCGATTGACGAAATTCAAATTGTGTTTTTCATCTTCTCGAAAGCGCGACTTAGGAGATTAGATTTATATATAGCATTGCTCTAATATAGGTATTTTGACACAAAATCGGACTTTTTCTAAAATGACATGACAATGTTTTTCCACATTTCGATTCTACGATTCAAATTATGCCTAAATATTAAATTTTATGTAATAGGGTGCGAAATTTAAGGGGAAATTCAAAAATTTATCTACCGCATTTTTTTAAATTTGAGCCAAGAACAAATCACTTGGCGAACTTCTTAATTTATAGCAACCTATTTTCTTTTCCATTTTTTTTTTAGTGTATACGAGTGGAAAATAAAATTCAGGGTTTAGACTTTCAAATAATTTTAACAAAGTGCGCAAAGCACATTTCACGTTTTATCGCTTATAACATATATGCCAAATTTCAAAACGCATCAATGTGTAAATTCATGTATATCTTAGAAAATTTTGAATAACAAACTCTAATTTTTTGCAAGTGTGCCTAGAAATGCAACTACTTTAAGAAGATGTTAAAAAGTTGATTAGTATTATTTACTTATTTTTTACTTTTTATAATACAAAATGTTTTTTGAAAAATTTATAAAAAATATTTAAAAATACATATTTAAAAAATAAATCATAAAAAATGTGTAGAAGGAATCAAGTAAGTTAAATAATAAAAGAGTTATTAATAAATATATGTCAAATTCAATTAACACTGAGGAGCTAAAATTTTGAGAGCTAATTTCTTAAAAACTACTTCTGCGAGTTTTACAAAATTTGGCAATTTGGCATAATTTGAGTCTTAGAATCGAAATATGGAAACAATTGTCATATCATTTCAGAAATAGTCCGATTTTGTGCCAAAATACTTTTTCTTCGCAGTATACATTCCCGATTTAAGTAACCTGATAAGATACAGTCACAGGCCAAAAGATTAAGTAACCAGCAGAGTCACATGATATCTCCACGTCAGAAAGATGAACATAGTTCATACGTTTCTGAGATGATCTGAAGCACAGCAATGGATCGCTCTGCATTCACTGATACTGTCTTGTCATCTTACCGAAAAGATCACTTTTTCTCTTGTTACTCCACATTACACTTTAACCTGCTGTGAGTGTAGTAGGTAGGCACTGATGAAGTTTCTCTGAATGCCTTCATTTCTCTGAATTTTTACTTTCTCATTCTAATTTTACATTTTTACTTTTACTTTTTTCTCTGAATTTTAACTTTCCATATTTTTTAGCAATGGCGTACATTAAACTACCAGGTTATAACTTGAATAAAAATGAGTTCTTCGTGTTTGTGTTATTTCATTTCAAAAATCGTCAGGATTTCGTCTCCCCGCTATATTTATATATGCAAAGGCAATGCAATCAGATTCATTGCGAAATGGATTCAAATAAGCTCTTCTATATTTATGTAAACTTACACTGAACTTTATTTAATTACAGTTCTTTTGCATTTGGAAATAACTGAGTGATCAGTAATTAATGAATTTGCCTAAAGTATGATTTGGTCTCTTATTATCAACGAAATGTTTAAACAATTTATATAAGTTATTTTTTCCGGTGAGAAAAAAAAACTGTAAAAAATAACTGTTTTCTTTCATTTTGATGGTGGAAAAAGGAGCCAAAACGACATTCCGAAAATATTTCAACTGTGAAAATATTTTAACAATGGAATTCACTTGCGGAAAAAAAAGCAACCCAACTTTCAAATAAAGTATGCTTTTTTTCCTCCGAAGAGTAACTTTAAAAATCTATAATATGTAACGCGAGTTTTTAGTTTATTTTGTATGCATTTATTCCTTTTTGGCAAGTTAACATGTTTAAGTTAAAACATTCGGAATTTTTAAGAAACTGCATCGTAAAGAATCTGATTAAATATTTCGGAAAAATGTTTCGATTTAGAATACAGTTGTCTAAAAATACGAATTTACAGCTTTATAAATAGAAAACAAAACTCATTTTTTAAAAATTAATTGAAACTAAGACAATTAATCATATTATGGGAACAGTTTCTTATAGAAGTGCTGTAAATATCTGAAAATATTTGAATCCCTCTTGTTGAATTTTTGTTTTTCTGTATCACTGTGATGGTTTGTATTGTTTTGTTTACATATTTGTTGTTTTAGGCTTACAATTTTTGTTTTTATTCTGTGTTTATTCTGATTTTTGCCGTATGCATTGCATTTAAGTGCTTATTTATTGCACAGAATTATACATCTTTTAGTTCTGAATACAAAAATGTTGGAATATAAATATACCTCAATTAAAACTCGTTAATTTGGTGATTTCTGACCAATGTAGAGATTAATTGGAAGATTCACATTAGCACATTTTCGAAGGTCTGCAACCGATTCTTCCAGAAGCTTGCACAGTCTATGCTACAGTGTATAAATACGGGTCGGAGAGCTAGGGTGTCCAGATGTAAAAAAGATTTGAGATTTAGCGGTTGTGTGAATCACGAATTAGGGTTTATCCTGAGAGTGATTTCAGAAAATTGACGACTATTTTGTGTACTAAGGAGGAATATCCGCGTTCTCCTTGAGTTGATCCAGTTCTAGATTGTGCTGATTGTGCTATTTATTGTGCTGATGGTCCTAATTAATTGTTCATTTATTCTTGCTTACCTGGCTTATTATTTAAAGAAACTTTAAAGATATATAAAAATATATAACAAAGATACATAACAATATTTTCTATGCTATTCATTACAAAGCAGAACGGAAAGAAGCTGAAAATTTAAATATAAAATGTACTTTAGGCTGATATAATTAATTCGGTTTTACAATTATACTCTATTAAATTAAAAATTTGGGGAAAAAAGTAAGTTTCCAACGGTATTTTACCTAAATAAATTTTTAAAAAATCTGAAAGTTTCTTTTCAGATTTGAGAAATTTCAGATTTTTTATTACACCCAAAGCGGCGTATGTATTAAAGCGGCTTTGTGTATTAAATATCACGTTCTTTGCGCTTAAACCATAAAATTCAATTCAACAGGAATATCACAAAATATTTTAAAGACCATATCTTTAGAATATAAGTTTCTCGATTGTGACAACGCAACGATACCTAAAGCCATCAAATTTTGTATAACGTAATCCTGCTCCGAATATGGGCATCTGGAAGACTAAATTTGGAATTTATTTTATTATTGACTTCATATTTTGTAACACTTGATTAAGAAGCTCAACTATTTCAAAGCGAGCAACAGCAACACTGCTTGAAAAAAAAACATTTTTATCTCCAGCGCGCGAGATTGTGTGTGGGAAATTCTAAAGATATGCTCATTTTAAAATTATTTTGCGATATTGCTGTTGTATTGAGTTTTATGGTTTAAGTGCGAAGAAAAGGATATTTAATAAATAAAAGTAACACAGAAAATGTTAGAAAAACTCCTTTGGGCGTAATGTAAAATATGAAATCTTCCAGATTTTTTATTTATTTAGTTATTATTTTTTGATTGTGCGCTAATCTTTTTTAGAAGCTGCTGAAATATACGCTTTCTTATTATAATGCCTATAGGTAGTTAAACAAATTTATTTCTTTTTGCTTACGGTTCAAGTTTAATTTCCAGCATGAAAAGAATGTAAGTATCTACGAAGGATAAGTTTTCGTGATTTTATTTAGAACGGTAAAATTATTCAATATAAAATTTTTACTCACGAGTGCTTCAATGACCAAAAACATATTTGTCTAGTAATATTTGCGAATCATAACATATTATTATATGATGCTAAATAGTTTAGTCAAAAGAACATGGAGATTTAAAACTTTATTGAGATAAATAACATCTGTTATAGGCAAAACAAACAAACAGACAGAAATAGTCCGCGAGGAGAAATAAGCACAAATATCTTTAATACGAAAGGAATATTACAGATCCCTAACATCTCTCACAGAGAATTGTCTAAAGCAGTAATCACCGAACAGGAAGTTTGTTTTAACAGCAAGTAAATTCTTCTGCAACCTTCCAGAAAAAATCGCTCCCTAGGGCTTCGGATACGATTTTTTTAAACGCTGCAGGATGTCAACAAGTTGACAAAAAAATGGCTAAATGTCACCATTATGGCAACACAGTTCTCACCGAGGCTCGATAACTGTTGTTTGCTTATATATTTTTCTCTACTTGATATTTAGCTTTACGATTACAAGTTCAATCGTCGCAGAATTAAAATGTCTACAAAATAATCGATAATTTAAACACAATGACCAATACGTAATCTCAGAACCAAAATTAAGCAAAATACAAAATCAACAACAAAGTTATCCATCAACATATACAAGTAAATAAAGGAGAATAAATACATATTGTACTTCATTGCATTGTATTTAATTTTCTCAAATTGTATTTAATTTTAATCTGCATAAATATTTACAATATTACTCATGCACACATACCTGAAATATGCATTTAAAATATGAATACTGGATTTGAAAGAAACAAATCTAACTGACCATGTCTTGCTTTTGAAAGGTATCTCGATGTAATATTTCATCTAGCGGAAGATATACAAAATAGTTATTGTTTTAATTTAATTTAATTTATTGAACCATGATGCAAGGGAGATAGAACAAGGGAAAAAAAGAAAAAAAATCTGAAATATTTCAGATTTTAAATTAGGTACACAGGGTTTTTTTTTAACATTTTGTGTGTTACCTTTATTTATTAAATATCATGTTCTTCGCCCTTAAACCATAAAATTCAGTTAAAGAACAATATCGCAAAATAATTTAATTTTGACCATGTCTTGCTTTTGAAAGGTATCTCGATGTAATATTTCATCTAGCGGAAGATATACAATATAGTTATTGCTTTAATTTAATTTAATTTATAGAACCATGATGCAAGGGAGATAGAACAAAGGGAAAAAATAGAAAAAAAATCTGAAATATTTCAGATGTTAAATTAGGTACAAAGGGGAGTTTTTTTAACATTTTGTGTGTTACCTTTATTTATTATTATTAAATATCATGTTCTTCGCCTTAAACCATAAAATTCAGTTAAAGAACAATATCGCAAAATAATTTTAAACTGAGCATATCTTTAGAATTTGTTATACACAGTCTCAAGCGCTGGAGATAAAAATATTTTTTCTGTACAACGTTGCCATTGCTCCCTTTGAAATCCTCGAGTTGGTTAATCAAAAATTCATTAAAGTTTTGCAAAATATGAAATCGATCATAAAACAAATTCAAAATTTCAAATTTGGTCTTTCAGATGCCCATATTCGCAGCAGGATTACATCATTCAAAATTCGATGGCTCTAGGTACCGTCGTTTTATCACAATGCGAGAAGCATACATACATTTATGCACAGTCTTCATTATTTAATTTCTTTAAACATAATACAGGGCTGCAATATTTGATGGCAACAGTTTGAAAAGGGAACCGACATTTAATGTTTCCGACGAAAAATCGCAAAACGAAAACAATAGTCCTTTAGGGACAAAGCCCCTTTGGACTAAAAACAAAGGAAAAATATAGCTTTTAAGGCTGTAATGTAATTATTTATCTTACACAAAAATGAAATACTGTTTCAGAGATACAGAATAAAATGCAGAAAAAAATTGAAGCACATTTAATATTTTAAAGCAATATACACTTCTCGAAGCAATGCAAATGATAAAAGCAATGATTTCCTAATCAGAGTTAATTATTTGCTATGCATGTTCCTAAAGCGAATGTTATTATTCGTATTTTCCAAAAGCATTTATGCGAGATATAGGTAAAACTTTTCAAAAAACTTTTCATTTAAATATAAATATATACTCCTAGTCATTCTCATGCAGTACAAAGGCATGCAACATCATAATTGGAAGGCAAATTAGGGACTGAATGTATAGCATAGGAAGATACAATAAAACAGTCAAAACAGTAAAATACTTTACATGAGCTACAGCTGCTGTACTGAAGTCGAAGTACAATTTTAATAATTTAAAATAAGCGAATTTTTGAGGAAAAAAATAGTTTAAAAATGATAATAACTTGTTTTTATACAATGCATGAGCAACTAAACAAGGTAACAAAAAAACACGCAGCATGACTGAAAGCGCCATAAGTTAGCACTACATGCATATTTGATATTCGCTCTATTCAGTATAACAATAGTTTAGCTATATCAATATAACAAACATTCAAAGCGTGCAAAATCTTGGCAAGAAGTTTACGTTTAGCGATCCAAATTTAATATTCTTTACTTTTTGGGGGGGGGGCAGGACGCAACACCCTTCATTGTAAATGTGTAGAATTAAAGGTAGTTTTAGCGCCTTATAAATATTCCAGTTTGAAAAACATTCCTTGTTTTAATATGCAGGGTCGATGGAAATTCAATGAATGCGTTGAAAGAAAGTTTTTGAATAATTTTGTCGGATGAAAACAGTTTACATGGAGAAAACTCTGTCTTTGTACAGTAAGCCTCGAGTTACATAAGTAATGCGTTGCCTAAAAAACTTTACGTGACATACGTAAATAGAATGTGTAAGTCGCTTAAATGTACCTTCCTAAGAAACTACGGTATTTATTATTGTTATGCGCATGGATGTGTTATTTACACAGTATTGTTTTATAAACGACATATCATGCAAAAATATTTACTTGGATATAACGTATAAAACTATGAAAATATAAGTTATACGCATTTTATCTTGCATTTCATTTAAACGTATTGGATTGAATTAAATTTACTTCGTCGATAGAGCATAAACCACAATAAAATAAATGCACTCTTTAAAATTCACTACATTTGTTTACTATAGCGACACTCTGGTGTTAGGTTCACTTAACAGAGTTACATCTCACTCATTTTATAACTCAGAATGCACAAAAGTTATATCGTCTGAAGATGTATCTAATCGTTGCCACATGCTCTATTCAAATACTATAATAAATCTAAAACGATGTGTAATAAGCAATCAAACAAAAAAAGTAAAAAGAAATAATTTCTCACAGACGATTCAGTATTTCTCATTCAGTTAATTCAGTTCTCACTTTGCGACATGGCAAAAGCACATAAAAACTCAGAATGTCTATAATAAAAATTACGAAGTAAATCTTAAAGACTTACTTGTATTTCCTTGAATAAATTCCAGAATGGGTTAAGCACAATTTAATTTGCAACAATAAAAGGCGGCGTTATCTTTTGTTACGAACTTTGTTTCTCTAGATTGGCAACAAATCCACTATTCTGCTAAGTTTCAAATGAAACAAATATTGTTGCTATGGTAAAAATAATTAGGCTTAGCCGCACTTAAACAACTTTTAAATTGTTGATAATCCTACAAATATTGCATGCAGATTTAGTAAAGGCATAAAAATCTTAACCGCAGGATCAGAATAATATAATTCAATCATTTATAAAGCAAAAAATGCGCATTTTACCAACATTTACGAATAAAAAAATTGAGCTCACTGAGCACTAACAGAGTGGTATACATATATATACATATATAATTTTGGTGCGGCCGATTGCAACCAAAAAGGATGGTGCAAATCTACAAGTTATAGTAGTCCGATATACAAAATTTCAACGTTCTGAGGCTACTCGTTTTTGAGTTATGCGAGATATGAGTACAAACATACGTACGTACAGCCACCATAAAAAAATCTCTTCTGAATTCATTTAAAATCAGTTTTATAATTCTTTTGGGGAAATAAAGTTCTTTATTCTGTTCACGGGTACTAACCTACTTTACCTATTTGTATTACTAACATATTCTAACTACTTATTAGGAACATCGGTTCTAATTTAGCTAGCTCCATTTCTATCAGATTAATAGCCTCACCTACGCCATTTTTATGATAATTTTTTTTTTTTACATTTCAGATCCATTTTAAAGATAAATACGCAACGAATACTATTAATGATCAAGAAGTGACTATACTGACTGCGCGAATTTTGTTCGAATGCAAAAAATACACATAAGAAAAAGGAAGAATTGATTAAAGAATTCACTTCAGATTCGCTAATTAGCAAATCTGAGTTTGAATATTAAGGGTTTCAAGTACTTAAGTCGAGTGTAATGCAAATGGAGGAATTACTGTACTTCACATGATAGCACTCAAATATCTTGCTTGGGATAACGAAACATTGTCTATTAACGGAATTTTAACCTAGGAGGCAAAAACTGCTACACAATCATTTTATGTACACTCACATAAAAAGAGAAGGAAAAGACGTTTCATGCATTCGACATAATGCATACCTCGCACAAAAAACAAATGGGGCAAGTCTATATCTACCGTTCTACTGGGCCGATTGAAGAAATTCAACTTGTGTTTTCCATGTCTGGAAAGCGCGACGTATAATATATATTAGATTTATATATAGCATTGTTCTAACATAGGTATTCTGACACTAAATCGTACTTTTCTGAAATGATATAATGACTTTGTTTCCATATTTCGATTCTACGACTCATATCATGCCTAAATATTAAACTTTGTGAAGTTTGATGAGAAACTTAACAAGAAATTTTAAAATTTGTCTTGGCATACTTTTTTTCACGTTTGCGCGAAGAATAATTCACTTGCAGAAATTATTCATTTATAGTGACCGATTTTTCTTTCCCTTTTACTGTGCACGAGCGGAATAAAAGTTGCACCGCGTTCATTCTTTTAAATAATTTTAACAAAGTGCATAAACCCTATTTGGCGTTATTATCGCTTATAATAAATATGCCGAATTTCAAAAACGCACCAACGTATAAATTCAAGTATATCTTGAATATTTATGTATATGAGGTATATCTAAGAAAAGTTTAAATAAAAAACTTAAATTTTTATTTTATGATTATTCTTAGAAGTACATATACTTCAAGATGTTGGCAAATATTTTATAAGTTGTAATTTAAAATTTTTATCGAAACGTTTATAAAAATTACTAACAAACATAAATTAAAAAAAAAAATAAGAAAACAGCTGCAAATTTTATTTGTATTGACCCTAAATATTGAATTGTGAAAAAAGGAATCCAGCAAGTTTAATAATAAAAAGATATATTAGTAAATATATGCATATTAAATGAACATTGGGGAGCCAAATATTTGAGAGCTAATTCTTTTAAAAACTACTAAAAGCGATTTTTATAAAACTTGGTACTTTTGCATAATTTCAGTAGTAGAATCGACATATGAAAAACATAGGTATGTCATTTCAGAAAAAGTCCGGTTTACTGTCAAAATACTAATGTTAGATTATACACAAATCTTACATGAGTCCTAAGCTGCCCTTTCGACACATGAAACTGCAAATTTCGTAAATCGGGCCAGTAGAACGGGAGATATAGAACTATGTCTGTTTTTTTGTACAAGGCCACAGAAAATACCTAGATTCTCGTGTAATGAAAGACTGGGACACTAATCAAAACCTATGGCGAGAAGTCTTTATGCACCTCAGGCAGATGAAGTATTTCTTAACTATGCTAAATGTATTAAGCCTACAAAACTCCTTTCATTCTTCAGTACAACGTGAATTTTTAAACTGAATCAGTGTAGCGGTTTTATAGGAACATAAAATTTTGAGCATAAGTTTTCCATTGCATCTTTTTTCTTTCAGTGCTTTATTACCTTTTCCTTATTTTTCCTAGACTATGATAAAAGAAACAATTATCACATATATTATGCAGCTCAGTAATTTTTATCTATTTGTCTTCCTTCATAATTTTAGTCGCTGGAAAATTTTTAAAAATGCTGAACATGCTTTTAAACAGCAAGTTCGTAAGAAACTGAATTGGCTGAGCTGAAACATTTACTTTTTTAAGACTAGTCAGATGTTTTAAATGAAGTTTTAATATCCGAAGTGAAATCTAATTTTGTGAAAGCGGAATGCAAGTTAATATAATTAAATACAAGTATCCTCGACTTCCACTGAGAAATGATTAAATTTTCATTTCTCAGTGGAAACATAGCTAATGAAACTTTGTGCTTTATTACCGCAGTATATTGAATTAATTACATTTGAAACTTTACTTCATTTATGCCTTACTTCAAGAACTGCATTTTAATGAACTCTAAAAAGTATATGAAATAGAAAAAATTAACCCAAATAAGCAGGAATTGTTTATTGTAGTTTACAAAGCCTAATATTCTCAGCTCTAGTGAAATTTGCAGTCAGCGCTTTCTTTTTCTTATTTCAGTTTAATTTTAAATTGCTTTAACTCGGCTTGGCAACTTGATGAGTTCCGATTTTCGGATCTAAGAGTTTAATCAATGAACCAAATATAAAAATAACGCAGTTTGGAGTAGCTTAAATAGATTATAATTTCAGTATGAATTGTTTAGAAACTTAAGTATGTTATAGGCTACACTTAATTTGCTTGTTAGTCTTAAACTATTTCTAATAAAACACTCCAGAACAGTATTGTAATATAAACCTTCGTAGATCGCTGGTATCAGGAGAAACATACGTATTTCGCCAAAAGACAATTAATCTCTTATATCGTTTGTTTAATTTACCATTTTACATACTTCTATAAGCAGATATGGAAAGCAACAAAATAGTTCGTTATTCACTAAACACATATTATTTATTTAAACTGATATTAAGACCTCCACGTTATTCATGTATTGACAGTTGCCTTTGTTTAACAAATAAAGTTTTGGTTCTCTACTTACTAGTATTTTACCATATGTTAGTTAAATATAATATCTGGGTGACGATGATTGAAAATCAAGAAAGTTGGCTGAATTCAATGATATTATGATTTGCTTCTTATGCTATTAAACGTTTATGCCAAGTATAAAACTGACAGTTTTATGCAATTTTAAGCCCATAGTAGTTTCTGCAGAGTTTAATGATGCTGCATTACTTAAAAATTATTACACATCTATCAAAGAGCAAACGTATATTTTAAAATCTTAAATTAATAAATGATAACATATGCAGTGTAATTAAGATACAAGAAGACGCCGAACAAATATTAATTTAGAAGTCAAATAGCAAAAGGCCCACCAGCGGCCGAGCGGTAAAGACGCTGAACACTGGTAGTTCGGTCCGAGGTTCGAATCCCGCGAACGGGCTGGCTGCATGGGTGTTTTCGTGGTTTTCCCTATGTGTAACGTGTATACGAGCCAGTTTCCCTTAGAAAGTCCTCCACGAAGGCATCCCTCCCCTTAGGCAGATAGCCCTCGTGTGCTTTGCCATAATTGAATTACCTAACCTAACCAAATAGCAAAAATCAGCGTTATATTTTCAAATTTTCATAGGACTAGTTTCGATGGTTTTACCGAACCATCATTTTGCAGCTGAGGATGATGGTTCGGTAAAACCATCTAAACTAATCCTGTGAAAATTTGAAAATATAACGCTGATTTTTTTGTTTGACTTCTAAATTAATATGCAGTGTACTTGTTCGATTAAATTTAAACTCAAGTTACTTGCTTCTGAAGTACTTCTTGTACATTGAACTTTTAAGATGCTAAGCACACATCTTACACAGATGGACACTTTATTAACTGCATTTTTATAATGTTTCTCAGTATCGTAAAGGTCACATATTATATACACTCATGTGCAAAATTAGGGAAACTATGCAAATTATGTGTATTTTATGGAAAAGTATTGAACCGAAGGTATTTATTAGGTTCCCAAAAAATTATACAAATCGAATACGTAGATCTCTTTGGGGTTGTGATTGTGAAGGTGATATAAGGTTTTCGGGGGGTTTCTGGGACTTGTGTACTTGTAATCCTTTGCGGCATTCCCTGTGTTTCTCGGTTGTAAATCTGAGTTGGGTAAATTTTGTAAAGCATCATGTGAAATGAGTGACCGCAAATATATGGACGACGTAATGAGATGGAAGATTGTAGTCAGTCATTAAAGTGAACATGATTACAGAGCTAAAAGTAATGCCCAGTGTCGTCTGCAATTTGTGAAAACTGTTTCAGGACCCTGGCTTCTAATCGAGAGATATACAAGTTCGATCAAGATCCGCAACCACAAATTAAAGTCGTTATTCCGCATTTTCAGAGCAGCAACACAGAACTGCTGCAGCTTTAAAGCTCTCATGTGAGCCATATGCTGCTACTGAAATCTTATTTTCAAGATCTATAGTTGCCTGGAAGCTTTATTAGATTGTTATGTGTGCCGGAAAACCCGCTGTTTGCGTCCCGCTCACTGCAAGCATAAAACAGCGCGTTTAGCATGGTGCAGACAACATGCGCCTTGGACCACATTTCAGTGAAGCAACGTTCCTTTCAAAAATGAATCTCGGTGTACTTGTATCTGCAAAAAGCCTTAAACACGATACCATCATTTCCTCATCAGATAAAATAATCATTACGGTGGTGGAGGTTTAATGGTTTGGGCAGGTGTTATGTTGGATGGCCGTACATTCCTGCATGGGTTTAACAGAGGCTCTCTGGCTTCAGTGAGGTATTACAGAGGAGAGCGCTATGCTCGACTTTTCAGGGGTACACATAGTCCTGAATTCCTGTCAATGGACGAAAATGCTCGCCCAAATAGGGTTCAGTTGGTCAACAATTATTCATTGATAAAAAGTCAGGACATTCAAAGCATGGACTACTGAGATCTCATGGCCTTAACTCTATAAAGCATGTCTGCAACGTTCTTAGGATGGCAGTTTCCTTTCGTCTTCCTCCTCTAAAACTCATACCGGAGTTGAAAACTGCCTTCCAACAGGAGTTGGACCCACTGCTACAGGGACTCCTCAACTTCTTCCTGTCCAGTATGCCATCACGCTGCACGACCTGTGCTACTGTGAGACAGGACTATGACTCAAATTAGGCTCATTTTCAGGTCGAAATCACAACCTGGATTTTGGACATCCCGGTGTTTGGGCTACTAGAGTCGTCTGCCTGTCTGTGAGATATTATTGCGCAATGCGCAGATCGTATGCGCAGCTCGCATTTTGTTCTTGCATTTTTGAAAACGCTAATTGTAACTCTCTCGCTGTTGTTTGCTATGTTGTGTTCTAAAGCTGAAATCGCTGAAATAAAGGATTAAACTACAGTCCACTCGCAAAGATATACTCTTACGTTTATTAACTTAAATCTAAGATTACTTCCGCTACATTATTTGGTCGTCCTACGCCGGAGTTACGAGAAAAACCCGCGCTTGTGAATAAGAATTCTACGTGTCCGTAGTGGAGTTCATGATGCAATTTCGGTTTAGAATTCTCAAGACTTTCGCATTGGATACAGTGTACGAGGTGAGTGAAATAGTTAACGCATTTTAATTGCATTTGACATTTCGTTATTGCTACTATTTTTGTGATTAAAGTATTAGTAAAATCGAGAATTTAGAATATTTTCAAAATGTTAGATATAGAGAAAAAACGAAAGAAAATTTTGAAAACGCAGTTAACGAAATTTATAGAGAAAATAGATTATGATAACTTAGATAATGCTGAAGCTGAATTAATCTTAGAAAAATGTAAAATCTTTAAGGAAGATTTTAAATCTCTATTTGGAGAAATTTATATAAATTCTGATGATGAAAAAATAGACACTTTCGTTGACGAAGAACAGTCGATTTTAGAGAAAATTGAGGAAGTTCACTTAAAAATTATTCGTAAGTTAAAGATTTACAAGGTCGTAAATGCAAATGGCGACAAACCTGTCATACCTGAATCAATCTCTGAAAGTTTAAAGTTACCGAAACTATCTTTACCCACATTTAGCGGAAATTTAACTGAATGGATAACATTTAAAGATTTATTTAACGCTAGTGTTCGCAATAATCCAAATCTATCTGGAGCTCAAAAATTACAATATTTAAAGAGTTCTTTGAAAAATGATGCTTATCGCATTATTCAGTCAATTCCCATAGCTGATCAAAATTTCAGTATTGCTTGGAATTTACTAGAAGAGAGATTTTCTAATAAGAGAGAACAGATATTTGCTTTTATTAAAAGAATTCTTAACGTTTCACAAATACAAACAGAATCTGCATCATCGATATTAAGTTTAGTAGATAACGTAAACGAAATAACTCGCTCATTGGAAACATTAGATCAAAGGATAGATAATTTTAGTGATACTTTGTTGTTGTATATTATTTTGCAAAAACTTGATGTTTCGACAAGGTTGTGGTGGGAGCGTCAATTAAAAAAAGACGAAATACCAAAGTTGAATGACTTGATAGAATTTTTGAAGAATTTCGCTAGAACATTACAGAACAGTAAACCTTTAATTAGTAAAACGCATAAATCAGATAAACCAGTGTATAATAGGGTTACTTCTCTGATTACTAATTCTACCTGCTTATTTTGTAAAGAAGATCATTTTTTATACAGGTGTTCTAATTTTTTAAATCTACCAGTGCAAAAACGAATAGAGTTTGTTAAGACTAATAAACTTTGTTTTAATTGCTTGTCTAATGTCCATAAAGTTAAAATGTGTAAGAGTGTAAATACCTGCAAGCATTGTTTTAAGCATCATCATAGCATTTTGCATTTAGAAAATAATTTCAAACCAAAAAATGCATCTAGATTCCCTTCACCGGAAGCACAAGTGTTTGTTCCGAAATCGCAAATTAAATCAGAAAACAACTTGAGTGAGGGTTCTCCAACTGTTTGTGCAAACAACTATGAAAATCAACATTTTGGAGCTCATGCTAATGGTAAACGTAGTCATGTACTTTTGTGTACTGCTTTAATTAAGGTTCAAAACTCAAAAAATGAATTCATAAATTGTAGATGTTTACTAGATTCAGGTAGTGAAAAATCCTTCATTCGTCGGAAAACAGCTATCAATTTAGGATTGAGCATAAAGGATTCGAAGATATTAGTGTCGTGCTTAGGTACTTTCAATACAACTACTACTGGAGAAGTTGACTTGTTGTTTACACCTCATTTTAATACTAATTACAGAATTTCAACGTCCGCTTACATAATAGACAAAATTACAGGAAACATTCCAAGTGTAACATTACCTTTGAATTTATATGAAAGTTTCGAAGATTTAACTTTAGCAGATCCTACATTTCATGAATCGGGAGAAATTGATATTTTGCTTGGAGTTAATGTATTCCTTACTTTAATCAATGGCGAGGTAATTAAAAGGGGCAAAAATCTTCCATTTGCATGTTGTTCTAAGTTAGGATGGGTAATTGCTGGAACTACACATTTCGAATTCCCAAACCGTAAGCAGGTTTCAGTCAATACGCTAAACATAAACACGGAGGAATTAGTTAAATCATTTTGGGATTTGGAACAAATTCCCACATCGAAACCTTTAACTAAAGAGGAAAGATTGTGTGAAAATCATTTCGTGGAAAATCACGTCCGGAGTGAAAATGGTCGTTACTCAGTAAAATTGCCATTCAAGCCTAACAGAAATGAATTGGGTAATTCCAGACCATCAGCCCTTCGCAACTTTCTTAGTCTAGAACAAAAACTAATAAAAACTCCTGAAATATATCAACAATATAAAGACTTCATGTCCGAATATTTATCACTTGGACACATGGAAGAATTATCCGATGATAATTTAGATAAAGTAAATTTTCATTATTATATACCTCATCATCACGTGCTAAAAGAATCCAGTCTTACCACCAAACTACGCGTCGTTTTCAATGCTAGTGCCAAAACTACATCAGGGATATCGCTTAATGACACGCTAATGAATGGTCCCAAGGTGCAAGACGACTTATTTACTATTCTTTTGAGGTTTAGATGCTATCCCATAGCCATTACTAGCGACTTATTGAAAATGTATCGACAAGTTCAAATTCATGATGAAGATCGAGATTACCAAAAAATATTTTGGAGAGATGATCCATCGAAGCCGATTAAAACTTACAGGTTGTGCACAGTTACGTACGGCACTACTTCCGCTTCATACCTGGCTACTCGCGTACTCAAACAACTAACAATTGACGAAGGAACTAAATTCCCAAAGGCAGCTGAAATAATATTACACAATTGTTATATTGATGATGTCCTATTTGGTTCAGACACAGTAGAGGACGCAGTAGAGTTAATTTCACAACTAAGTGAACTTTTACAAAAAGGTGGCTTTCAATTGCATAAATGGTGTACAAATGATCGCTCGATTTTGGAAACTGCTTTGAGTGCTCGGAACTCAAATTCTTCATGTACAGTAGTTGATACTAAATCAATAAAATTATTGGGTTTAGAGTGGTATCCAACGCAAGACGAGTTTACTTGTCACTTTGGAAACTTCGAAAACAGAGAGTGTTCTACTAAAAGAATAATTTTATCTTCTATTTCGAAAATCTTTGATCCACTTGGTTGGTTAGCACCCTTTATAGTTGCAGCAAAAATCTTGCTTCAAGATATTTGGAAATTACAAATCTCGTGGGATGATCCCTTGCCAGAGGAAATCAATCAAAGATGGAAAATCTATTGTGAAGATATCGCAAATCTTGAATGCATTCGTATTCCTAGGAGAGTATTATTGCCCAAATCTACAAATGTAGAACTTCATTGTTTCTGTGACGCATCAGAGAAAGCTTACGCCGCAGTGATTTATTTAAAGTCTTCAAATCATTCTTCAGTTTCGGTGCAGCTACTAACATCAAAAACTCGCGTAGCTCCCCTGAAAGTAATCTATTCCTCGTTTAGAACTCTGCTCTGCAGTTCTATTAGGTTCTACTCTGCTCTGCATTTGGTTCAAGCTGTGCAGAATTCATTGCAAATTCATGTTGACGATATTTACGCATGGAGTGATTCAATGATAGTTTTGTCCTGGATACAATCAGAACCAACACCCTGGCAAACCTTCGTAGCCAATCGCGTTTCAGAAATTCAATCAGTCTTACCTTCATCGCATTGGAATCACATAAAAGGAAAAGAGAATCCAGCTGATTGCGCATCAAGAGGTCTTTTGCCTTCAGAACTTTCTACTCATGACTTGTGGTGGACAGGTCCTCAGTGGCTTAATTCAAATAATATTCCGTTCTCTATCAACTTACCATTTTCAGAAGAGTCTCTAAGGGAACAACGGAAAAATATTTCTTGTTCAATTGGAACAGTCGCTTCGCAAATTCCAATCCTTAATGAAGTTTCATCATTTTTGAAACTTAAAAGAATCATCGCATGGTGTTTTCGGTTTGCGAATAATTCAGCTAAATCTACCGCAACAAGGATTAAGGGTTACCTTAAAACCGAAGAATTGCAATACGCTAGAAATGCAATTGTTAGAGTAGTTCAAATGGATGAGTTTTTTAATGAATATAATCTTCTGAAAAAGAATCAACCGTTAAACTCAAATAGTAAGATCCTTTCTTTGAACCCGTTTATCGATAAGAATGGACTTATACGCGTTGGAGGAAGATTAAGACAATCCAACATCGCGCAGGACAGAAAATATCCTATTTTGTTGCCCAAGAAACATCACATAACACAGATTATAGTGAATCATTTTCATATATCCCATCTTCATGCTGGCCCCCTGTTATTGCTATCAGTAATTAGAAGAGAATATTGGATAATCCACGCTAGGTCAGTTGTAAGACAACAGATTTGGAAATGTGTGAAATGTCATCGTGTACGAGCTAAAACATCTACCCAGATAATGTCTGATTTACCATCGTCTAGAGTCGTTCCGTCAAAGGTTTTCTCCAAAGTTGGAATTGACTACGCCGGGCCATTTCAAGTGAAGCCCAGGCAAGGTCGAGGAGTAAGACCAATGAAATGCTACATTTGTGTATTCGTGTGCTTTACTACAAGAGCTATACATATTGAATTAGTAGGTAATCTTACATCAGAGTCATTTATTGCCGCTTTGAAGCGCTTTGTATCTAGAAGAGGAAAACCAATAGAAGTGCATAGCGATCGTGGCACAAATTTTATTGCTGCAGATAAGGAATTGAAAAGAGTAATAAACTCCTTGAATGAAAATGAATTGGTTAATAAATATTGCTCTACTGAAGGTATTAAGTGGATATTTAATCCTCCCGCAGCGCCACATTTTGGAGGATTATGAGAAGCTGCAGTCAGATCTACAAAGTTACATCTCAAGCGAACTATAGTGGAACAACTTCTAACGCAAGAAGAATTTACGACATTGCTAGCTCAAATTGAAGCTTGTTTAAATTCGCGACCTTTGTGCCCACTGTCTGAAGATCCATCAGAATTTTCTGCACTTACACCAGGTCATTTTTTGATCCGTACCCCGCTAACTGCCTTACCAGAAGAAAGTTTACATGATCAAAAAATTCCTATATTGCAAAGTTGGAAACTTGTTGAGAAAATGTTTCAAAGCTTTTGGAAAAGATGGTCCAATGAATACATTTCCAATTTGCAACGACGTTCAAAATGGTTGAAAGTGCAACCTAATTTAAAGGTTAATGATTTAGTTATCATAAAGGAAGACAATTTACACCCGCTACGATGGAAATTAGGAAGAGTGCTAGAAGTTTTTCCTAGCTCAGATAATGTTGGGCCTATCGTGAAGATCAAAACTGCTAACGGAGTTTTCAAGAGGCCAATTCACAAACTTAGTGTTTTGCCTATCAATGATTAAGTTCTTTTTTTCTAAAGCATTATAACATTGTACTTTGCTTTAACTATAATTGAGTTCCTGAATTGTATCAAGGCTTCTGTGCATCTGTTTTGAGAATATTTTAGTTTCATTGCAAAATTTCATATAGGAATATTTAATGATACTTTTTGCATAATTTAATATTCTTATGATAATTTCATTTTGTAAAATCTATTTAGTTTGAAACGATGTTTCAATGCCGGGCGGAATGTTTGGGCTACTAGAGTCGTCTGCCTGTCTGTGAGATATTATTGCGCAATGCGCAGATCGTATGCGCAGCTCGCATTTTGTTCTTGCATTTTTGAAAACGCTAATTGTAACTCTCTCGCTGTTGTTTGCTATGTTGTGTTCTAAAGCTGAAATCGCTGAAATAAAGGATTAAACTACAGTCCACTCGCAAAGATGTACTCTTACGTTTATTAACTTAAATCTAAGATTACTTCCGCTACACCCGGCACTATGAGCTTTCCTGATAAGCATGCGGAGATGAAAGGTTTTTTGAATGATAGATCTCTTTCTGTGTTATAAATGTATATTTATACAAAATTTCATTAAACTATGTCCATTAGAGTTTCAGAAATTCGACATGATGGGCAAATTCTTTTAATGTAGCATATACGTTCATGAACTGCTATAGTACTAACTAATCTCTATTCCTAATACTTGAAATTTTTTCTTAAAGCTAACGAAGTTATAATAATTCGTAACGAAATTATAATAATTCGTTCTAAGTATATTAACAAGTTTCTCATTTTTTGTTCTATTTCTCAAAACGTAAGCTATGAAAATAAAATATACATCAATAAAAATTCCAAATAAAAAATGTAGCAAAAGGATAACATCTATATCCATAGGGAAAATAGCTCGTAAATTATATCCAAAAAATAAAGTACGTAAGGGAGCACAGTCTCGATTCAAGAGAACAACACTTGATTTATTTAGGTAAAGGACGTTAACAGTTTCATAGTTCATTCTTTCCATTATTTATAACAGTGAAAAAAATCACATGAATTTACATTTCAGAGATGTTAGAATGAGCAAAGAAAATAAAAATATCGTCTTGCAAAACAAAACCCAATTTGAAACGCACAGTATAACAGTTTCAGCTATTTCTTAGAAACACAGTGTTCCCATCACACATGCACACACCGAAAAAAAAACTATATACAGACTTGCATGTGAGAAAATTGAAAATGAAATGATTAAATATTGAAATTGATTTTAAAATACAGATATATATGAAATGAGATGTATGCAGCAAAAGGAAGTAATAAATATTCAAAATTATTCATAGATAAAATAACAATGCATGAATTAAATAAAAAAGTAGAAGAAATGGAAAGGGAAAAAGAAGCAAAGACAGAAAAAGATGTGAGATGATTTTCCTACTGAATGTACATTGTAGGATGACAGCTGCATTGAGTGGCGTTGTTCATATAGTAACAAAGATATGTAAATTTTCTTTTGTTTATATCCGATATTTTAGAATGTGAAAAGGAAACCAAAGAAGAAACGTTTTCAACATTTGGGTTATAATCGAACTTAATGTGAAAAAAGAACATTTAAAAGTAAAAGAACCAAATATGTTTTTTAAATACATAAATATATCGATAGCTATCCAGAAGGGGCTTTTCGGATAATTTTCGACAAATTCTCTCAAGCTTATCAAGGAAAATATTATTATAGTGAAAAGCGATGTAAGAGTTTGTTTATGAGTTAAAGAGGATTCCGTATATTTAAGAGTTATGCGGTTTCCCACGCTCATTAAAATTTAATATTTTAATCATTATTAGGATAAAAGATATTTGCAAACTGCTTAGCAATATAAAGAAACCTCTCGTTGCGATCACCTACTAAAGACAAACACAGTCCATTTGAGAATATAAGTAGAGTAATGAATTTTACTGAAATTTATGTTCCTTAAACGGCAGCGTTTACAATAGACCATATCAGCGGGAATTGTCATTGGTCGTCTTAAGAAAGTTTATTTGAATTCTGTGTTAAGACATATAACGAAAGTTGTAAAATATTTCTTTGAAATACCATACAACCGCAGAGATAGTCACTTGAGTAATATTTAATACGTCTCAAGTATGAGCTTATTACCATTAATAAATTCACTTTGTAACCTCAAAAAACCATAGTTTTGTTTTTTGATTTATGAAACATAAATTTTATAAATACAGCTGTCTAGATTTACATTTGCATTTCGCATCACAAGAGATAATCATATCATTTGGCAAAAGGAAGGGATTTGTTTTGCGGACATGCTTTCCAATATTTCCAGTTGATTTCGTACTTAACAGAACTTCTATGATCTTGGTGATTTAGAATTTCAATTATTATCATTAACAATATGAATATTTTGTTTTCACTGAGTTATTAATATTAGCAATATGATCATTTGATTTACGCTGTGTTATAAGTATTAATAATGTATTAACTCAGAGTTTATAATGTTAAAATAATACGTAGTTGATTCTCACTCAAGGTGAGATATTTTTGTTTCACATTTGCAAGATGCGCCAGTATAAGTCTGTCTATAGATTATCCTAAGTGATAATAATTCGAGGTCTGTTCTTTTTAGTGTTGATTTTATAGTAATGCAATATAAATCAGGCTGCTAAATAATTTTCGATTTTCCCCCTTCCACCCTCTGTGCCGTAAATAGTTAGAACATCCAACTAGCACGAGAAAGAAATAGAAATATCGCGTATGATTTTTCATGTTTTCCTACTTTGCTACATGTTCTCTAATGGCCCCTGAACTAAAGGTGCAGGGCAAAATAATATTTCACCAATTAGATTTGTTTCACCTGGAGTTCATGCCTATCCCTACTCACCCTTTAACTGTGGGTGAATGTAGATAATTATTGCATACCCCCACTTGAGTGATCTTGTGGTTACGTTCTCACATTCATTTAGTCCTGAATATTCCGTGATTCGTACGTGGGTGAGTGCAAAATTTACTTTTTTGTGTTCTCTGCTTAAAACCGATCTGACAGGTACATCGGCTTCCGAGCTAAAATTGTGGTAGATATTAATTCGCTACCACATAGATATAATCACGTTTATTCTCAATCTCGTTTTAGGTGGAGAAGAATTAAAGGAATTATCGCATTCCCTAGTGTTTATATGACGTAACTGGTGAGCATATCTAGTTAGAAATGGGCAGATCAGTTATTCGAATCCCGCTGTTGACATAGTTTATTTTTGACATTTCTCTCCTCTAATCAGAATTAATGAATATAGATACCACTGAAAGCACAGATTCCAGAAAGTGAAATGGCAATTGTTTTAACACATCGGAGTCAAAATTTCCTAGTTTAAAAATCTTTACAACTAAACAAACGTAGACGCATTATTTTATACTGAAAGACGGATTTTACTTTCCCCCACATGCATTTGAAAGAGGGTCTCAACCAATTCTAAGGTCAGGCTGTTTGAATTTTGCAAAGTACAGAAGGAATATCTGCCTTCGAGGATGAATGCTTTCTAAGAGAAACTGACTGGAATTTACGTTACACAAGGGGAAGACCACGAAAATCCAACCACGAAGCCAGTTCATTTTGAACCGGTTCGAACCCTGGATGTACTATCAACCTTCAGCAGTGTTTAACAACTCGGCTACTGGTTGGAAAATTAATATTCAGAAAAGGCATTTTTATTATTGTTACAACTACAGTTATCTTCCATATCTAATACTTCTGCCAGAGTAAATAAGATTATATATTGATATCTGAATAGACAAACAACAAAAAAGTAACTGATCGGTTAAAAACTAATTAATTCTCATGAAAGCTATTTTAGGAAAGAGACTTTGAAAATTAATTTTTTCGATGCTTATCTTTAAATTACATGAAATTAAAATACTCTTTAGTTTACTAAAAGTATACATTTTTTTTTCAAAAAAAGTTACATATTTTCAAAGAGTCATTACTGTAATACTCCCAGGTTGCACGATGGGTGGGATTAATTAAAACTGCGTAAGTGGGATTCGCATAATTCGGGTTTACGATGGGCCTTGGTCTTATCTTAATAACTAAGACAAAAGTCCAAAAACGCCTTTTTAAATAAATCTATGTAGTAAAAAATGCGGTTTTCATACATACCAATACAAAATAGAATTAAAACTCAATGTGCTACATAAAAGAAAAGTTATTTCGAATTTAATGGCTTCATAAAATTTAATGATAATTCTGATGGTTAAATTCATAATTATAAAAAGATAAATGAAGAAGAATTAAAAAATTTCATACTCCGCGTTTTGCTTATCTTGCATCCAAAAAAAATTGTTTTTGTGTGCTTTGGGTATAGAAACGTAGATCAATTGCATCGCCTGTGAATAAAATTATTTGAAGAGAGATAATGAGTTTTAGAGTGATCAGCCTAAATAATTATGCTTTGATTCATGTTATTTCTTTGAAACAAGTAATTATATGTACACATAAAGAGTAATGTTTAGTTTGTTATTTAATTTACTGAATTATTAATAATAACAAATGTAAATTAATTGCAAGAATAAATGCCTAAATAAATTAAGCAAAATAGAGAATCTCGTAAACTTGTGTTCGCTTAAGTTAGGGTGGTATGAGTTGGGGTACTCTTGTATATTAAATAATTCTTCAAATATTCTAAATTAAAATATTTGTTGAAAAAATCAGAATGTATTGTAACTCTCTAATTTTGTATTTTGTAATTTATACATGCATTATGTACTTTTATATTTTTCTGGTGCATTTACTAATTTATAAAAACAATTTTATGTGCATTTTCGGGGTTTGGAATCTTGCATTAAATTACCGGAATCCAAATGTTCTAGAATTATTAGTGTTCCGTTCCGTTTGCCGTTGTTGCCGTATCTAGCTTTCAAAAGTGCAAGCTGTATACCGGCAATCTTCAGTTGGTTGCTTCATGTAGCGATGCAGGGACAAAAATGCTTAAGTGAATCCTGGAGACAAGATATGAACTGGACAGGTGTGTAAGGAAGAGGAACAAAGTCCATTTGGTTTACATAAAATGATGAGGATGAAGTCAAAATCATGCTATATACACAGATTCAGCTGAGATCATGGACAGAGCAGATGTGAAATCACATTTAAGCTTTATGTAGTAAAATTTTGGTTATTGCTGAGCATGAAAGTCGCAAATGCGCGCAGATGGCGGTCCTCTTGAAGAATCTCGTTGCTGAGAAGTTCAAAGTGGTTCATTATACTACATTCTTGTGCTTCCTGATAGAAGCGTTCCTTGAGTTTTCTGAGAAACTTCGCCAGCGTTTCGATTTTAAGGTCATCGTGAAGACATTTCTTAGGTACCTAGAAATGGGCATTTGTAATGATGCGAAGGTAGAGTTATTAGTGGAGTGAGTCGTTTATATACATAGGACTTTCGTACGGTTTTAAACTAGCCTATTAAACAAAGGATTTTATTCTTTGCTCATGAACAGAGTTATTTCAACTATCACACGTATAACCGGTTAAAGGACTTCCTATGCTTGAGTAATGTAAATCTATGACGTAGAACTGTTCTACCTCTTTGAAAACATTGTCGAAATTTGAAACTTAAATTGAAAATGGTCCATTAATCGACTCGAACCGAAAAAGGAAGACTAAACATGTAAAATAGTAAAATAAATCTTCTTTGCCCATTAAACGCTGTTCAGTCTCAGAGATTTATGAGCCATAAATTTTGGCGTAAATTAAAAAAAAAATTGCTAAAGACCTTATATATATTTGAATATCAATCAAATTAGCTTCAAAAAATAATTTAGCTCGAAACTGGCTTTTAAATTCAAAAATCAAATACTCTCATCTTAGAAATTTCGCTTATCTAGGTACATTTGCATTTAATTGCATGTGAATTAATGTTAATGTTATCAAAATATTTATCTTCTTAATTTTAAGCTTTCTACGCCTACGTTTGATTCAACTAAGACATAAATCACACCAGGAAAGTCTCTTAAGAAATAAACGGTCATGAATTTTCAAGTAGGATTATCATCCCAAGTTAAAAGTAATACGCATGCTGAATAATAAGAGAGATGCTGTAAGTACTTTTATGTCTCCCAGCAGACTATAAAATCACAAAATCTCACTTTTACTTTTCGTAGCATTTAGTTTCACAACACTGTATCTTTTAATTCACGGAGAAGAAAGAAATGATGACAATACAAATGTTTCTAAATATAATGTCAAAATCAGTTTTAGAATGAAGTTAACATGCAGAATGGAAATGATAGGAATCCAAATGAGTTAAGGAGTGTTTTGAAACTCTTATTCATGAGGTAATAAATTTAAATTAAAAGAGGAGTATAAAATTATCCTAAAACATAATTTGTGTGAGAACTCAAGAAGCAGGATTAAAAGAAAGTGCAGTGAATCCTCTCTAGAACTACCACTTACGATTCTAGACTGCATCACACCCACCAATGGTTAAACCGCTGAACAGTAGTAGTTCGTTCCGGGGTTTGAATCCCGGTGAACAGGCTGTCTGCGTGTGTTTCGTGGCTTTTTCCATATGTAACGTGTATAAGAGCCAGTTTTCCTTTAGAAAGTCCTCCATGAAAGCATCTCTTCCCTTTGGTTTAATCACAAGTGCTTTGTCATAATCACAAAAACAAAACCAAGTACAGGATACATCTTCTGTGGAGTCAGCTCTCTAACAGAAGCTGCCAATCAATGATAGCCATTATTGGTTTTCAAGACAGATAAATATTTAAATGAGAGTGCAGTATACCAGTTTATTAGCAGAGTTATATTCGTAAAATTATTAGCTAATTAGAAACAAATATAGTGAATACTCAAGTTAAAATAATTAAATTAAGGGCACGTATTCGAGAAGTCCGTGGTTCGAGTCCCGGCGAGGGCATTGCTCAATTTTTATTTCTCCTGCTTAAAAAAATACCTAATGTCTCTATATAGTAATAAATTATGTGATATCTGTGTTCCTTAAACTTCTACATAAATAAAATTTTAAAATATTGAAAAGTTATCTTTGCAAAGAAAAATTTAAGTTGTATAAAGCTTTATATTGTAAATTTTATTTCGTAGTTTCAGAAAAGTTCTCAATATTGAAATTCCTTCTTTGAACATTAACTTCTTCAGTTTTAATGTGAAGTCCAACCCAAAGGTCTTTCCCAAACATATTGTTCTTGCGTAGATAGCCCTAATGTGCTTTAACATAATAATCAAATAATTCAATCCAAATTATTTAACACTGATTTTTCACTGATTAACACAGATAACACTGATTATAAAATATCAGCTGTCCAAGCAAGAAATAAAAGAAATTACTGTACGCATTATATAAATGTGATAAACTATGTGAAGAAAGCTATTTCATAATCCGAAGCAAGCATTTTTTTAAATAGCATGATATTTAATAGATAGTCTCAGTATGCTTTAATATATTCAGCTCAACACAGGAAGAAATAAACCATATTGAACTTACAATAAGTACTACTTTGATTCATAAAAAAAATTTTATTGCTGCGGCAAGAACCGAAAATGTAACTCTCAGATTTCCTGCAATTTCTAAAGTACTTTAGTTTGATAATGAAATTAGAAATTTGTGGTCGCAATTTGTTGTTAACAGCTGTCATGTTTTTCAGGTCCAAGAGAAGTTTTATAGAGAAAGTTGTGATAATTATAAATACCGTTAATTATTTATGTTCTCAGAATAATGTCAGAGTGATCGTTGACGATTACAGGGAGAAGACGTACCACAATTTGATTTCAAAATACCACTTCTTTATTTCAAGATATGCATAAGTCATGGATGTAAGAGGTAGCTACGCCGAGTCCGGTTTTTTTTTTTTTTTTTTTTTTTTTTTTTTTTTTTTTTTTTTTTTTTTTATTTTTTTTTTATACAATTTTTTTTTTTTTTTCAATATGAATACAAGCGAATTACCCTTAGAATGTCCTTTACAAAGTCGTATCTCTTCTAGGAGATAGCCATTGTGTATTTTGCCATATCTCCTCCACCAAAATATGAAAATGTTAACTTTGCTAATTGGTTTTATCTACCAAAGTTGGGGTTAATTTCTATAAAAAGTTTCTGAATTTTTAAAGGCAAATTATTGTTGTCTTTCTGTATGATCAATTAACTGTAAATATTAAATCCGTAATTCTAAATACTTATAAGTATCCAATCCAAATTACATGTGCCCAATAAAAACTGGCCTGAAAAACGATATTTAGTACATTGCGTTGTCACTCTAATATAAAGAATAATAAAATGCTTCACTTACCCAAAAACACAGCATAAATACTTCAGGGAAACATTTCTTTTCTTAATCACGCTTTATTTAGCTAAGCGTTATCTGGATTAAATATATCAAATTGATAACATAGCACAATAAAAACATAAGAACGGCTAGAAAGCAAGATCTAAATCTAGTTTCATTGTTCACTTTTCATGTTGAAAATATCTCCACGCTATGTACACACATTGCAGATGTTGCTTTTCATACGTCTAGATCATTCTTTTTTACACATTC
>KK116451.1:0-10271 GCA_000611955.2 Stegodyphus mimosarum
AATGAAAACTTCATCAAATATATGCGATGGGTTTACTTACTAAAATTAGAAGTGCCAGTTCTCTGGGGAAGGCCAAAATAATAAATATTGATTAAAATATAAAAATAAACTTCGCTAAATTAATGATGAATATAAATAACAAAATCTGGAAGTTCACCTTATTTGGGGCTGTGGTTCGAATTATATTTTAGTCAACGACTGGCTGGCGAGTACGGGGGTTTTCGCTAAATGTAAGCCCTGCATGTATGTCATTAAAAATTTACACAGTTGTTTAAAAAAAAGAATGATAATGCTTTGTAACTGCGTAGATTTGGAACCAGGATTAATAAGGAATTTTTTTTTTCATTTTTTGCTTTTTATTACCTTCGAAGTGTTCGAAGGTTTTTATTACCTTTTTATTCCCCTCGTCCAATACGAACGCTTCATTGGTAAGTTCTGTTATTTTTGGTGCTCCATTGCTTCCGAGGGGTGCGTAACCTTTGCCTTCGCTCATCGTCATCTTCAGCACCAGATGGCTCTGATTCATAGTATATAGAAGTCATCCTGTATGTGGAGCGAGAAAAAAAATGAAATCAAGTTAATAATTTGTAGGATTTATATTCATTTTAAATAAGCAGTTAAATTTAATTTCGATGTTCTTTCTTATAAGCCTTCCCTCATTTTCAGTGCCAGAATATTTAAATTTGGTAGTGCGCGTGAAGAATGCAAGTTCTACGAATGGGAGAAAAAGTTTAAATATCACGATCTAGAAGGGAAAGTTAGAGAGTTTGGGAAAACTCTACGCGTGTTGTAGCGCGAGCTTCGCCTTAGCAGTTATTGCTGGTTAAACGTGGCGTAACGACTATTATTTTGCTGCCACTGAACTTATCAACGTTCTTCTAGGAAACAGGATTATCTGAGCCCTGTAGCGTAATTCTACTACTTGTTAATATCTTCAGATTTTTAAGTTTGATTCTTACTGTTTCAGTTTCCACTCAAGCAGAGGCGTAGTGTGTTAGCGTCGAGTTGACGTATTGTAAACAATCTAAAGAGTGTAATGAAGGGTAGTTTTAACTCTTCTTTCTGTGCAGTCATTACTCACTACTCAGAATAGAAGGGGAATAATTGTTCGTCGATTTATATTGCTGCTGAATTTTTTCTTTGAACGCAAACCGCATATTCAGGAACCCATTAAAATTTTAAAAAATAAAGATCTTTGTCGAATGGCAAAACATTTCATCACTTTTTTATGATCTACCTTTTCAGAATGCTAAAATGGCCTTTGATCGTTATGCGAAATTTTCAGATCTCAAGCTTTTTATTACAGCTTTCTTCGGGAGTAATGAAGCTCGGAATGAAGATTCATATGGAGCTGATGAATATTAATAAAGAATCGTACTGAGGATTAAATTCAGGGAAATAAAAAATGGTACATAATCTCAATTTCTTGTATACGTCCTTAGTCTCGTTTGCTTCCCTCCAAAACGTAAGTCTCGTGTAAAAATTCATTACTTTCTGAGCACTACCTGTGACTGAGTGGTTAAGACCGCTGAATACTGGTAGTTCGACTTGGGTTCGAGGCTAGGCGATCGGGCTAGCTGCATGGTTGATTTTCGTTGTTTGCCCCATGTGAAACGTGAATACGAGACAGTTTCTCTTAGAAATTTTCTACGAAGGCATCCTTTCCGTTAGGTAGGCAGCCTCCCTGTGCTTTCCCATGTTTAACTAACCTAAAGTATCTACTTTCTGACGGAACATATAACCACGGACAGACGCAAACATATAACCACGGATAAATCAATAAGTTTTCAAACTTTTTTAAATTTTGAACTAAAAAATGTTCTTCACTAATTGCTTTAATAAAAATTCATATTTCATTTATCGTACAGTCGAAATTTATTTTGTCATCAAAATTATTCAGAAAAGAAAGTGCTTCTAAACGTAGTTATTAGACGTTCATAAATTTAGCTTTCTTATTTCGAATATAATTTTATTTTTATTTGTCAGATTAGATAAAAAATTATCTGCCTAAGTGAAGGCGGCTTTCGTGGAGAACGTTCGAAGGAAATTGGCTCATATACACGACAGGACACGAAAGAATGCAATCAATCCATTTATCGAAATTTGAATCCTGTTTGAATTATCAGTGTTAAAGAAATTTTATCCGTTCGACCGTTAGTTATCATTTAGAACAAAACAAACCAAAATTTCACTCATGTAAACGGTAGTCGTGGAATGTATATCATTTAGAAATAACATTAAAATTAATTTTCATCACCTGAAATGTTTATATTCATTAAACTGCTTTTACATGCATATTAAAAACTGGAATAAATTGAAAAACAAGTATGACAAGAATGAAAGAAAAAAATTTCCTTTACGTTTAGCCATTATTTAAAACCGAACTCGAAAAAATGATAAATATCAAGTGAAAGAATTAATTACGGTACTTGCAACAGAAAAAAATTGAAGAAAACTTTTAAAACGTAAACGCGCGAGAATCGAAGTAACAAATTTTTCTTTTTATTTTCTCCTCTCGACAAAATATTTCAATAAAATTCAGTTCAACAGCAATATCGCAAAATAATTTTAAATTGAGCATATCTTTAGAAATTTCGGTACACGCTCTCACGCGCTGGAGATAAAAATGTTTTTCTGTACAACGTTGGTATTGCTGGCTTTGAAATCATTGAGTTTGTTAATGAAAAATTCGTTAAAGTGTTAGAGAATATTGTTACGAATTTCGCATTTATTTGGCTTTTTATTTAGAACTGTAATTAAAATTCCTTTTTATTTTCCCGTGCAACGCACGCAGACGATTTTTGAAGAGAAAGCTACGTCCAAAAAAAAAATAATAATAACATGCATACATTTATGCAGATTTTTCATTTTTTAAACTTTAATGCAGAGCGATAACATTTAGTGGCAACAATTTGAAAAGTGAATCGGGCATTCAGAGTGAATCAACGCAAAATCGCAAAACGAAAGTAATAGTCCTTCGGGACTAAATCCCTTTGGACTAAAACCTTTTAAAACGCAAACGCGCGAGAATCGAAGTAACAAATTTTTCTTTTTATTTTCTCCTCTCGACAAAATATTTCCCGGAAGATAACAAATTCGCAAACAAGGCATGTGGGTTTAAAATACGGACAATTTTCCCATTTTCCCCTAACTATTAGCAGAATCCCACAAAAGAACGCACTTGCCATGGTGTCATAAAATAGTCTCCAAGCCTCAAACGCTAGAATTCCTACCCCAGCTACTAACGAAAACCTGCCTCTAATTACCGTACACTTTGCGCGGGACATACATGTCCGAACAGTTGTTAAGATATCCACTTTATTGACTCACTAATGCACAGTAATTCGGCTTGGAGAATTTCTTAATTTGAACTCGTACAGGTTGAGTCAAGATTAACTGATCAGGTTCTTTGACTGACTGTAGATCGGCAGTGTTCATTGTTTAATGCTCGTTTGAACGAAACAAATACTACAATTGCATTTCGCAGTTCTGAAGCAGCCAAATGACATTTAAAATTTTGTGTAAACTTAACCTCTTGTTTTTTTTGGCCGTCGACAGAAATGTAACGTTTTCAATGGCTATTTACTTTGCAGCAAGCCAAAATAAGCATAAAATTACTCTGGCGATCTGTTCGGCCACACTTCTGAAAAGATGTGGCCAGATTCCTTTTGTTATGAATCAAGCATTCTAAATCATCCATTCAGCATGCAAAACGACATTCGTTTTTTTACATTCTTTTAACCCTTAAATTTATGTAGTTTCCATTTGGCAACATACTGATATTTAGTCATGTAAATCAAATCAAAACACAAATTTTAGCTTACTGCATAGTGTAACCAATTGGGTACATATTGTTTACGTATGTAGTTTTGAAAGTTTCAGTGTAACTCTAACGATGTAACCGGTTATTATTGTAAATACGATGTAGGGTGTGGACATCATTTGTGTTTACGAATTTTTGATTTTGCATTTGATGTTATTTTGATGTATTCAAAGTTTTGAAATTGTTTGAACAAGTTTATAAGGTATGTATTATTACATGAGATTGTTACTACACATTCGCCTATCGTACTTTTTTTTAAAGTTAATTTGTAAAAAACGTTAATATTTTTTCAAAAGTTGGAATAAAAGCTTAGTTTAGATTTTTTTTAGTATTTTCTTATTTTACTTGATATCAATTCTAATGTATTTTTGGCTTTGGAAATAAGAATTTGTGCATTTAAGGGTTAAAAGTTAGATTATCCTGGATTTAAAAATTTCTTTAACTACCTTGTAAAATCTGCACTTTAAAATAAACACAGAGGAAGAATTATATTACATTTTACGCATGTGTAAATACTGATACTAAAATGTAGAAAATTAAAGATAATGTGTTCTTACCATCCGTCGTAAACTTTAGCAGCTGTGTAAGTTATTTTCTTAAGTGTGAAAATCTTTCACTTTTGTTTTCTTTCCAATTTTTTCGATCCACGTTTTAGACATTACGTATGAGTTGGAAAATACCGCGTTTCGAAAATGTTGAAATCTTGAAAAACTCACAAAAACTTTACTTCTTCTCAGAAATAGTACTCTCCACCATCACCACTCATTTAACAACTGCTCCTCAACAACGCATTCAAACGCATGAGAAAGGTTTAAAGAACAATGTAAAAAATCTGATGTGTACACCACTTGACTTCCTTGTAGAGAATATTAAATTATACGCAATTTTCCTGCATTTCATTTAAACATATTGAATTCACAGTTAACGAATTTTGAATTAAACCTACTTCTCGATACCACATAAACCACAATAGAATAAATGCACTCTTTAAAGTTCACTATATTTATTTGCCATAGCTACAATTCGGCGCTAGGTTCACTTAACAGCGTTACACTCCATTTATTTTATAAATCAGAGAGCGTAAAAATGATAGCATCTGAAGAATTACCACAAGTTCTATTCAGATGCTATAATAATCCTAAAACGATGTATAAAAGAAATTAAACAGATAAAAAAGAAACAGTTTTTCACACACGGTTCAGCGCCGCTTACCTAATGCGCATGCCCTACGAATTCATTCAGTTTTCACTTCGAGGTAAGGCAAAAATACATAAAAATTCAAAATACTTTCATTAAAAATTTAAAAATGTAGAAAACCATAAAACACCAAGTACATTTACAAGAATTCAAAAAACAATTTTTACGATTAAAATTACAATTTGTACGGAAAAATGAGCTAATAACTTAAATGATAATTCCAGAATGAATCAAGCATGATTTAATTAGGAATAATATAAGAAGACGTTACATTGTTGTTGCGAAGTTTAGTTTCTCTAGATCGGCAACGAATCCACTATTCTGCTAAATTCCAAATGTAAACAACTGTGGCCGCTATCATAATCAAAAATCAGGTTTAGCCGCATTTAAAAAAACTTTTAAATTGTTGATAATTCCTCAATTTTGCATGCAGGTTAATTAAAGGTATAAACATCTTAATCGAAAGATAAGAGCAACATAATTCAATCATTTTTAACGCAAAAAATGCACAATTTACAAACTTATAAGAATTAAAGAAACTGAGATCACTGAGCTGAGTAACAGAGTGGATATATATATATATATATGCATTGATTTATATACTTTTGGTGCGGTCGATTGGAACCAAAATGCGAGGTGCACATCTACATGTTATAGCAGCCCTATATACAAATTTTCAACGCTCTGAGGCTACTCGTTTTTGAGTTATGCGAGATACATACGTACGTACGTACGCACAAATGCCACGAAAAATTATCTTCAGAATCCATTTTAAATCAGTTTTATAATTTTTTGAGGAAAAAGAGTCCTTTATTATGTCCTTACGTACGGATGTCAATCAAAAACATCGTTAAATTGCGTTCGATAGCGGTCAAAATATATTTTTTCGTTGAAATATGGTACGCGAAATTTTTTGCGATTACAATACTTCCTTTTTACTTTGTATAAGGAATTAAAAAGCAACCATTGTTGGCAACGTAATTAAAGTTACCAAATTTCTGCTACTGTGACAAATCCCCAAATGGGCATCATATTAGCTAATATGTTAAGATAGATTGTCGCTGGAAATGAAAACCAAATATCTGATGATTTTTGTTTTTCATTGTGTTGAAAATTTAAATTTTGTTCTGTGCGGCTACGCTGAGCAGAAGAAACCCGCTTTCGATGTGTCTTATCGACGTGGCCAACAGCTGTGAGTCATTTCAAGACATGGAAACTGCTGTGGAATGGAACTGTGGAAGCCTAGATTGTAACAGGAATATAGCACAGTATTCCGGATAATTTATTACGCCGCCAAGTACCTGATATGAAGTCAAAGGGAAAGTTGATATTTATGCGAGTGTCTATGCAACTTCACAGGAACTTCACAGCAGCATATCCTTGACTGAATGAACTGCCAAGTACCTTATTAATAATATGTCTATATATAAAAAAAAGTGTTCACCTCATATAAGTATGATATTCCTTTAATGTTATGGCACATCTGTGCTGCCCTGGTACCTGTCTCTTTAGTGTTATCTCATGTATATCTGTATATATAATGTGTTAATCCTACTCCCCTTCTCCTTGCATTGTTGTATTATCACTCTTTATTATGTATGTATCTTATGTTACCTGCTGCACATAGTTTTCTCAATATCTCTTGTAATACTGGCATTTCCTTACCACTCCGTACTTACCCATGCACGCTCTTCTACTCTTCTCCATGCTTGGTGTACCAGCTACAGTCGTAGCCAAGTCTCGATTGGACTCGTCTCAACTCACTAAATCGAACTGTTTGTGTTTTTCGATGTGTGCTGTCAACTTTTACATCTCCTGATACTTAATTATGCCAAATTGCTATCTGTTCGAATTTATTACATAATCGAAAATCGGCTACTTATTAGTTCAGGGTAGCGCCAAAAGCGCGGGTACCTACCTGCAAGACACAAATTGCCTGAGCCGACCGAGTAAACTGTCAAGTGGACTTATTTCATATTGTACGAGTCACGTACATTCATCTGTTATTCATTATACGGTCTTACTAACTTGTCATAGTCTGACATGTTCATCTGTTTTGTTAAACTCAAGGAAAGTGCCCGTCAAATCTCATGCTTTCAAATTACAGCAAGTACTTAAGTCTTTGGTAGCGATCCACGTTTTGTACTACCGCTTATAACTCTCACGAAGCTTCAGAAGTTCAAAACAACATGTTATGAGCCAAGGTACCCCGTTCGCCCACTTAACCGAGATTCCCAAAGAGTCCTTCAGCGCAGTATATTGAACATTTGTTTCTTTTTTTTTTTGGTGGAAAACAAGGTAAGGAAATTACTCTTTCATCTTTCCTTGGCTTTATTGAAATTATATGTATATGATGAAAATGATTAACTCGAATATTCACTTTGAGAAATTGGATAACATTAACTGTGAAATAGGTCGGTTTCAGGGAAAATGGTTTTAATCCAGTCAAGAACTTCGGAAAGTCGCGAGTGGGCAGTTAATCAAGCCAGAAACTTCTGCTATAGTGCATATTAAAAAGTGTTGAACTTCATACGATGAAACTGCACGAAATTCATCAACCTAGAGGCCTTATTACTTAAAGCAAGTGATCTCGAAAGTGATAAACGCGAACAAAAAAGTGCAGGATTACCTAACTTCTTTCTTCGAAATTGCAGACAAACTCGCAGAAATACGACCTGAAATTCCCTAAAAATACCTACCCATTTTGCTATTATGTAGCTTTACCGAAGAATTTTAAAGTTTTAGAATGGTGATAGAATCTCGTGATAAATTGCCTGACTTAAACACACTAATCTAAAGTCGCCAATTTTCAAAGCGCAGGAAAAACAGCTAAGTTTAGTGATGAAACTCCATTTCTGCTTACCGTGATAGTTTTAACCTCGGTTTTAGCTTCCCCTGCCCTCACCTTACGGTTGCCGTAATTTTTTTAACTTTAATTGACGTCATCATTGTTGATTTCTTAAACGTAAATTTTAATGGTTGTTTTTGTGATTGCTTCCGTGGGTGTGGGTGTATTTTCAAATATTAGGCGCCATTTCGTTTCACCGTTAGTTGCCCGATGATATTTAGCGCTATCATTTGCCATCATCTAACAAAGTAGAATGTGTGGAGAAATTAATATGCATTGTTTTTTTGAACTGGAGAGAACTGGTTAAGAAAGCTGTTATTGATTGGTATATGCATGAAGGTTTGATTAGTACTCTGTATGTTTCCGGATACGTTCCGGGACTTTTTGAATTGCAACAAAGATCTATATGTGTCGTAGTTCTCCTACGATGCCGATGAGATGTAGCAATAACGATCTAGGTAAGTTCTATTTTTTACGAATTGTAAAATATATCATTAATATAGTATGAATTTTATTCTCACTTTTCTATCCAGGGTTCGTACAGTCTTTAAGAGTCCTTAAAAGTCCTTAGGTTTTTTGGAATCCATTTTTGGTCTTTAAAAGCCCTTAATTTCGGCCAAAATCGGCAGAAGGTCCTTAATTTTAATCATCTGAAATTTCTGTCTGTTTTTACGACTGCCAGTTTGAGTGTGAATTAGCATTTTGGAGGAATATTTTTGGCGATTCACTGACATATGATTATCGTTTGAATGGGTGAATGGTTTCATGTGTTATAATTTGTTCTTATTTCTAATATGAATAGTGGGATATTCGAATTTCTAAGCAAGAAGTGAAACAGCATTTCGAAATTCATTTTTTTTTCTAATGAAGATCTCTTGAACAACTTTTTGCTTTTGATAATGTGAATTTTTTTATTTAACGGTTCTAAATTTGGCGACATATCAACATTTTGGCGATTTTAAGGTCAGTTTTTATAGAAAATTTTTAATTCCGAGATCTGAGAATTTTTCGACGATTTTTTTAGTACATTGTAACAGTAATAAATTCCATTAAAATAATGGTAATATATTGAAATTATATTTAAAAAAAATTATAATAAAATATTTTTATTTTTCGCTGTCATATTTAACTTATACAATATTTTGAATCTGAGAAATAAACAAGGTATAATGCTATAAAACACAATTTACGAAACAGTTCTTACTAAACGCGAAATTATCTATGTAATTAATTAAAAATGTTTTCTTTTTAATTTTTTCATAGTAAGAGTTTATCCCATGTAATTGTCTGAGAATATTCAGAAATCTCAGAATATGCATAAGTTTTTCTCTATAAAATTTAGTTTACACTTTTCCTTTTTTTCAAAATATTTCAGGCTTTTGGCTGTTACAGAATTGGTAGGGATAATTTTTCTTTAGTATTTTAAGACACTGCAGCTTGGAAAGTTTAGAAGGATTTGAAGGCAAGATTTATAGACCCACGATTCTAGAAGATTCCAGTAATATGTGACAAAATTAAAAATGTCTCCATGGTATTAACACATAATGGATGTATTTTACAGAATGTTTGTGATGATTTTCTTACTTTTTCGAGAACGCCGTGAAGAACAATGAAAACATAATATTTGAATGTTTTACTTCTGATACTAGAATCTTTTTCTTAACATGTTTGTCTTCCTTTTATTTTCTCTATTTTACATTGGACACAAGCATGGAAAATATCAGGAATGCTTCTAATCTTATCACGTGGACAGGCGTTAGAGAAATTCATTTTTTTATTAATAAAGAAATTGAAAACAGACAATTTTAAAGATTCATATAATATGCCTTAATGCATCATACAGAACTGGAGCTAGACATATTTCCACCTGATGCAATCTCTGTGAATCTTAAATTCTGCTGCCTAGTGCCTTTCTAAATTCTGCTTCCAGTGCCTGCTCTAAATTCTAAAAGTTATGACATTTCTAGATTTTATTGCTTAGTTTGTCACTAAATTCTAAAATTTCTGCCACATCAGCTCTATAACCAGCCCGTACCATATATATTTCATATTTCTTCTCAATTTTGATATTGCTAAAGAAATAAAATTAGCAGCTTTTTCTATATGCATTTAGTTTTTTAGAATAACAGAAATCCTTAATTAAATCCAAAAAGGAAATGTGTTGAAGAAAGAGACTGAATAATACATAAAGAAAATTATTCTTCAAAGATATGTACAATTTTTATTATATAAATTACCCAGTGGTTTATGATTTCAGCCTTTAGTATAGTTTCCCATTTCTATTTCCTCATATGATAGAGTTACTGAGCCAGCTTAAATTAAAACTAAATTGTATAGTCTTTGACCACTAGTCCACATTTTTAGTTTGAATTTGACTGTTCTTGTTTAATTACATCACCACGA
>KK116452.1:0-15913 GCA_000611955.2 Stegodyphus mimosarum
CAGAGAGGAGATAGAAAAGATTTAAATTAAAATAAACTTGGTTAGTTTAACTAAAACCGTACAAACTTCCCGCCAGAATTGCGATAGTTAAACTACTTTGGTCCAAACGGTAATATTGGGCACTCGGGGAGTCACTCCATTTTCGAAACGGCGTCATGTACAGGAAATTCGAATCGAACGATGGAAAGGCTTTCTGATGACTGTTGATACTTCCAAGATCCCGTATTCCGGACACCCTTAAAGAATTATATAGCAGTCCTACAGGAGGCCACTTTGGAATAATGAAGACCTTGCAGAGAGTTCGTGAGCGTTTCTAGTGGAGGATTTCTAGTAAAGGATGACGCGCCAAAGTGGTGCCAATCTTGCGAAGCCTGTGCGGGTACAAAAAGACCGAAGAAACGCTGCCGAGGCAAGCTACAACGTTATAACGTAGTAAGGCCTTTTTAACGTATCGCGTTTGACATCTTGGGACCTTTGGCCACGAACTACTGACGGCAACAAATACATCCTCGTTATCATTGATTACTTCACCAAGTGGCCTGATCAGGAATAGGAATTCCTGATCAAGGAGCTGTCACGGTAGCAGATGTAATGATACAGCACTGGATTTCCAGGTTCGTAGTCCCTCTTCAGGTATATTCAGATCAAGGAAGGAATTGTACCTCAGCTGTAATCAAATAACTCTGTAAGCTACTCGGCATTGGCAAAACCGAAACGACGCTTTTACATACCAGTCGGACGCCATGGTAGGGAGGTTTAATCGAACCAGCCTTAATAACCTGCCATTAGTGGTTTCCAGAAACCAACAGGACTGGGACAAGAAGTTACCACTGTTTTTACTGGCTTACCGCAGTGCTGTCCACGGGACTCCTGGTTATTTCCTATCTGAGATGCTCTTCCGTCGTGACCTTAGTCTGCCTTTGATCTCTTGTTTGGTCCCCTCCGGATGCAACTTCATCGCCTGACGAATACATCCAAGATCTCCAGGTCCGATTTGAAGTGATGCACAATTCTGCACGAGAGCGAATCAACTTGGCGACGGAGATGATGAAGATCCGGCGACACCAGAGCTACTGAACATCAATTCAACGAAGGAGACAAGATGTGGTTGTGGAAAACGACTCGACGGAAAGGACTCTGCCTAAAACTACAGTCATCTTGGGATGGTCCGTACACAGTTCTAAACAGGCTGAACGACATCATGGTTCGGATCCGTAAGTCATCGAACTCTAAGCCTAAGGTCGTTCATTACGCAGGTTAGCTCTTTACTATGGCCATAGTACGCAGTGGATATAATTGTAAATAATAATGTAAATTGTATAAGAGTATAAGTAATGTAAATAGTAGGGGTTGCTTGCTGGGCTAACTCGAACGTTATGGCGTACACTAAAGCAATTTTTAGACCTTTGGCATCCGCCATTCTTAAGGCTTCCTGTATCTCAGGATCTCTGATGGCATCTACGAAAAAGTGTGGGGGGAGAGGATTTCCCTTGTATCGGTTGGGCAATCCTAAAAGGCAAGATGAGACAGCCTTACTGTAGGGGGCACCTGGAAGGTTTCCGTTTTCCTCTGTTGGCGATATTGTAATTGAATCATGCTATATCTTTTAAATACTTCTCTCCAAAGCGCAGCTCAGTTCTCTAGATAAAGCTTCGATGTTTAGCCTTTGGTTTTCGGGCAGAATTTGAAGAGTATCCATTGCGTCTGCTTTAAGACAAGTGGCGAGAAGACAGACTTTAGTTTCGGAATCTCATCCGATCGTGTATGAAACTATAGATAACTGGGTCTTGGACACTTTTTTGGAGGTCTGCACTAAATATGGTAACCTGGAAGGTTTAGAGAGGGACGAAACGACACAGGTTCGAATTTTTAGTCGATAAAATTGTTTCCAGCTGTCACTGTTTATTTTTTCAAGCTCTGAGCTGCCTTGGCGACAGCGGAAACTCTATCACGTATTGTTTGTTCGAGAACAGAGATAACGTTTTCTTCGAATTGTTGTTCGATAGCAGACGCTGTTTCTTTGATTTTTTATTCGAGAGCAGAAATTATTTTTTCGATTTGTGGTTCGACAGCAGAAACAATTCTCTTCGATTTCTTCAATTTTGTTTTCAACCGTGTCTATTAAGCATTCCATAGTCTTATATGTTTTCTCTGTTAAGACGTTCTCTTTCCATTTCTTCTTGACCTGCTTCAAATCTTTTATTGAACTGACTTTACGACCATTTACATCTTTTCTTGGGCCTTTTTCATCTCTACTTAAACCTGTTTCATCTCTTCTTGGCCGGTTTTCATACCTACTTGATGATCTTTTCCACTTTTTCTTGGTCGGCCTAGATATTTTTCTTGATCTGCTTTTATCTTTTTTCTAAGCGTTGACTGCCCTTTTCATTTTTTTTCTTGGAATGATGCAAATGCAGTTACCAACTGTTATTCCGTAAGCTTTTCTTTGCCGAGGTCACAGTGCTTCTATCCTCTAGTTTTTCTGTCACTGTCACCAGCTGTATTACTTGCTTCTCCATCGCTCTTGTCCCGAGAATTCACTCCCACTCTCACACACTGTATGTTTACGCGTTTTGTAATAATATTTCCCTTTCATGTAATTGTTATTATAAGTCGGTAATGCGTTTGTGTAACTGCTATTTGTGATTTGTAATGTAGTTAGTATTTTATTACGTAATTGTTATTTCATGTCTGTGTACTTCATGTAATAGTTTTTAATTCTAAACGTAGTGGTAATCAATGTAGCATTATTGTAGCCTTAATGCAACTGCAATGTGAATGTAATGCGGTAATCGGCAACTGTAATGCGGTTATCAGTGAAGCGTTTTTGTATCCTTAATGCAACTACTATAATGTGATATGACTTTTCAATAAACTCACGATGCGGTCCTCATGGGGCATCTGCAAGGAGTTGCTCTGGATAGCTTCAGGGTTCGGACAACACCCAAGTAGTTTTAGAAAGCCGTCCGAGTGTCCGACCCTGCTGTCACCTGCCTCCTGTCACCAAAAGTTGTTACTTGCGTACGGATTGAATGCACATAGAAGCGATGATTGCTTGATGAAATTTACTTTTCCAAAAATATTAGACAGTTCTGGATATCTTCACACAAAATTACTCGTACAGCTCTTCTCAGTGAGACAGAGTTATCATTTCAAACTACAAAGAACGTTAAACAGAAGCCAGTGCAAAAAGTTATAGTGATATTACATTTCTCTCAATACTCTGAGCTAAACTCTGAAATCAACTGTTAATTATACTTAAAACCGATGTATTTTTCGATCTTACGGTTTCCTCCCCTCCTCCGAGAAATTTCCAGTACCTTCGATTTCTCGAAACTGTCGGAAGATATGCAAAATTACAGTTATATAAGGCCGGATACAGTTACAGTTATATAGTTAGCGGATGAAAATGTCACAAAATGGTAGCCAGTCTTAGCGCCTTTTAACCATTTTCGTCAAATTTGACAACAAAAATTAGTCAACAAAACCACTGCTAGTTTGGCTTTATTTCGCCATTTTGGAAAGATAACCATTTACATCAATGTAAAACGGACTTATCCCTGTAACCGCATTTTTCCGAAGGTACTTGGCATATCAAGTCCTTTCATGTTACATTACGGAAGAGATGTTACAATTTACATATAATTTCACTATAATTATTTACATGTATACAAAATTCGTAACAGTATCATGGCATTAATAATCATTTTTAAAAAAATAATATTTAATATTAACTTCAGTTATTGTGGATATTTTTTTAGCATGGCAGTTACTAGTGAAAATCGTTATTTGTTTCAATTTTTATTCGAGTCTGGTTCTTAGATATAAAACATGGAAGGAATTCATTTTAAATGCATATCTTGCAATCAAATCTAACGAATCTTTCATATAAAGATTAGAAATGAAATTTATGCGACAATATTCTTATAAATTTGGAAATTTATGGAATTAAAAATGAAAAATGCCATAATGACAGCAATTTAGTATCCAGTTTTTGCAACACTTTATTAATTTTGCTACAGTAAATTATATCTGAAATAAAATAAAGGCAAAAATTTTCGAATCTGATCCGCGTATGTGCTTTTCCAAGAATTACGTTTAATGGAAATTTATCCTTTGCATAATTAATTCCACACTGATATTTAAGAAGAGTGCCATTCCTTAAACCAAATTCAGTCTTTGTACTTCTTTAAGAATTGCAAATGAAAGTCAAGAATTCGTTCTATGATTATCTTAAATTTGTCCATCTGAGGCAGGATTGTTAATCTAGACAAAAGAAAAACAAAAATATACATTGAGCTCAAGCTGCAGCATTACTTTCATTACTTACTTAATTAAAAAATAACAACTAATTAAATAGTTTAATATTCTGTACTTGCACAAAACATGTTTACCGAAAGTGATATGTTTCTGGTCTTTGACCGAGCACGTATCCTGGCAGTACAGATATCCCAGTGGTTTCGAGTAATTCCATTGCATAAAATTCATCAGGACTTTGCTTCCGTCTCTGAATAATAAAGAAGACAATTAATAGAGTTGAGGGGGAAAAATCCGAAAGCTTTTTAGATTTTATATTACGGTTAAAAGGACGTTTTCTTCACTTACACACACATACACGTTTCGAGAGCATTTGGGCTAAAATTACTTAAAAGCCCTGTGGCTAAAAATACTTAAAAGCGGCATATCTTTAGAATTAGCGATAGACAGGCTCACACGTTTGAGATAAAAGTGTTTTATTCCGTACAGTGTTACCACTGCTCGCTTTGAAATTGTTGAGTTTGTTAAAAATTTGACATGGACAATAAAAAACTTCCACACTCCGAATTCGGGCTTTCAGGTGCCCATATTCGATTGGAAGACTACGTTATTCAAAATTGGACAGCTCTAGGTACGTTTTTTTTTCACAATGCCAAAAATATACATACATTCATGCAGATTCTTCATTAGTTAATTTCTTTAAATATGATACAGAGCGATAAGACTTGATGGTAAAAATTTGGGAAGTGAAACGATTATATACATAGTGAGCCGACGCAATAGGCCGTTTGGAGACTAATAGCTCTTCTGAGCTAACGCTGTTTGGGCTAAAAGAATTTTTGGATGCCAAAGTTTATGAATTCTTAAAAAAACGTACAAAGTTAAGATTTATCTTGAAATATAATTTAGTTGTTTCATTTCATTGCATTGTGATATCCGTTTAAACGAGAACTGGATTTATTTGCTCTCTAACACTTAAAACTTTTATTTTCTAAGAGAGAGATGTCAACACTTGCTTGCTTTTGTAGCACGTAACTTTTCTGAATGCTTCAGATATCAAACTATTTCAAGCAGTACACTCTTGACTGAATTACAGCTTCGTCTTTTCTTATACAGAGACTCACGTACTTTCAAAGGAATTTTGCTGAATCATTTTTAACCATAAGAGGCTTTGTCATCATCTCAACTTTTTTCTTATTCCGATTTCTAGATTGATATAACAGCAATTATACAGAATGATTCAAAAGGTTTTAAAGAAGGTTTAAATGCCATCAAATACATGTAAACAAACGACGTTTATTTAAGAATATATATAGCTGGCTTAAAATGTCAGACCGTTTTCAATAGCAAATAGAATGTAAATTTTAGACAGTGTGAATTGATTCGGTGATTATATAAATCTATATATATATAAAGAAGTCCTCTAATAACTCCTTTAATAACTCATTCACTTGTTTGTCCTCTAATAACTCATTCACTACTATAGCTATCGTCAATAAACTTTCTACAATTCTTTTCTGGGCTCTGGAAAAAGGTCGACGTCCACTTTATATATATATATATATATATATTGTTACGAAAAATTCGGCGGTTGCGCCTGTATGTAAGCTTTCCGGCATAGCACTAGGGTTGCCATAAAATAGTGTATGGTAGGGTTGCCAGATTGGCGACTTTATCGCCCATTTGGCGACCAAATCGGCGATATCCCATGGTCCAATCGGGAAGCTTCTAGAATAATTTCCTGTCGAGATATTTCTCGAAACGTGTGGAACTTTAAGAAAAGCTATTTAAACCCTTGCGTTTCTGAGAGCAGTTAGTTGCGAAGTTAGTTGCGAGGTTGTGAAGTTAGTTGCGAGTTAGTTGCGAAGTAAGTTGCGAAATTGTGAAGTGTTGCGAGCAGTGTGAGAACAGCTGCTACGCGAGAGTTTCGTGAACGGAAAGCAATCGAGATAGTGCTTTGCCGTGAAGCTGTCTTTACAGTATAGCTTGACAGTGTATTGGTGATTGTTCCACGGTGTTTATTAGAAGTTTAGTGTTGCCGTGAAGCTACCTGTACAGTTACAGCCTGAAGCTGTGTTGCTGATTGTTTCAGCGTATTTATTGTAGATTTTCGACGCTTTTAAAGGTGATTTTGGAACTGTGCTGTAAATAGTGATTCCTGTAAATAAATTGTGCTTTTTATTGTTCTGCATCCTGTTTTCATCGGATACTCTCAAATCTACGAACCCGTAAAACGCAACAATATATATAATAAAAAAAAGCTTAAATCAAAGGTATTAATTAAAACCTCGGAAAATAATAATTTTCAGCCTCATTTTTCCGACTGGCAACAGTCTCGCAAGCTGGACATGAAAATCTGCTTTATTTCGAAAGTTGTTGCCACTGCTCGCTTTCAGATCCTAGAGTTTGTTAATAAAAAATTTCTAAGTTTTACGATGAAATAAAAATAGCATTGCCAAACATTAAATACATTATTCCTGATTCCAAAAATTCGTGGGATGGCATTTCGAACTATTCCCAACTTCGTACGACTTTAATCAGCCAAAATATTAATTAAAAACTCTGAAAGCGGTAATTTTCACACTCATTTTTTCGACTGGCAACAATCTCGCACTTTGGAGATAAAAATACTTTATTTCGAAACTCTTGCTACTGTTTGCTTTCAAATCGTAGAGTTTACCAATCAAAAATTTGTACGTTTTACAAAATCTATATATATAAAGAAGAACGTCTGCTTGTGTGTTTGTTCGCGTTATTGATTTCTGATCAATTATGATCAGTTTTTGCCTCATTTAATCGATTAAAATTGAACGTAGGTGAAATATTGGAAGGAGCTTGAGAGCTTTTACGACCATTTGATTAGAAAGACGAAAATCATTCAAAACTGCGTGCCAGTATTGCTGATATAATGAGAGAGAATTAGCTTGTTTTTCTATGGAAAATTTTATGTGCGTTCCATATCGCATCAGTCTGAAAAATGTATGACTATGAATCGTATTTTTTGCATCGTTACTAGAGAAGGATTACAGCAGTTCTCTCTGCTGCTAGATTCATTAACTAACTGGCATCGGGTACTTTACTTCCGTTAGTTAAAAATAAAACCGATCCTCATTTTGCAATCGTTGGTATGACGGTAGACTGGGCCGCGTTTTAGTTACTTAATCCCGTCCATTAAGAAATCGCGAGCAATGAAATTCTCATCCCTTTCCAACTTGACTTTGTAAGCAAGCTACTGAAATCAGGAGCATGAGCGAGCATCTATTGCTACAATCTCATGGGTATACTAGCGGTACAACCTAAGCTTAGAACACAGATACGTAGAAGGCTTGTGCATCTGCAGGAAAATATGGTTATATCATTTCTAGTAGCTTTAATTTAAAAATCAAATAATGAACTAAAGATAAAATGAATGACCAGAAAAGGGAACTAAGGAAAGACGGATTTCAAATCTAAATTTTTATTTAAAAATTCTCAGCGAAGTACGAAGTCTATTGGGATGCCAGTACACTTACAACAGAAAAAGTACGCTCCCAACCAGGATCAACAACCTCAAAATAACGATGAGCCACAGATTCCTCCAAAAAAAAACGTAAATGTGAAACATGCTATTTGAAGACTCGTAAGAGAAGATCAAGCTAATATGAGTGCAAAAAGTGTCACACAGCAACTTGCCTCTCATATGGTGTTTTCATGTGTCCTCCGTTCTAGAACAGAGAAGTAGAAGACCAGATATCTCTTGACGAATCAGAGGAATAAGAGATTATACTTATGTTTTGGTTTTAATTTGGTTATAATTAATCTTGTACAACAACTTTATAAAATTTATTTTACAAAATTTGTTTAATATAAATAATTTCCTTTTAAGACTATAAAAACTATTTTAGTGTCCCTTAAGTATTTCTATAACTTGTAGAAAGTTAATAATATTGGGTAGCATTTGATTTTTGTAAGACAAACCTTTTATGCATTGAAAAGTTTAATAAATCAAGAAGTGCCTTTCAGGCTCGATGCGCCCGAACGTATTCCGAAACATATTGCGCCCGATGGAGTGTTAACAAATTAATTCTTTTACTGATGAAATGTAACATTAGTTGGTGCACAGCCGGTGTGATTGCTGTATCCCTACACACTACAGTTACCCATTTTACCAATGAAAAATTTCTGCATGAAAATTTCGTAATTTTGTCTGAACGTTACAGGATGGCCATGATAAGTCCTGACGTCATGTTGTTAACATTCCTTTGGCTTCAGTTTCGTGACGTGATGCTCTTCCACTTAAAACACAAAACAAGTGTTGTTTTCTCCCACTCGCAACGTGTTGGGTTTGGGCAATTAAGAAGCAACGAATGAGGCGACACATGAAAGGTATAAACTCTTTGATCTCCTATAATAATCTCTATATAAAATCTCCTATATAAAATCTATTGCTCAATTACTTAACGCATCCTTTGGCTGCGCGGTTCTTTCTGCTTCTACTTTCCGCTGTAACTACCATTATTCGTAAGGCTTGTTTTTTGGTGGATGCTAGAGACTGTTATAATGAGTATTAGCTGCGTTACTTTGAATCTGAAATTTGCTTTAAACTAAAATACATAAATTCTGCCTTCTAGCGATATCTTTCGCATCAATTTTCTTTAATATAAACTTTCATAATGAGTCGTGAGAACGGCGTTTAAATAACACTCCACATTTTAATCCATTTACTGTTAAAATTTCATTCCTGTTTATGAACACGTAAATTTATTGAGGTGTCTAATGGTAAGAGTTTGTTTTCTCTCTTCTTTCTGCCTATACATGTGGCCAAGCAAATAAAACCGCTGAACACTGGTCAGATCATGGTTTAAATTCCAGCGATTACGGGTTGACGGTTTGTTGTTTTCGTGATTTTCCCGTGTGTAACATGAATATGAGCCGGTTTCCTTCAAAAAATGATCCATGAAAGCATCCCTCGCATTGCACCTAGAATTCTTCGCTATGATTTTCAATTAATGTGAACTTCAGTAATTTAATTTTCCAAGGAACATTATACTTACCTGAGCTTCTTGTAAGGCTTTCTTTGAAAGTTCAATCTTTGGAAATGCATATATAGATCCAGCTATTTTACTGCAAGATAAACCTTCAACACTGTTAAGCTTTTCATAGCAGTACTGGGCCCCTTCCTTAAGAGATTGTAGAATGCTAGATTTTTCCTGAAACACGTTTAAGATATTAGTATATTAGGCTCAAGAAATAGGTTAGTAAATTAGTTCAAAATATCTGACTGACCTCTGTTTGTTTAAACTGCTATTTGGACAGCATTTCAACAACTTTATAAACTGCTCCTACCAAGCACATGAAGTATCACCAAACTATATCAAAACTCATTGTTGAATTTCCCATCGAGAATGAACGCTTAATTCATATGGGTATTATTTCTAGATATTAGATGTTATCTGAAAAGTTTATGAATGAAAATGCTTCTGAACTCCACTGGGAAAAATCAGAATTTCAAACTTTGAGCAATAGTTTTATTACAGAGAGCTGGAGAAAATTAAATATGATATTACTGCATTTCCTAATTAAAACAAATTATCAGAAAATACTATAGAAAAAGATGTTACAGACTGGAAAGAGGCTTTCAAAACTTTTCATAATTAAACATATTGATAAAATAAAAAACAACGACATTATACTGAAAACGGACTCATCGAAGAAATTGTAAATGTTACATTCTAGTAAACGGTTTTAAAGAAGTGAGCTAAAAATTAGTCAAAAATCTAATTTTTATTCTTATTTTCATTGAAGAGAGTTCCCTTTTTGAGGCTCCCTATTTCAATGCTTTTTGTTGTTCATAAATTTTTTATCCTTTTTTGTTAGAAAATTATAATTCGATCTTTAATATACTTCCATACGTATTTTGTCTCAATTATCACTCATCCATTTTTATGCATTTTTTTATTATAAAAAATTGATTTTTTACAATTTGTCCTACCGCGATTGTTTTTTTTAAATACAGAATTTGTCACTGTCATTTTTATTAAACAAGTTTGATTTCTTCTAATTCAATCCTTGATGCATTTTTATGTAGAGTTTGTCCTTGTCATTTTATTTCTATGTTTTTCATAATGTGTCCTCGTGCGGTCGTCAGAGTATTTTTTAACTTCTATCATTCTTCCATTTATATTACAAATTTTTAATTTGTTCTCATTCGATCCTTAATGCATTTTTAATATAGAATTTGGCCTCTTCCATTTATAAATTTTTATTAATTTTTTTAATCATTTGTGCTTGCTAAAAAATTTTCTTCATTTAAATGCTTTCATTTTCGGTCATTTAAATTTCCTTAATGTAACAAATTTGATTGGACACTAATGAATATTCAAGTATATGTTAATTTCGTTGCGAACATTTAGATTCGTAGTGCATATTAGGCAGTAGAACTAAGGCTCAGACCATAGGTAGTGTAACCATTTTAAAAAGTGTTGAGAAAGAGATTCAGTAGCTAAAAGTATCGTAAAAATGAGATCAGCAAATCATTTATATTTACTTATATATGATAACAATTATTCTGCTCTATTAACTCAAAAAAGTAAATACTTATTGAAAAAAAAACCATAAAAAATACAATATTGATAAAAAAGACTGCGAATTCGTCTTGAGAATATCTTTCATAGTTAACAGTGATCGGCTAGAATATCTTTGAATTCCTGTCAAGTTGTCCTGGTATACAACTCTTAAGCTACACATTCAGATAAAATATATTTTTATGATGCTATTCCAGTGAACAGCTCTTACACACAATTCGTTTTGCATTTCCACAAATCAGTTCCGGTAAATATTGCTCAAAGGCGAAAGTCTAATTGTATGGCGACCATACTTAGACTTGATACAGCCGCTTCATCGTGAAGCTTTCGACCGACAGAACTCGCAGATATTGTCTTATCAAATGAAACTATAGATGTAAGAGTTGTAGAGGTCATTCGTTGACTCAGCTTGTCCGCTATAGCAATATATAGATCTTCAAAAATGATGGTAACCCTTGGTCAACCGGGCACAGGTCTGCTGACAACTTTTGATGTGTTTGAATTCTCTCCTTATTTGAGAAATTACTGAATGATGAACGGCAAAGAAACGAGAGGCATCTAGGATTGACTGTCCTATTTCAATGCGTACAAAGGGCCCACTATTTAGCCAGTTGCCTCTTTTCAGAATTAAAAGCATGAATATCAGCAAAATCTCTCCTAAAATGTCATAAACACTTCGTACCGGCATTTAAATGAACCTCGTTAAACCGCTCAGAATGCTCCTGTCTTCAATGACTGCCTAAATAGCATAGTGTTACGAAATGTCCAGGCGGGTAAAATAGCTTCCCCGTAAAGCAGGTTTACGGTTGCCAGAAAATGGCAAAGGAAGGCAGGGTTGCCACATTTAGGAAGAAATCGCTCATTTGGCTACAAAATTGGCGATATGCCATAGACGGATGGAGAACCTTCTTTAATGAATTCTTACTGGTTTAACCCAGAATGTTCTCGAACACGAGCCCAAAGCTATATAATGATGGTACGCGGACAGTCAGTATGAAGTTAGCGTCTAGTCTACCGAATTGATAGACAGACAGTGAGCGAGTGTCTCATAGTCTAGTGCCGAGTTGGTCGTCGAGTGCATCGAGAGAGTCTCTTAGTGTATCGCGAGGTAGTGCATCGTCGAGTTTTATCTTAGAGTGTGTTGAGCTCCGAGATCGACCGAACCGAGTCGGGAGCTGTATTCTAGTGCATCGTCGAGTGCATTGCGAGTTGTTGCGTAGACGGTCTCGAGAATATGTAGAGTTCCGAGAACGACCGATTAGAGTTGGAGGCTGCACTCTGGTGCTTTGCCGTGAAGCTGTCTCCACCGTTATAGCCTGATAGCCTGAAGGCTGTGTCGCTGATTGTCTTAGCGTGTTTATAGTAATTCTTCGACGACTGTAAACGTGATTTTGGAGCTATCCTGAGAATACTGGCTAATAAATTATGTTTCTATATGTCATCAAGTGTCGTTGTTATTCACTCCAAATCTATGAACCCGTTAACGTACGCACTAAGAAGAAAAAAACGTAACAATATGTTTGGAAGTCAGTCGTGAGTGGCTGTAACATACAATATTTGCACACTGCCATCTGCATCCACAGTGATTTTCAGTAACTGAAAATCAACTACGGTTTTCGAAAACTGATAATTTGCACTGCGTGCTTAATTTCTGGAAGCCAGTGTAGCAATGAAAATTCGTACGGTTTCCTAATTTACTGACTATTTTCTTTTCTTTTGCCAATGAGAAGATCTTTGAAGATTATACGCTTAGTTCCCCACATTTTCTAGAAATGCTTATAAATTACTAGAAAACCCGGCGGTCATAAGAAATGACCGCTGTTCTAGATATTATAAATTGTAATTAAAAAATGATTTGTGCAAAGCAGTCTGCTAATTCAAACTGAATTACCCAGGCCAGGCGGTGATGACGCCCTTTTGCTTACTGCCCCACGGGGTTTCCCCCTTCTACTTGCTTAATTGCTGCAAGTAGAGTGCAATAAAGGACACTACTGGCGGTACATTTCTTTCTCTGCTCAGTGGTTTCTTTTTGTCGAGAAAGCCGTTTTTGTGCAGCTTTAGCTCCTTTTCTCTCCTCTTCAGTGCTGTATTTTCTAGGAGGCATTCTTAAAAGAAATTACGTTAAGACGTAGTTTTTATGTAAAACAGATGATTGCCAATGCAAACAAATGTTCACCTTTCCCCTGACACGCACAGTTTGCGTTCAGCCTTAAATTGTTTCAACAACAGATGATTTCTAATGCAAACAAATGTTCACCTTCCCCCTGACACGCTCAATTTGCGTTCAGTTATAAACCATTTCAAAAACAGATGATTGCTAATGCAAACAAATGTTCACGCTCCCCCTGACAAGCTCAATTTACGTTCAGCTGAAAATTTAGTTTAACATACAGTGTCGGAATAAAATGGGGCAAAATTTTAAACTCTTTATGCGAAAGAACATTTAACACAGGAGTTTGGGTAAACCTACCTGATAAGATGTACTACGCACACTCGTTAGTTGGTTTCGTCTCCTTTAATTTCTCAACGTTTGCAAGTTTCTAGGTAATTCATATGTAAATATAGTTAAATCCATAATAAGCAACAATTGTATGAATTAAAAATATTTAAATACCATAATAATTTAATTAAAACAATGATAACTATTGTGATAAAATTTATTTTACTATTTGAATGCCGTGGCAACTTCATCCCATTGGCTAGTACAGTTAAGCAAGCAACCAATAAACTATCGGCGACAAACAGACACTTAAGCCGCATGTAATAAAGATTATTTCAATGATGTGATAAATTACCTGATTACTCTGTAAATACGGAACTTGGCCGCAAAAACGTAGATTTGTTCTTGAAAAATTCGAACAAAAATGAAATCCAGAGACTGATAGTATTTGTTCTTGATATAGAGCATAAGAAATTTTCCATTTTCATGAGACTACTCTCCTTAATATTATTTTGCTTGCATTGTTGTTCCGCCTTCTTTGATAGGTTGGCAATCAGCGGAGTTGGTTTCTCGGTTTTCATCGGGTCTGAACTGAACTCTCAGAAAAGACCTGGATGTTCGTAAATGTATAAAGTTTTTGTTCCATAGGGGCACTTACATTTCGTCGAGATGAAAATTCCTTCAACAGATTGTTGATAGAAGAAGAGGAAATACGAGATACTAAGATTCCGACGCCGGAGGTATTTTCGATTAAAACTGGGTTGCAATAAAAGGTAATACAGTCAAATACCAAAAATCCGCCAACTCCTGAAATCCGCTGCCTCTCAAAATATAAACACTGATTTTATAGATTCCAGAAACCGCAGAATGGAGAATGAAATACCGAAGAAAAAATATTTATCCAATAATGACGTCATAATTACCGAATAATAATGATTCTGTGTTAGTGGCAGAAAAAAGATCTTAGCCCAGAAGAGGTTTTCAGTATGGATGATGTGTGCAGATGAGCTAAGACTGGCATATCAGATAACCGATGATGAAATCATTGGCTCTGTTTTGAAGTCGCCACAGCAAGAAAACGATTCCAACACCGACACAGATAATGAATTTGATAGGAGTGAGAAAATATCTTTTAATGAGGGTTTGGAACATGGTGAAAAATACCAAAAAAAATATTTAGAACAACAGAGTTGTGTCACAGAGCAAGAGATTATGACCCTGTAGAATTTAAAAAAAACGTAAGTTTTAAAACAAACCTCTATCAGAAAAATGTTTGAAACAAGTAAAAAAAAATGAAATATTTTATGCTTTACTAGTATCCCTTATTTTTACACGTCTCTATTGTATATGTCCTTAATGCTTTAAAATATTCCTGTAATCACTAATATAAATGAATAATATATATATATAATAATTTAATGCATGTAATAAAATAATGTAATAATGTACATTATTGTACATAATAATTTAAGTCAATGTATCTAATATGCCTTATTTATTTTGCACTTTTAGTCTGAATATTATGATTTGGCTTTTCTGTCCTGAAATCCGAAAAATCCTAAAATCCGCACAACCTCTGGTCCAAAGCATTGCGGATTTCTGGACTTCTACTGTACACCAGTCGGTTGCAGTAAAGGTCGTAATAAGATAATTAGGTGCCTTTAGACCTGGCCAATGAAGGGCGCTGCCCCGCCCACCTACCCATGAGAATTTAGAAGGTGTTCTGGTGATTATATACGTCGAGGCAAGGAAATTAGTAACAACAACAATTTTGTCCAAACATACTATTTTTCTAATCTAATTTACTTACAAAATAATGTGGGGACTTACCTGTTCAAACAGCTCATAGGAAGGCTCATCTGGTCTGGGTGGATTCGCTATGCAATACATAACTACCTAGAAATTAGAAGCATTGTATCTTTTATAATGTAACTGGGCATAAACGAAAGTAATAATATTCCTTTAATTAAATATAATACATCGAAATGCTTTAAAAGAGTGAAGATTACGTGAAGAATTTTGAGCTCTTTTTTTATGTCTTTAATTGTTAGTTAGGTTTCATGCATATTACGCCCCGCTTGAGCCAGATACACGAGGAGTATTCGGAAACTAAGTACCGTTTAAAAAAATAGTAAAACAAATTTCTCGAATGCAATTTTATTTTTACATGAAAATACATGTCTTAAACTATTTTTCAACATAGTTTCCGCCAATGATCAAACCATAGCGGTTGACCAGTTTTTGTATACCATCGTCAAAGAAACTTCCCGCCAGTTTCGATAACCACTACTCCACAGCATTTTTCGTGTCATCGTCAGATCCAAAGCGCTTGCCACCAAGCTCGCGCTTCATGTGCAGGAACAAGTGATAGTCGGACGGCGCCAAGTCCGGGCTGTACGGCGGGTGATCGAACTGCTCCCAATGAAACTGTCGAATTAACGATTGAGTGACACTAGCAGTATGGGGCCGAGCATTGTCATGGAGCAACACAATTCCTTTACTGAGCATTCCTCTTCGTTTGTTTTGAATGGCACGCCTTAGTTTTGTTAAAGTCTCACAATATCGTGCCGCATTAATGGTTTCACCTCTGGGAAGAAATTCAGTAAGCAAAACGCCTTTCCTATCCCAGAAGACAGTGCACATGATTTTTTGT
>KK116452.1:22043-38700 GCA_000611955.2 Stegodyphus mimosarum
TAACAATCAAATAAATTTAAATAAATTAAAATATAACTTAAATTAAACTTTGCTTCGCAGAGCAATTCGCGGAAGTTGGCCTCTATCTAAAAGGGTGCGTAGCAAGATATACTAAATACTACCGCACTTTAATTTATTTTACAATGCAATCACGTAGTAAGCACTATGGCTTATAAATTTAAACTGCTAGCTGGTCAGGCGAACGTTGAGCAGCGTGACCGTGATCTGAGGCAAAGCTCTCACACACCGAGAGGTTTCTACCTCTGGCTTAAATAGTGCTTGGCTGAACTTCAAAAATTAGCATAAGCTAACAACACGCGCTTCTTCTGACAGGAAGTTGAAGCAGAGAGGAGATAGAAAAGATTTAAATTTAAATAAACTTGGTTAGTTTAACTAAAACCTTACATACCAAGTCTCTTTGTTTTGTGAACATCAGTGAGCATTTTTGGAACCCATCGGGAACACAGTTTGCAATAATTCAAGCGGTCAGACACAATTTCGAACAAAACAGTAAGTGAAATTTGTGAAAATGCCTCTGAAAGAGTTGTCATTGTCAAGCGTCTGTTCTCATGAATTCCTTCATCAACTTTCCTTACCAACTCATTGGTAACAACAGAAGGCCGACCACTCCGAGCCTCGGCGTGGATATTTGTTAGACCTGCATTAACCCCTTAACTGCCACGGAAAACGTGCAAGATTCGCTCCCCAGTGCCACTGTTTCTCACACATGCGCGCGTATTTATGCTATGTATTAGGGGGAAAATAAGTGCAAGTTTTGTTGTCTAAAACCTGTTTACTTTCACAAAATAAAGAATAAAATAAAAAAATGAAACTACAAAATTTAATGTTTAGAGTAAAAGTATAATAAAAAATGATGTAAGTATAATAAAAATGATGTTCGTATAATAAACAAGATAATAAAAAAGATCCCCAAAGATGGAGTTTCGATGAATTTATTTTTAAACCAGTAAAGTCTAATGTCAGGTTTCAGTGCTATACCTTGTAAAATCAGTATACCTAAATGGAAAGCGTGGAGGCGGCATAGGCAAATTTTTCATATCAAGTCGTACCCAACGTCGAGTATCTTTCGAAAAATAGCCACAATCCTCTTCATCTAACGTAATATCATATTCTGACGTGTCCGATCCTGAAGATGACGGAAAGTAATCGTCTATTTCACTGTCGTACATACTCGTAAAAAAGCACCTACTACAAACAAGTAAACGAAAACGTCAGACACGCAATAAAAATACGTTTGGCTCAAACAGAAACATAACCAACAACTGGGCAGTCATTACTTGCACCGTTTCAGAAACTTCCCCCCTCCAAATCTTCCCCCTTCTCTAAAATAGTATCCTCCTTTGCGTACTCTGTCAAGGTCATTGTGGTGTTGCATTCCAAAGCTTTGCGAATAATTTTGCTGGTAGCTGCGCAAAGCAAATTATAGCATTTCGGAAGGGCGTATATATACGCCCGGGGCAGTTAACGCATCGGCTGAGCAAGGCGTATATATACGCCCGCGGCAGTTAAGGGGTTAAACATTCTTACCCACTTTCTCACCATTCCATCACTTATCGCGTATTCACCGTAAACTTCTGTCACTTGACGATAAATTTCGGCCGGTTTAACATCCCTCGCGTTCAAAAATTTAATCACGGCACGAATCTCACAGTCAGCGGGAGAACTAATTGTCTTAAACATTTTGAATGTGCACAGCAAACTGAAAACACAACATAGAGCAACCAAAATGGCGACAATTGAAAGTCAGTGAACAAGAGAGAGAGCAGTGCGCATGCGCGGGACGCCTACCACAGCGCTGCGACGGCGCTACAATGAAACGGTACTTAGTTTCCGAATACGCTACGTATTTCTGTACACTTGATCGCATCATGTGATGGCAGTATTAGGTCTAGGAGAAACAAAATATTGCCACTAGAATGTCATACCTTCAAATTGAAGAAAGATACATGTTACCAATAAATCTATTTTCATAAGCTTTTTATTTAGCTTATAAGGTATTTCTCCCGCCTTCTTGATATCCCTTACTAGTGTAGTGGTAAACACGCTCGGCGCGTATTCGAGAGGTCCGTGGTTCGAGTTCCAGAGAGGGCATTGCTTATTTTGCATTTCTCCTGCTTCGATAGTACCTAATGTCTCCACAAGTTCACTCATGGTGTTTGTCGTCATAGTGAAAAGTTTCTGATTGAATTTTAACCTACTACCTGATTGATATTGAATTCAAATTTTCTGTGCGCAGTGTTTGCAGATGACAATGCAGAATGATGAAGCGAATTTTAAAAATTCGATTATGATTTTTCTTATTCAATGTTTAAATGATTTTTCGCACATACCGTCTCTTAACGAACAAACTAAAAATCACGAAAATTTACTATCTGCACCACCGGATAGAGTGGAAACAAATCTTTTAAATGAAATTTATAAAATTTTAATGTTTTTTCCGATTTTTTTGGTGAATTTTTCAAAATTCGCTCGATTTTTTTTGGACTATTTCATTTTTTTAGCATCGAAAAATGCATCAGTTGCAAAATTTTGAGTTTTTCACAGATTATAAAACAAAATCTTTGCTCTCTTTTAAAATAATAATAATAATAATAATAATAATAATAATAATAAAATTTAATTGGGCGATTTTAAAATTTTTTTTTGTTATTTTTTAAAATTATGCTACAATATAAAACAGAAGGTAGAATATTGCTTCTTCCTCCGGCATTGCTAGGAAACGTAGTTTGAATATAATATTACTGCATCATTTTAAATGCACTTTTTTTTTTCTTTCGGATTTCATTTTATGAGGTGAGCTGCTTATTTTATTGTGATACATAATTTTCTTTCATAGGACTTCAAAACTGTAACACCCAAAAATGTTTCTGTAGTAAAGATTTGAAATTTTTTAACTTGCTTTTGAAAGAAACTCTTCTTGTGATTTAAAAAAAATGATGAAAAAATATTAATTAGGCTATTTTCTAGAAGTAGTTTTCAGCCGTTTTTTTATAAGCTTTTATTCACCTAGCTTATTGTATTTGTCACCATGGGTAAAATTTCGCCGTCCACTTTTAAACTAATCCCCGACAAATTATCGAGTTCAAACTTTGTACACTCACTCATCATGGATAACAGCGCAATGTGGTAAAAAGGGGTTTTCAAAATCAATTAGTTCTTTTTAAAAATTAGACTTAAAACGAGCTTTCGAACATACATACGTTTGATGAAAAAACGAAAACTTGCTTCTGCAGTGTCGACCCCGGTGGCATAATGGCAGACCGCACATTCAGTTGTACAATGTTAAACGAATTACGTACACTGCGCATGCCCCAAAGAGAATTTGGCTAAATTATGACTTTGACATCGTTTTAAAAGAAGCTAAATATGGTATATGGTTGATGTTCTGTTATCTGGGCGTAAACAGTTCGGGGTTTTAAAACTTGTTAGGTTGTACGTTACTTCATTACTCAAGTGTCAATATCAATTGTAAACTCCCCAAATTTTCGTTTAAGAAGGATTACAAAACAGGAAACTTTACATGATGTTGTTTATTGATTGCACTTCTGAGGAATAAAAGCAATCGATTATTTACCGTGCGTTCCATTCATAAATACTTCAACAACTTAAGGAATATATCTAATTTAAATTACTGAATTCAAACCAAAGAAATTATTACAAATAACTTATATTAAATGTAATGTTTACGAACAAAATAAACCAAAATGAAATGAAACAGAAGCAAGTGCACACAAAAAAAGTGTCCATAGTAGTGCAATCGTAAAGAGTCGCTAAGGCGTACATGACGAAGAGGCTTGTGTAGCGTTGTTTATTTTTATTCGCCAGTATTTTCTCCCACGCTAACGGTACACTACTGAGCATGCGCAGTAAGCGAAATTCGTTAACATTGGTCAACTCAATGTGCGGTTTGCCGTTTCGCCCCCTTCTCCTGTGTGTTGGTGGAAGTTTTTTTTTAAATAATTCGAGGTGTATTATGTTTAACAACTGTTTCACTTGAATGCGATAATGTGTAGAATTAGATTATTGCTTTCATCTATTCCATTTGATTCCTTTCTTTTTCAATTCTTTTATTTTACAGAAAACTTTAACCATAGCCTTGGATCCATAGGAAAAAGTCCTCTGACGGTAATAAGTGAACTTCAACAGCTTAAGTTTCCACAGCTTTCTCTCCACGAGAATGCTGCAACTGAGAAAAGAGGTGGCTAAACACCTTGTAGAGTCATTAGGAATTTTTAGAAGCAAGGAGACGCAAAAAATGGGCGATGCCCTCGCCGAGATTCGAACCTGGACATCTGGAATGCCCGTCAAGTGTGTTAACCTTTACACCACAAAGGTATGCTGAAAGGAGGGAGGAAATACCTTACATAGTTCCACTTTTGAAGCCGTATGAGGATTAGGGGACGCAGTTGCTAAATCCTGGTGGTGAAGAATTATCCTCCACTACCTTTCAGTTGGGGGGGCACCACTGTAGAGCCATTAGGAATTTTTATGAAGCAGAGATACCAAAAATGTGCAATGTCCTCGCCGCGATTCGACCCTGGACTTCTGGAATATGCGTCAAGTCTGCTAAGCATTACACCACGAAGGCATGCTGAAAGGATATGATGTCTCAATATCTCAACCAGACATAAATAACAAGAATAAATACATTCGTAGATTTAATTCTGAATGATACTAATGGAAATGTTGGCTTTGCGCTGGGAAGGGAAAAATGTACTGATCTACTTGGAGGTGATTTAACATGAACAAAAGATAATTTTCTAAATATAAACAAAATGAAAGAAGAAACTTAAAATCATTGAGAAGTCAAAGAAGCACGTCGATTGTGTAGTTTCATTCTTACTTTTAAAGAACCGTATGTATTAAAGAGACAATGAGGCATAGAGGATTTCAATCAATGAGCATAATATAAAGACTAAAAACACCCATAAAATTTAAAACAAAATAATAAACTGCATTTTCATTTGTGGAAGCTTTGAAACTCTTTTATATGGACATCATGAAAGAGACGATTCACTAAATCATAAAAGTGAAGCAACAACATCTGTTAGGAGTAGATGTTTAGCCTAGAAACTCTATTTCGAGGTCGTACGAAGTCCCTCTTCATCAGGAGCAAAGATGCTCATATTTCAGGTTGTTGCTTCAGTTTTATAATTTATTTGAGGCCTGTTTCTCTTCTGTCTTGATTCAGTAAATCCAGGGGTATCTAGAGGATTAGAAAACTTCGCATCTGAATTAAATTGAGATTATAGGAATCACTTAGACGCCAGTACAAGACCACTCAGAATGAAATACTTGACTGCTTGTTGCAAATATACCATGAGAAGATACGGAGGAAATTCGAAAAGCTTCCTTTGTGGTAAAATCATAATAGTTGATAACACAATAAATGTTTCGGAACACACTCGAGTCGTCCTTTCCTAGGGTACGTATTGAATGGAGAAATATTTGAGGGTTTTGGGGGATTCATTATTCCAGAAGATCAAACTGAAGATGGTATATCAAAATGTATTTTAGAACGACTGGACATAATCCTTCAAGGAAATACGACTCGTAAATGAACAAAAACTGATAGCGCATCGTGCAAACGTCAGGAAAGGCCAAAAAAAAAAAAGCAGGAGCTCAAGAAAAATAAAAGCAGTTTACAGTAATGCATATTTCATTCACTGTAATGCACTTGAACGTAATTTAATAACGTGAAATGCAGTAAGTATTACACGAAACGCAATTTTTTTTTCTATCGTTCTGGCTATTCCAATATTTTCTCCAGATCACCGCAACGTATGCCCATTCTCAAGAAGCATATAGAGATAAGCATTCCCACGTCCATTCTGTACAAAGTGCAGCTTTAACTTAGAGTCCGTAAACAGAGCTCATGAAAATCTACAACCTTTAAAAAACTGCCTTACTGAAGTTTAGTCAATATCAAATGCAGATGAAATCATTGCAGAAGCAAAAGATATTCTAACATACGTGGATAATAATAATTTCAAATCTTGGCTAAAGTTTTTCACCAGATTACGCCTCATAGTGAAATAATTTACAACAAAATTAAATCTCAAGAAATTAGGGTGTTTAAAGTTGTCGGGACTGAGTGTTCTGTGCATGTGTTTAGCGAACATGGTGAAGTACTTACTAGGGTCCTTAGCCTCAAGTCCTGAACTGGAACAGGGAGCTGAAAAATGCGCTTTGTTCTGGTGTAGATACTGTGCTGGAGAATAACTGCACTTGAAAGGGATTTAAAATCCTCTTTTATTAAATCACTATTATTTACACACTTCCAACTCGGGAGGAATACAGAAAGTAAAAGACCACACTTGGGCCTAACTTAACAATCAAATAAATTTATACTAAACCTAAATAGAAATTTAATTAAACTTTGCTCGCAGAGCAAATCGCGGAGTTTGGCCTCTAACTAAATGGTGCGTAGCAAGAAATACTAATACTAGCGCACTTCAATTTATTTCAATAAGTAATCACGTAGTAAGCACTATGGCTTATAATTTTAACTGCTAGCTGGTCAGGCGAACGTCGAACAGAATGACCGTGATCCGAGACTAAAAGCTCTCTCACACTGAGAGGTTTCTACCTCTGGTTAGTATTTCAAATAGCATAAGTTGAAAACGCGCGCTTCTTCTGACGGGAAGTTGAAACAGAGAAGAGATAGAAAGATTTAAATTAAAATAAAACTTTGTTAGTTTAACTAAAATCTTACAAAGTTAGTTAATGAATTCATAACAAATTTCAAAACTGCTATTTTAGAGTAAAGACACTCAAAGCACTGGGAGAATCCTTTAAAAACACTTACGGCAGAAGCCAAGGAAGTGTGTGACTGTATATGTATTGATATAATGGACAGATACTTTTCCACTAAACACTCAATAGCTGCTTAATTGTTCAGTAAGAATGCTTCAATAGTTTCAAGAAGAAACATCCTACAGAAGAGGTAGTACTGACTACTGAAGACATCCCATGATAGACAGTGAAAACCTTGAAGCTGAACTAAGAGCATTCTGTTGTAGATCTGATATTGAAATATTCTGATATTGAATTGATCATAAATATTGAAAATCAATTCAGGTGCGAAATTTATCTAGGAAAATAATCTAGATGATGTTCCTAGTAAAATTCCGAAACTGATAAAAAAAAACATCGTGACAGATCAGAGACAGAACATTGATGTTCAACATTGAAAAGATTAAAAGCTATGAATTCGGAAAGACTAAATGCAGTTGCAGTGCTTTCAATGGAGAAAAATTTCCTCAGTTGTCATCCAGACATCAAGGTCAAAATTATCGATCTCTTCGCTCAAATTAAACCAAGAAGAATAGATTTCATTTTTCAATGAATAGATCAAGTTGAAACTGCAGCAATTTACGTTAAATTAAGTAAAACAGTTTGATTTTGTTCTTTCAGGAAGTTTCTGAATTCTGTTTCGTCAGGTTTCCGAATAAAGTTTTCCGAATAAATTCTTTTGTATGTCTTTTCATTTTCTTTTACACAGTTTTAAAATAAAGGCTAAAAATTATCTGGAGCAGCAGCTCGACTAATTTTAGCTACCAGCTACCACTGAATACAAGGTAAATTATACTCAATAGCAGCTTAATAATTTCCTTTGAAGATCTAAATAAAGGTGTTTATGAGCTTCATAAAGATAATTCCACTTAGTTTCGTTGAAAGAAAACTCATTCTAACAGCATCTTAGATTCCAGGCATAATATTAACCTTTTATGAATAATTAATATTAGGATATAGAGTCTCGTATGCTTTGGTAACATAAACTCACAAGCTTAACGAGGTTTACATAAGCCAGCACTTCTGGCTTAACTTAAAACAACTAATGTTAACTTAAAAATAAAATGTAATTTAAACTAAGCAACGGCTCACAGGGTAAAGTAAACGCGCAGGAAGGCTTTGGATCGTAGAAGCCGGCGAGACAAGCTTAATGGCGCTACAGAATCAAATCGCTATCAAGTTACGCTAACAACGTGGTTTCAAACAGGGAGAACACGCTCTAAAATTAACTTAGGAAACCTTCGCTTAAATAGCATTTCTTTCTGCCTTAATCTGAATAAACTGGATAGTAAGGAGAGTGAAAAGAAAGTAGTTTTAACTAAAAATTAACTATTAGTCAAAGTAAACAAATAAATAAATCCTAACAAGGACATTCACAAAATAAAACCTTCCGTACCTGGCCATGTGTGTTTCCGCTTAATCTTACACAATGTAACTTCATCAACATTTCTTTTATGTCCTTATCAAGATTCACAATTTCACAGTATCCAGCTCTTGTTCCACATCTAAAAAAAGAAAAGTTATTAAAAGACGAAACAGAGTAGTAAATGCATGAATGTATATATACCAGTTAGATTTAGAGAAATTTATTTATAAGTACTCAAGAACAAATGGACTAAGAGATTTAGTAGACCGAAATAAGAGTTAAGAAATCTAACAATATTTTTATAAATATATTCTGTAACAAATTCTGTCTGCTCAGCTGGGAATTTGGTATAAATTCGTTAGGTAAATAATAAATATTCTCATTGATATAAAGACAATGAAATTAAAAACCAGCTAAGTTAGTAAAAATTAATTAATGTAGATTGCACATTTTTTTAAAGTATCCTCTCAATTTTCCCTTTCCACAAGGCGTTCAGAAAACGAGCTCCCTTAGATTTTAAAATGAACTCGCCCGTGTAGCGATTACTTTCGTAATATTTCTGTCTAATAATTGTATAACATTCTCACTTCGCTATTTGCGCTTCCATAAGTAGATATGTAAATAGTTTTAACTTAAAAACTTCCATAAATAATTATGTAAACAGTTTTAATTTATCTTAAAAAGTTATATTCATCTGGTCACATGACGTTTTCGGACCATTATTTTGCTTTCTTTTGAAAGATTATTTTCATTTTGAAAGTGGAGAATCGCGCTATTGGTGTCGTCAGCCAGTTGCAGGTAATGTTTCATTTAAGCTGTGCACGGCTGAGTAGTGATGTTAGTGACATTTCACAGGTTCTTTCACTTCCTGCAAGAAAACTGGAGCTCAGTGAACCTATATGATGACCGAATTAATGCACCACATAGCTACAATTCCACATAGCTACAAACCTAACAGACGTGACGATAATCCCGAATGGCCAAGAGGCGTAGTAGCGTTTGACAGGGAGATAGCAACGAAACGTGAGCTGGTTAGCGAAAAGACGCTGTGAATGAACTCACCTGTTTAAATACTTCTTCACTCCGCTTTAAATTTACATCCTGGCGAGAAAATGCGAAGGGAAGTTGAGAAGTTCAGGAAGGTATCAAACTCAAAATAAATTTGTTATGCAAAATAAGGGAAACCTTACAAGGCAACAAATATATCACTGCTGTAAAACAAAACCAAACAGCATTGCCAGATTTTACTGCTTGCTGAATACAACTAGGTTAAGAAAATTAAAATAAATTTAGTTCTTTATTGCATAAGCTTTACTCTTGCTGACAAATTTTTATTAAGGCGATATTGAAAAAAATATTGTAGAAATGAAGTAATAAAACCTAAAACTTGAAATTACACTATATTACAATATTCCAATACAGCCGACATAAAAAAAAACCTGTCTAAACAGTTACAAGAATATTGTAGGATTCTAGTTAAAATAACTTTACTTTGCTGACTAAATCCCTACTTGAGCTGTGAAGCCACCATTCGCTAAGTTTAAACTGTATCAATGATAAGACGTAAGAAGGGTGAAAAGACCCTATTATTCAACTCAAGAGGGAATTTACAGATGGTACTAACTAGAGCTTACAAACTGAGCCGCTACTTTTGGCTGCAAGTCAAAATAGAAAGATAAAGTTAAAACTTAGTTAAATAATCATCCGAAGCTGCATAGGGATAATTAACTCGAATCACCTCTTCGTCCTACCACCGACGAAGACAAACCGACAATTAAAATATCAAGCTTAAATAAGGGAAATAACCTGGCCGAACGGCATAACGCTTGCTGGCTGAAGTAATTCAAACAGCAGCTTTAGTATCTTTTTACCCTACTTTGCATATCACACGAAACTGAAGTATTCTGGCAGGAAATGGAAACGAAGGAAGGTAGAAAAGATAAGTAATTGATCAAAACTAGCTAGTTTAAAACGAAATGCTTCTTTGTAATCTGATTCATATTATACATATTTAACAACAGGGAATTCAAATGGTAATTGCCGCTGTTTTGCAAACAAAAACGGAAACAAATTCAAAACTTCTTTTCCACCACAAAGTGGGGTACAAAATCTATTCCTATAATAGTTACTTTTAGTTATTAAACTAATACCATACTTGCCAACCTATGACACTCGAAAATGGGGAGAATTTTTTTAGAAACCGGAATATTTATTTTCAACAACAACAAAAAAAGATTTTTAAATGATAAAAATATATTTTTTAATAATGAATTAATTTCAATTCATTACTAATTAATATCTGAAAGTTCAGTTGCTAATTCTTAAATGCAAACAGTACACCCAGCATTAATAACGTTTTTGATCCTTTGTTTCCAAAGAAAAAAGTAACTTTTCATTTTTTTTACTAGAACTCATGTTGTCGTGTTTTCGTGTAGGAACATGTTTGAGAACATCGGCCCTTCCGCCGTGCGAAATCGAAAATTTGCAATGACAAACGGTACACATCGCAAATGCATTACATTTCTTTAAGGAAATATTAGAAGAAAAGTTATCTTATAAGGTTTTAGTTAAACTAACAAAGTTTTATTTTAATTTAAACCTTTCTATCCCTTCTCATTTTCAACTTCCCGTTAGAAGAAGCGCGCGTTTTCAGCTTTATGCTAATTTGATGTGGAACCAACGACTATTTAAACGAAAGGTAGAAACCTCTCAGTTTAGTCTCAGACCACGATCATTCTATTCGACGTTTGCCTGACTAGCTAGCCTTTAAATTCTAAGCCATAATGCTTTTACGTGATTGCTTATTGAAATAATTCCAAGTGCGTCAGTATTAGTAAATCTTGCTACGCACCATTTAGTTAGAGGCCAACCTCGCGTTATAGCTCTGCGAGCAACGACTGTTTAATTTCTATTTAGTTTTAGTTTAAATCTGATTGTTCATTTTAGACCCAAGTGTGGTCTTTACTGTTTGTATCCCTCCCGAGTTGGGAAGTGGTTGTAAATAATAGTGATTTAATAAAAGAGGATTTTAAATCCCTTTCAAGCGCAGTTATTCTCCATCTTAATCACAGTATTCTACCACAGAACATAGCTGCATTCAGCTCCCTGTTCAAGATCAGGACTTTAAGCTGTTCACGAAGATGTTTGCCAAGAATATACACCGAACACTCAGTCCTGACAATCTGTGTTCGATTTTTGAAAAGTACCTGAGTATTTTGCCTTTTTCGCAGACATAACTAATACGAAATATCGTAATTTCTTAAACTATTTCTCGAAAGCATGTACCTTCACGCAGGTTAGCGACAAGATGAACGAAATAACAACTTCGATCTTGCTTTGTGCTCATTGGCTAATATGTGCCAGATGATACGCAGTGGCACTCGATGCTCATTGGAGAAATGGAACATGCTGTTTTCGGACACGTATTCTCACTCACAAAACAGAAACGCGTCATTATTTCTCACCTGTGAAACTACTTTCTATGTAGTCTTGAGAAAAACCACGTGCTTTCAGACACCCCACATCCCTTTTATAACGATATATTTCTTTAAATAACGAAGTATTAAGCCAAGCTACATAAAAATCGTGAGAAATTTTAAGAATAAGAGAACGTCGGGAGCAATATATTGTAAATCGGGTTGGCGGGAGAACGGTCAGAAATAGGGAGTCTCCCGCCTAAATCGGGAGAGTTGGCAACTCTGTAATCCAGAGGAAGCCCGTTCTTGTTCAGAAGGATCTGATATACGAAATTTCTAAGTAACTGGGCTGTTTGTTGACAGATTGCTGTCAGCCAGAAGAGAGTGGTTGACCGATTGCTGTCAACTGAGTGTGCCGAACAAACTCTGCCTCTCTTGCAAGAGTGAAGTTCATGTAACGTAGCTTTCCCACTGCATCTCTTAAATGGGAACGAATTACGTCCTTTCTTTAAGGAAAGATAAGTTTCAACCTTTTAACTATTCTTATTTATAATTACCCTTTTGTAAGTATGCTAGTTTGGATTAACTATTTATATTTGCTTTAGTAACACCCAAATGCATACCAAAGGAAATGAGGAAAGAAGGAAAACAAAGAATGATGAACGAAATCTTTGCTTTTGCATGAAACAATGAAGATAAACTGTAGAAAGCAAAGAAAACGTTTTCATTGCTTCCCATAATACATAGTTATAATATAACTTTTCATGAATGTAAAGTTTAATCCATTTATTTTATTCATTATACCTGAAGTGAATTGTAATCCATTTATTTCATTCATCATATTCGGAAATTTTTTATCAGCTTTGTTCCAGTATTATGAGATATTTTCACTCTTATGAGTAATATTCATTCCTTTCATTAAGTCCATAACTTTCTCTACTTTCTTCAATTAAGGAAAGTCCATCAATATTAGAAGATTCTACATTTCTTAGAATTTTCGGATGAACTTTTGGGTAAAGTTCGTTACTTTACAGCAAGTTTGCTGCTCAGCACTTGTCGAAACTAATTAAAGATGAAATCGAAATGCGCCAAGGAAATGAAAATAATGCCTACTTTATAGCTTAAAACTTGCTATAAAAAGTCATTTTGGTTCCATAAAATTAAACTTAAGAAGTCTCGATAACTGAAAGCACACAACATGAAAGCAATGGAGAATATTTAAAGCTCTATCAATGGGAGTTTAAACTGTTAACTCTGAAGAAAATAAAAGTATTTAATGATGGAGATAGCCATTTTAGTCTTTGATATCAGTATTCTAAAGAACGTATTGATATTGTATACAGTTAATCTTGTGGAAGCAAACCCTTTCGAAAGAAATGGCTAAATTGTGTAACTTATTATTAGAGAAATCTGAAACATTCAAAGACCGTCAAGAAGATAATCAACATGCGATTTGTTTACTCCTGAAAACGCAATCTTCTTCTATGGAGGAAAAGCATCTTGCCAGTACCAATTAGCTGCCAGGATACCTGAAGGAATCCGAAGGACCTAAAACTTCCAATTCAGATAACAGCGGAAAATATACTATATAGCTATATATTCTGATAGCTTCTTCAGAGTGTTGTGACATATTTAATTTAGTCATTTCGAGAAAATCCTGATAAATTACTTAAGAAATTAGATTTGCTAAAGTTCAATTTCGTAGGAGTAGTTTGTAACATTCATGTTGGCGTTTCCAGTAATGATCATAGTTCCGCAGACTCTTCTAGAGACTAACTATATTTCCTCGTCTACTCCAAACCTCTTTTTTTTTTGCTAATTTCATCTTCCAAAAGTACAGAGGGGAAAATTATGCGAATAAGCCACCCAGACTGCAAAGTGGCCAGTGATTCTGATTACCGTACCAAAGGTAACTCGGAAAAGCTATGGGCTAGTAAACTGTTCGACCCTTCATAGGAGGGAACGGTGACCCACCTATTAGGTGCTTCCATAATAAACTGACCACCGCTTCTGGCCTTAGTAGTGGCCAGCGCCTATAAAGGCTAGGCCCGCCACTGGGAGAAAAAAAGCACGCGAATAATTTAATTTTCGAGTGACGCGGTTACAGTAAGTGCATAACATATGAAAATTAACCATATATACTCTACTGACAACCATCACAAAATTATATCTTTAAAAGAAATTTGCATTCCAACAAGACTACATAATAATATTGACATTACAATATCTAATAAGATGGATATTGTTCGGAGAACAGCCTTGGTTGCGCCAACTTGGCTTCTTTAAGGGTATGGGCGACATTTCATCATGCCAACGGAAGTAAGTACTACAGAATAAATACTACAATAATAAATACTACAGTAATAAATACTAGTTACTATACTAAAATAATAAATAATAATAATGCATACTACAGATAATAAGTAATACTAAAGATAATCCCTTAGCAAGGGAAAAGTATTACGGCTGTCTACCTAGAGGAAGGACGTCATCGAATGACAACCATTGCCTGCCATACCACAATAAGCTGTTTCTCCCTTTTTGGCGTCAAGGTTGTTCTCCGAACAATATCCAATAAGATGAACAGCGAACAGAAATACGCAAAAGTAAAACCTAAAATTAGGCTAGGCAATAAACTTGTGTTTGGCGCAGATTTTAACTAAGAATCTTTCGATTTCGAGGACGAACAGGTACAAGCCCGTCTTCATCAGAAGATAAGAAATTCTGCCTTTTCATCTGGAGCAAAGAAGTTCTGTAAAGAAATTCTTCCTGATGAAGGAGGATTTGTGCCTGTTCGCCTTCGAAACTAATTAAAATTCTACGTCAAACACATGGTTGTTACATTGCTTAATTTTATGATATAATAAGATATCTTCATTTTTAGTTTCCCATATTAAATCTGGGGCGTTCTTATGCTTGTCTATGCTACGCTTTAGGCCACAAATCATCCATAAATAATTAGATATGAATGGACAGCTGACTCAGCTAAAATTATAGACTCAAAGTCATTTCGTGTTTGCTTCGCTGTGATGAGTCGGTTCTTATATTAAGCTAGGAAGGAAAGGTTCCACGTTACCTTCACAAGTTGTATGTGAAGGTTTTTCTTTGTTAATAAGGTGAAAAGAATCATTACGTGGACGAATACATTTTAAAATTTAGGGGAACTCATTCTCTGAACGCATTTAAGAAGGGGGAAAACTACGCGGATATTAAAAAAAAAAAAATTCAGAAGCTAGCGCTGAAAGGGATAGGGATATTTGTACATTTTAAGGAGATACGGATATTTTTACTCATTGTCATTGTATTTCTAGCAGTATGTCCACTGACTTTTATTATGGATTTACAGTTTCTATTTATTAATATAGTTACCCTGATCTGCACTGTTTTCCCATTTCAGTCTGGTCCTTCCTTAATGCCTACTATCTGCTTCTCATAAGTCAAACTAAAATGGTTACAGCCGAAAACATCGTGGCGAAAACCTGGCAGAGAAAGCAACGCAAGACGAAAACGTTGTGGTACAAAACATCGCGGGAGAAAATAAAGCAAAGAGACAACATCGCAGTTCTAAAACATCGTCGTCGAAAATATCGTGGTAAAAAATAAAGCACCCACAAATCATAGCATGACGATAACATCTCAGACATGCGTTTTTCAGGCTTTAATAATTGTTAATGGATATTCGCATAATGATTTATGAGAGCAAGGTGGAAAGAAGGATAATTTTTACTTATTTTTATTAATTAATAAATTTTTAAAAAATAAGAAATTTTCACAAAACAAGAAATAATTTTCATTATAAGAGTATCAGATTAACAAAAGTGAAGAAAATAATATCATAATTAACTTAGCAATTCTTTTATAGATAAGTTCATGCAGTTACTTATCTTTCTTTTTCTATTCTTTTTTAGACTATGAAAAATTACCAGTAAAACTTTATAAAAAATCATTTATTAATGACCTTTAGTTCTGATGGCATAGTTAACTAATGGTTTTTTAAACTGGGAAGTTTTTGAACCGCTTTATTTTCGACGACCATGTTTTGTACCACAATGTTTTAGAACTGCGATATTTTCTCTTTGCTTTATTTTCTGCCATGATGTTTTGTACCACGATGTTTTCGCCTTGCGTTGTTTTCTCCGCGAAGTTTTCGTCCGCGATGTTTTTGCTGCGATGTTATCGGTGGACACCAATTAAGATATATGTTTTACACTTGTTGATTCTAAATCATTCAGATGATATGAATCATTATTTTAACATACTAAATAATTAAACTTCTTAATCTCTATTCAAAGTAATCCAAAATGGTTAAAAATTTATACAGAGAAATATAACTTTTATGAAATCGTGGTTCACATAAATTTAATCTAAAGACAGAAACAGGAATTTACTCTGCCATGTATCCTTTGGATGCAGACATAAAAGACGCAAGTTGCATATTGCTGTATGGAAGGCCCATTTCTTTCATGACTTTCTTGAAAGCATAGAACTTCGATTCTGAATCATACACATTGTACTGATACACCTGCGAAAAAATTCGGGAACAGTTTAAAGAGAATATCAAAATTAATAAAAGGCACGTTTTTAACTGAATGAAAACATTCAGTCTCTATGTCTTGAAAAGCAAAAAAACGTACCTCATCTGCTAAAATGAGAAGCTTTTCTTTATAAGCAAATTTGATGATATTCCGCATGTCATTCCGCATGTTCATATATATATGCCAAATTCTGAAATTTATATCCAAAACCTACGAGAAGAATTTCTCATTTTTTTTTAACTCAGGTATTTTTTTGTAAGAGTTATTCATTGTGTCATTGAATTTGGAAATATCAGTTCCGCCCCCCCGTTGGTACCAGTATCTGTTGTTTTTGTGACTTATCTCACTTGTCTGACAGTAACATTTGCACAAGCGCGCAAACTTCATCGTGGCAAGGAGTGCAAGATTGCGTCTGTCGTTGGCAAGAGCCTTGAGCACCATTCGAGGAGAGTACGACTTTGATCAGTTCCGTCCCCCGTTTTGATGGAGAGCACCCCGAAAGACGGACTCCCACCCCTCTTTCC
>KK116452.1:50034-98593 GCA_000611955.2 Stegodyphus mimosarum
TGTTTTTTGACTTTCATGTTATTTTTTGCTTATTTCACTGTTTGTAAGATATTGAAAAGTTTTGCATGATTTTTTTTCAACGGAAAGTTGGTTTATTTTTTTATTAGGATAATTAATATTTGTATTAAGGGATATTGCTTATGCCATTGTAATTTTTTTCTCTTGAAAATATAAGATAAAATATTACTAACAAGTTAAATGGCTGCTATATGACTGCTGACACATTTTCTCAGAAGATTACTTAAAGTATCATAACATTTCAAAATTTCAGAAAAAGAATGACTCAAACTATCAAGTAAGAAAATGTTTAAAAAATTTTGACTCATCAGAAATGGCATGGAGTTATTTATATTATTGTAGAATTTTTATATAATGTTTTATGTAGTTATGGTGGTGGTTAAGAAGGGGGATATAATTATGTTTTAACAAATGTTTAATACACATCTCATGCAATCAGTTTGCTAAAAATTCAAGATGTATATGTTTTTCTGGTTTTATTCTTATCAAAGAAAAAACGTTGGGAGAACTTACTGGGCTATCGGAGGTGTGTCTTTTAAGCATTTTTCCGGTACATTTAAAAGCCAGGCGAAGGCTGGCCGCACAGCGGCTAGTATTTAATAAAAACAGCCTATCTTTAGTTCCGATAAACAGGAATAAATAAGTATGAATTGACTTTAATGTGTGAAAAAACTGTATTAACATCAAGTGTCATCCACTGTAAGGTTAAAAAAATATATTTGAACTTGAGTGGATGAATAAAAAGTATTTTATTAACGATTGAAAATTTGAACAAGATATAGGGAGAATGTGAGCTAATATTAGGAATTTAAAAATGAATAACTTTATGACTAAAAATGACCCACAAATTAAAGATGAAGTAATAATAATGAAAACATACATACCCCCAGGATTACCCGGATTAATGATCACTAACATTTTAGGTTCACAATATGGCTTAGCTAAATTGATGGCTCTTTGTAACTCTTCGACATCCACTGCCCATTCCTTTTCTTCGTTTAGATAATAATAGATCTGGTAAGTAAAACGTTTAGTTAGAGTGAAACACAATGATCAAAACTCACTCAGCCGAAACTTTTATATCGAAAAAACAACCAAGAATGAAGAAATTTAGAAAATAATTAGGTATCTCAAAATCTAAAGAATTCGCTCGTTTTTAAGTGCTCGCTGAAAAGACGAGCTGAAATAATCATTATGAACGCATGAGCAGTAAGAGCTGTAATACAGCTCTAATTATGTTCTAATGTCCAAACTGTGTTCAATACAAAGGTTACGAATTTTGTAGTAAACACAGTTCAGATGTAGTTTTGTTGCTTAAACTAACCCGACATAAATAATTGTATATATATAATTATTTTCCCGACATATATAAGTCTCTTGAGGGGAAGAAAAAATAAGAAATCGGGTAATAAGGAAATAATATCTTCAGATAATGATTTAAAATTCTTAATAGAGCATTCTTTAAAAGTATGCACGTATATTTTATATATAAATGATTGGTCGAATTTTCTTATCCACAGTATATGTTTTTATCATAATTCGTGTTGGCATTTTGATTCAAATACATTTTTTAAAGTATTTCTTGTTGATTAATTAACCGAAATCTTAAATTTCTGCTGAGTTGAAAGCTGAATACATAAAGTATTTTAGCTGAGAGAAAGACAGAAAAAAAACTTTGGTTGAGAGAAAGAGAGAAAACATTTTAGCTGAGAGAAAACTGAAAACATAAAGATTAAATACAAACTAAAAGATTTAAATGATAAAAGCATTTTATTCCTGCAAATGCGATTAATAATTGCTTTAATACACTGCAAGTGCAGTGTATTAAAGCAAGTGCATTACATTTTATTTGAATATTACTAACAATTTGAATTTTATTTACATATATTTTTTGTATGCCTTACTTCATCATTGTCTCGTTTTCATATAGCATTATGCAATGCTGAATGGCAACCATCTTGGGATAAAGTAAGGGAAATACCCGGCAATCGTAAAAATGATTAGACGAGGGTTAGGTTAGGTTAGGTTATTCAATTATGGCAAAGCACACGAGGGCTATCTGCCTAAAGGGAGGGATGCCTTCGTGGAGGACTTTCTAAGGGAAACTGGCTCGTATACACGTTACACATGGGGAAAACCACGAAAACGCCCATGCAGCCAGCCCGTTCGAGGGATTTGAACCTCGAACCGAATTACCAGTGTTCAGCGTCTTTACCCGCTCATCCGCTGGTGGGCCCGATTAGACGAGGGATTCCTAACCATTATTTTGCACACCCTTTTTAAAAGGATGGTTTTCGTTATTGACCTTATAAGGTATTTTTACCGCGTTCTTCGAATGCCTTCGTGGTCTAGTGGCCGGCACGCTCAGCACGTATTCGAGACGTCCGTGGTTCGAGTCCCGACGAAGGCATTGCTCATTTTTCATCTCCTGCTTCCAAATAAATCCTAATATCTGTACAGTCTAAAACCCCAGTCGCCCTTTAAAAGGGGGAGTATATAAGGTATTTCTCCAACTGGTAGAATTTGCATTAATTCACGCGCGCTACCAATTTAAATATTCTGGCATTGACAAATAGGAAAATGAAGGCTTATAGGAAAGGAGCTTAAAATTAAATTGAACTGGTTATTTAAAGTAAACATAAATTCCTACAACCTTCTTATTTTTTTTCTTTGTAATATAAAGCATAAAGCAAAAACGTAATTGAGCACAAATACCTTAAAGATAAGAATTAAACTAAGAATAGGAACAAAAGTTTTTAAAAAAAAGTTTATTAGATTTATGTTTTATTATTTTTGTAGTATTATTCTTATTATTATTGCAAATGTGAGCAAGTTTTTAGAAACAAAACCGCAGACTCTAATTGCACATAATTCCATTTTAATGAATGTGATGGCTGAGTTTAATTTGCTCATGCAATTTGTTTTAAATATTTGGTATAAAATTGTTTAACCTAATTCTTTAATCGCCTCATTCAAAAATATTCAACCTGTTTCTTTTTTTTCGTAGTAAATTACTGATTTGCCTAGTAAGAATTAAGGAAAAATCAGTATTATTATTCACTTTTGTTTCGGGATATTTCTCTCGGATGAGTTTTCATTCCGAGACTTACGATATTCGCATGTTTTGAAAAAGACGGATATTGTTCGGAGAACAGCTTTGACGCCAAAAAGGGAGAAACAGATCATTGTGGTATGGCAGGCAATCGTTGCCATTCGATGACGTACTTCCTCTAGGCAGACAGCCGTAATAATTTTCCCTTGTTAAAGGATTATCTGTAGTATTACTTATTATCTGTAGTATTTATTATTAGTAGTTATTATTGTAGAATAGTAATTAAAGGGAGAAACAGTTTATTGTGGTATGACAGACAATGGCTGTCATTCGATTACGTACTTCCTCTAGGCAGACAGCCGTAATACTTTTCCCTTGCTAAGGGATTATCTGTAGTATTACTTATTATCTGTAGTATTTATTATTAGTATTTATTATTGTAGTATAGTAATTAGTATTTATTACTGTAGTATTTATCTGTAGTATTACTTATTATCTGTAGTATTTATTATTGTAGTATAGTAATTAGTATTTATTACTGTAGTATTTATATGTAGTATTACTTATTATCTGTAGTATTTATTATTAGTATTTATCTGTAGTATTTATTATTAGTATTTATTATTGTAGTATAGTAATTAGTATTCATTACTGTAGTATTTATTATTGTAGTATTTATTCTGTAGTATTTACTTCCGTTGGTATGATGAAATGTCGCCCATACTCTTAAAGAAGCCAAGTTGGCGCAACCAAGGCTGTTCTCCGAACAATATACAAAAAGATTTGTGCTTAACTATCCTCCTTCATTATAATCAACTATTCCTGAATGACAATATTAAAATCAAATATATCGTAGCTTAAGCATGCTGGCATACTCAAATTTTCAAAGTCTTAAAAGAAATATTAAAATCTTTTTTAAAAATTTGCAAGTGGTTGTGTATAGCAATGTATCTTCTGAGAAAGTTTTGCGCTCTCTGTATTTTTGGTTGCGTTTTCCTGTGTTCTTGCGTTTTCCTTTTTATATTGCACTTCTTGAATAAAACATTTATGCTTTAAAAAAGTTTTATTGATTTTTAAAATATATTAAATAATGCTTTTGTATTTTTCTCTTGAATTTTTTATGCAATTTCTTTCTCACTACATCATATCACTTTATATCAAAACAATCAAGCATCAATTTTACAATATTAATAATTTTTATGGGTTTTCATTATACGACCATTTGTCCTTATGTATTTGGTTATCGACCTCCAGTCAACCCCTTCAGCTTAAGCGAGCCCCTTTAAAATTTCATCGATTCCCCACTGGTTAGTACCGAAGCCATTGAGAATCTCAAAGTTGGTTGGCGCACATCAATCCGAAAGCAGTTGCGTGGGTAGAAATTAGAATCTGAAGGCAATTTAACTTGTTTGCTTGGATGATAAGCTAAGATTTTAAATTGGCTTTTAGTGTTGATTCCTAGCTTGTAACATCGCTTAACCGTCTAACCGGCAAGGCCGTATTAATACGGCCTAGAATAAATATGTGATATCTGTACGAACGTATATATACGTGCATATTAAAATATGTCAAAGAAATTAAGGCAATATATTAAAAGTACACAAATCCAGGTATAAAATGTCAGGAAATTTTTTACATTAAATCAAGAAAATAAATTTTTCTGGTAGTGGTTTTGGGAAATTTGTGCTTTCTTAGCGAAAACACTGGCCGGTCAGAGGGTTAAAAAGTATTTAGAAATGCGAATTCAAAGACTTTTAAAGGATATTTTGTTTCAGTATTAAGTCAAGACAGACAGTAATTTTTGTTTTGTGGTATTTTACGTTGCCCTCACGAATGGGGAGGTACAGTATCCACCACTTATTAAACTCACTGTTTAATAAATGCAACCGCTTATTATGTTCAGATTTTCAAGAACCATAACAGATGCCTACTAATCAATATCCGCCATTTTTACGTGCAAATACAGCATTCAGCCTTTAGACCACGATATTACAAGAGCTTTCAAATGTCATTATAGTAGAATGTCATTATTATATGTTCAGAAAATGATGAACATAATTGAATTCTGGGAACATGCAAACACTGTTGGAAGAAGGTAAGTTAGCCAGTACCTCTGTTAGAATATTGAGAATGTATATTATAGTCAATGCAGGGGGTTAATCTTTTAAAATCAGTTAAGAACTGTTTTCGAAAATGTAGCTTTTACGTAGGGAAGAAAACTCGAAGGAATTGCAAACGCTCCAAACATCAGTTCAGTTAAGTTATGAAGATTCATTTTAGAATATGTGCGAATTCGATATTATGACAACAATGTTGAGAATATTAGTGTAAAAAAATTATTATGAAAGCGTTAAAAGAACTGCAGAAACTGACAGCGAAAGTGATAAAGAGTGATGGCAGGCTACCATCAGTCGAATCTAGGGGATAAATATTGCAAAGAAAAAACTTGAACTGAAAATTGCTGGTCAAAAATCCTACCGCCAATTTTACGAAATTCAGAATGCAACTGAAAAACTGCTGTTGAATTGAAACTGTTGTGACTGCCGATTTAGCGGTTAGGCAGCGCTTATTTTTGTGCCTGATATTTTCCTCATTTTTGTGGCAACACTGCTGCATTTGGTTTTTATAATTGTTTCTAGAACCGACTGAGTTGGTAGTAATAACAATTTTGAATTCTCGTTTTGAGAGTAATTTAAAATAGTTAATGCATTATAAATGAACTTTGTAAGCAGTTAGTTCACGTATTGAAGTGATTTTTGAATCGTCTGTATGGTAAGAATTGTGATACTAACTTGCTTTCGAAGTGCAAATGGCGCTTTAGAAACAAACTAGAGATAGAAGGATTGTTTGTAAGAGTTGAAGTTTCACGCAAATGCGTAATTATGAAAATATTTTATAAAATATTAAAAAATGAATTTAAAACCTGGGCAAATAGTTCAGTTTTAACATTACGTTCTAACTATTAATTTAGGATTACTTACTAAATTAGTTGTTTGCTGTTATTTTACTTGAAAAGTTTAAAAATAATACTGTAACAGAACTATTTGGTTATCAGCGAACTGTTTTATCGAACTCCACCTAGTAACGACGAGATATAACTTAAGACCAGTTGACCTCTAGCTAAGATAAAGATTGGCTCTCCAGTATTATGTCTCCGTGACTCGAACGTTAATTCTAAATATTATTAGGTATTCTATTCTAGTGTATGTTCTGTTTTGATGTGAATTTCCTTTGTAACTGTTTCCTTGCTCTATTAATAAATACTTTTAGAGCTAGCGGGCGTATGTGTAGTATTGAAGAACGGTTACAATACCACGATTTGCAACATACAAATCGCTGTAAATTAAACTCAGCCGCTTAATAGACTCAAATATGTTTTGAACTTAAGCAGTTGTAATAAGCGGCGAGCACTGTATTATAAACTTGAGTTAAAGCTAGTGATTTGAGTTTGTTGGATTTCAACATTTAGTTAAGGCAACAGTGATAATAACTCACCTAATAGCTTTGATAAAAAAATCTGAAAGCTTTAGATTTTACATTACGCCCAAAGGGGAGTTTTTCAACGTTTTGTATGCTACCTTTTAATGAACGATGCATGGGAAAACTTTACATCAACATGTATTACAAATTGCTTTCGTAAGGCTGGATTGGACATTTCTCAACAGGGGCAAATCTTTGAGGAAGAAGAAGATGTAGACGTCTCAGAGAATTTGCAAATGAGTAGAGAAAATTTGTAAAATAACGTACACTGCTCAACATTGAAAATGCAACACCAAGAAGGAGTGGTCAGAAATTTATGCAAATTTTAGAGTAGACGCACGTCACTGAGTTATGCGAATGATGTGAAATGCGCAGCTGTCCGACGCACGTGAAGTAAGATATATGGGAAGGAACGTGCAGAATGGGCAATATTCCTCTTGTTATTTCTGCCAGATGAATTATCGAAGAAAGTTGGTTTTTGTCCCGGAGGATACGTGTAGTAGGAGAGAATGCCAGGCCACCGTCAAAGAAGGCACTTCCAGCAGATAGACGATTTTACGAGGGGTATGGTGATCGGACTGAGAAGGGCGGGTTGGTCGTTACGTGAAATCGCAGCTGATACCCACATGGATGCGAGCACGGTGCATAGGCTATGGCGAACACGGTTGGAACAAGGAAATGTGGGAAGAAAGAGGGGTGCAGGTGTAGCCAGAATGACGTCAGCACGCGTGGATCGATGCATCCGCCGACAAGCTGTGGCGGTCCCGCAAGTCACTTGTACCGCGATTCTGCAGCATCTGCTAGATACCCTGGATGTTCCCGTGTCGACGAGAACCATTTCCCGTCGATTGGTTGAACGTGGCCTGCACTCACGGCGTCCGTTAAGAAGACGCCGACCGCGCGACAACGTGGCATAATGGTTTGGGGAGCTATTGCCTACGATTCCAGGTCACCTATAGTTCGTATTCAGGGCACTATGACGGCCCAACGATATTTGGATAATGCACTGCGGCCGATGGCAAATCTCCTACATTCAGGGTCTGCCTAATGCAATTTCTCAGCTGGATAACGCCCGACCTCACAGTGCTCGCATCTGCCAACATGCTCTACAAGGTATACAGATGCTTCCCTGGCCACCGTACTCTCCTGACCTGTCACCAATCGAACATGTGTGGGATGTGATTGGACGCCGTTTGCAGACTCTGCCCCTGCCTCGTTCAGAAGATAAACTGTGGAAAATGGTTGAAAGGGAATGGAGAAACATCGCTCAGGACACCATCCGCACTCTTATTGACTCTATGCCTAGACGTGTTTCTTCGTGCATCGCTGTCCGCGGTGGTCCTACATCCTACTGGGCCGACGCTGTTCTCTCTCTGTATTCTGACTATCATTTTGAAAAAGGTCACTTACTGCTGCTTGCTGTCTTTGTCTTTTTTCCAAATTTCATCACTTTCTGACCACTTCTTCTTGGTGTTGTATTTCACCACCGCAGACAGCGTCAGTCCGGCACCATTCTAAACGTTGGCATCTATGCTGTGGGGTCAATGGCAGTCTTCTTAACGGACGACGTGAGTGCAGGCCAGTTTCAATCAATCGACGGCAAATGGTTCTCGTCGACACGGGAACGTCCAAAGTATCTTGCACATGCTGCAGAATCGCAGTACAAGTGACTTGCGGGACCGCCACAGCTTGTCGGCGGATGCGTCGATCCACGCGCGCTGACGTCACTCTGGCTGCACCCGCATCCTCCTTCTTCCCACATTCCCTTGTTCCAACCATGTTCACCATAGCCGATGCGCCGTGCTCGCATCAGCTGCAATTTCACGTAACGACCAACCCGCTCTTCTCAGTTCGATCACCATACCCCTCGTAAAATCGTCTATCTGCTGGTCGTGCCTTCGTTGACAGCGGCCTGGCATTCTCTCCTATTACACGCATCCTCCGGGACAAAAATCAACTTTCTTCGATGATTCGTCTGGCAGAAATAACGACACGGATATTTCCCATTCTGCACGTTCCTTCCCTTGTATCTTACTTCACGTGCGTCGGAGAGCTGCGCATTTCACATCATTCGCATAACTGAGTGACGTGCGTCTATTCTGAAATTTGCATAAATCTCTGACCACTCCTTCTTGGTGTTGCATTGTCAATGTCGAGCAGGGTACGTTATTTTACATCCAGTTAATTGTTCATACAGTGCTTCACTATTCAATGAAAATGAAATTTTGCTGTATGTATATCATGTGATCACTATATCGTGTGATGCAAAATTTATTAGAAATTTGTAAAAAGTATAACTTACTTGGTACATGCCATACTCCGTCACAGTTGAAGAAAATATAGGATAGTGTGGTATTGGTATCATAACACCAAGTGGTTTTGTGGATTCGTTCTTAAACAAAGAAAGGACAACCTATGCAACAAAGATTTGTTTCATAAATCAATATTTTAAAATAAAATTATACTCGTATTATTAAATAAGACAAGAAGAAAATTATATAATTTTTTTAAACATAAAAAACACATTCTAAACTTTAAAACAGCATTTTGGATATTATTTGTTCTGAGATTGATTTACGTTATGCATTAAATTAGGTTCATTAAAAAAATTCGTACGCTAACAGCTTTCTAACGAGACTTCGTTTTGGAAGATTTCAAAGGAAAAATACAAGGCAATATATTTGTGTTACATGCGAGCACATGCAATCCCCATAATCAAATTATTTAAAAATTATAAATCTGAGTCCATTTCGATACTCGACATAGAGGCTTTTACGTACCTATGCTCAAGAATATCAGCCTTACCTTAGAGGATATTGTTACGAATTTTGTACACATGTAAATAATTTTAGTGAAATTATATGTGATATTGTTATTATTTTTTTATATAAAGTAACATCAAATGCTTGGAAGAGATGAAGCCCTACCGGAAAAATAAGATTACAGGGACGATTCTATTCAACAGTTAGGTAAGTTGGCTATCTCGCTGAGTTGGCGAAATATCTTCAAACTGGAGGTGGTTTAGGCGACTAAATTTTGTCGCCAAACGTAGCGACCATTTTCGACAGTTTAATCTGGTCCCTGTATGATTGCAATTGGTATCGCAATTGAATAGCTCTAATTGATTCCCATTATGTAACTGTAACTCCATCCGGCCGTCATACCCCTTCCAGTAATTTCGAGAAGCGGAAGGGCACTAGAGATTTCTCGGCCCCCGGAAGGCAACTATAGAAGACCGAGGAGAGCAACTGTTTCTCAACCTTCTCTAGCTGTCCTTCTAGGCCTATCGAACGGTGCTCATTCTACTTCAGGCGCTCGTAGAAGTAGTTATATCAAGATAGCCGGGCAATGGAAAACAACATGTTATTCATGGGCACTAGCGGAACTTAGAACAGTCTCTCATGTGTTCGTTCAAATCTGACTTCAGGGTACTAAGATCTCTGTGAGACCTTTGCCTTATAGATGAGCTTTGCAGTGCGTTGTGTTTAACGTTCTGAGCAGTTTGAAGTATAACTACTGATTGTGCTTTGTGATACTAAGAGGAGCTATTCGAGTGCTTTTGTAGAAAGTTCCAGAAATGTGATGTGTTTCTTTTGGGAAAGTTAATTCTACTAAGCTACCATCAGTTTTCTATGAATTTAATTCATTATGAAGCCGTACGAACGTAACAATATATTCGATGATACAAGAAACCGTTAAAAGAAAAGATAAAAGGAAAATTTTAATCATTTCTACAAATTCATTTAGAAAATTAAGCAAACAAATATTTAATTTAGACTAATAAAAATAATAAAACATATAATAGTTAAAAAAATTCCAGAAATCTGATCCAAATAAATCAGAATGTTAATAAAAAATCTGATGTAGCCAGCACATAACTACCCTTCAATTCTTTGTTTTAAACAGCAACTAACTTTAAGTAATGTATCTTTTTCAGTTGATCAGTTTAAAAGAAATATTTTTTATTTAAGCAAACAAATGCAAAACTCCTCTTGTTCTACAAACGTTCGAGGCTTACAAAAGTAAGTAAATAACTCATTAATGCAAATAAAATATAATGCAACAAAAATACATAATATCTAACTCTGAAGAGAATAAAGGATATATATAATAGTGCAAATACTACTATAATAAAACTATTGAAACATCCGTTTCAATAGTTTATTAATAAGTGTATTGAAACATCCGTTTCAATACACTTATTATAGAAGTATAAAACTACGATAATATTACCACTAAAAACAAAATAAATAATAATAATAGAATAATAATTGTGATAATAAAATAATACGCAAAACGTTTTACTAATACAAAGGAGATATGACACAACAATAATAAAATACACTAATGATAGCAATAATGCAGTATTAATACAAAGGATATAAGATACAACAATAATCTAATGCATTTTTATTTTTATTTATAAAATGGCTAGCAATTGACCAATGTCATTAGGCAACGAGCTCTCCAGTACTTCTTTACAATGCAGTCCAAACTCTTAAATGCAGAGTACACGTCCAGATGAGCAGTGTCCATGACTTGTCCAGAATCACACAAAGCATATAAAGGTGAGCAAGTCAAATTAAAACGAAACAAATGAGCACCAAGGCAGTCATGTCCAATCAGACTCCACAGCAGTAGCACTAGGAGAGTCCGAGACACAGTCAGCATTCAATAGCACCCTCCATAATTTATTTTCAGAAACACTAACAGCAGTAGCGTACTATTGAATGCTGGCTGTATCTCGAACTCTTCTCGTCCTACTGCTGTGACTGAACAGTAGCACGAGGACAGTCTGAGATTCATAATGTACTCATTAGTGAATTGTGAATGTAATACATAATGTAATCATACACAGACAAAGGAACAATAATAATACAAAAAATAAATAAAAAGATAATAAAGCAATAAAAAACATACAACAATAATAATACTAAAAGTTTAAATAACAGATAAAGATGATCAAGACAGCAAAATCTTCACAGCCCCTTACAAGGTCAAAGAAGGGCCAGCAAATAGAGAGATGACCTAAACTCACTGTAAGTGTAGTTCTAACACTCGCATATAACCTGCAGTGGAATAAAATATGCTCTACATCTTCTACAGCATAGCCGCAAGCACAAATTTCGCTGGTCACGATATCAACAAGAACTAAGTAATTTATAAAATTCCTATGATCAGTTAGAATCTGAGTTAGTTTATAATCCGGTTGAATGTGTTTAGCATTGGAAAGAACCTCTTTTTTTCAGTGGGGCCTTCGAAGAAGAAAGGTATTCAGCTTTCCAATTAATCACAGTTTTATTCCAAGCAACATGCTTCCAATAAGACTTGCGATGAGACATCACTAAATCTGTCGATAAGTCGCTTGCTTAGCCAACTGATCAGCCCTTTCATTACCAAGAATACCACTGTAGACTCGAACGTAATTAAAATGAATGCGTACAATTTCTCCAAACGCACATGATTTGGACTGAATATTTACCACCAGTTTTTCTGTTGACAATATATCACGGAGACCCTTCCCCGTGTGGCGAAGTGGCTAATGCCCCACAGGTACGGGGTTTGATCCCCGGGCTGGTCAAGGTTGACTCAGCCCTTCATTTCTTAAGTGGCGATAAAATGAGTACCAAGTTCGCTTGTGGACTAAACACTGGGGGTCCTGCGACAAGCTGACCACTTGTCCAGGACATATGCTGATGCACTCCGGGGTATAAAGGTCAAGAAAGCAGAGAAAGAGCACTTCAGGCTATGGCCCACCAGGGCTGTTGCGCCATTGAGCTTAGTTTTAATATATCGCGTAAAAGAACGAGAGAGGAAAGTGAATCTGTACATATAAGATATTTAAATATCTCCTTTTTATTATAAGAGTTTTGTACCCATTTGACGGCAAGACTTGAGCTCAGAATTTCTGCCTGCGAAAAATAACATTCATCTGGTATCATGTACGTATGTTGGAGAGTTACATTCTCTTTACCGTCTTCATAGCTAACAAACGCAAGGCCAATCTTTCCATTAAACGTATTACCATCAATGAAACAAATATTTCTATACTCCTGGAAAACTTCATTACCATCGGTAACAACTATCATAAGGTTTTTTGAAGGGGGAGTTTCGATTGTTTGTAAACAAAATTTAAGTTAGTGTTGATGGATTTGAAAACCAAATTTAAGCTAATAATCCAATAAATAGAAAGGTCTAATTTTGGATTATATTATAATTGGTCATGAGTAATTTTTTAAAACTTTTATTAACCTAATGAAATGTTGGCTACTTTATTTCTTTTTATTAAATATAGCAGTTGAACAACATATAATTTAATTGGTTTTTAATTAAAGAAAATTAATATTTATAATATGTTTAGAATAAAAACTTTATGAATACCATGATCTAATTTTCATCTCTGTTATTTGTATAGTATCAACAAATCTAAATTAATGTTTTTCTACACCTATATCCCTCTGATATTTAGATATCAGTAAACAAAGCTCATTACGTTTTGGAATTACAGCTGAATAGTGACTATCGTGCGTTACAAGATCAGTAACAAATAAAGCACTAGGTATTTTCACTTTCTTTGTTTGCTTTTGTACCTCTTCATCATCAAGAGTCGAAGAGAATAGCAAATATAAGTTTGGTAACCTGCTTGCATTATAAGGAGTTTTGAATTCCTGCAGATGAAAAGCTGCCATAAGCATCATTCTTTTCTACCGCTTAACATAAATAAATATCAAGTCTAGATTTATTTAAAATAGCCTTAATGTATGTTGCATTATTCTAGATTAAACTCTTACGATAATGATTTTGTACTTTTTCACGAAAGTGTTCGAAGTAAAGGACCACTTCCGGTTTCTCATATATAGTTAAAATCTAATATATTGTTCTCAATCATGACTGTACATGGATAAACGAATTCTGAATACCAAATCTGTCAGAAGTTTTGGATTATATCATAATAATGTTTTTCAAAAAATCTGTTCAGAGCTTCAGGTAAAGTATCATTTCCGGTATATCAGTTTTAGCTAAAACGTAATAAGTTTATCAGTTGATATAAAAGTTCTTAAACACTAAAATTGAAAAGTTTTGGATTATTTGTAATACAGATTTTCTTTCAAACTGTTATGAGCTTCAATTAAAGTACTATTTCACGTTGTTAAGAATATTTATGCACTTCATATAAAGTACCGCGTGCTGTTGTCCATTTTTACCCCAAATCTAATGAATTCTTTATATAAATGCAGTAACTTTGTAGCATTCTAGCTAAAATAAAGTCATTAACTGCTGGAACCTAGAGAACTGTGTAGCGGCTATTCACTAAGTTCTTGCTGCGTAAACAACAACTCCGAAGAGGGGATAAAATACTTTTTAATTTGAACTTCAAATAGCTGCACAGATGGCCCCTCTTCGACGTACAAGAAGGCAGCCAACGCCTTTGGCTTGAACTTAAAATAGAAAATGTAAAATTAAACTAATGCTACGTAGAATAAACAGCTTAAGCTGCACAGAGTTGTTAACATGTAGCTGGCTCCGAACTAAAATCTTCGGCGTAGACTAACAGGCGCGTAATAAGCACGGCCGTAAACTGGCAAGCAACTAGCAAATTAGCCAAAAATATATGCACCCAGAAGAAATCGGGCCACAATCACGAAACGCGACAGGAATATTGGTCTATTGTAACTAGAGTTGCTTCTGAGACGTAATCGGCGACAGTACGAACAGTTACCGGACTTTGAGAAGGCGGCTTCAGAAAAGCAGTTGGTCAAACAGGCGTATCGGCCACCATCTCTGTCGGAGCGGTATGGCAGTTGCTTGGTGTTGGCGACAATGGATCACGGAAAGGATAATCTAACCGCCATGGAGGGTCAGGGCCTCCCACGAGCACAAATGAGCGCGATGATCGCGTAATGATAAGAGCGGCCACTTCCGCACCAACAACGTGGCTAGCATCGATTCGTTGCCATTTTCCGCCTTCCAAACATCCGGTGGTACCAAAGAAAACCATTCGAAGACGACTGGCCGACGCTGGTAGTCGTCCATAAGACGCATATGACTGACTCCACATCACAGGTAGTGTCGATTGGATTTCTGACGAACTCGGGCAAGCTGGAGTGGGACAGACTGAAGGCGTGTGATCTTCAGCGATGAATCCCGGTTCAGTGTCAATGCTGATGACCAACGCACACGCGTGTGGAGTCGGCCAGGCCAGCGGTCTTCTCTGGTATTTTTTGTCGAGCGACATACGGCGATTACACAAGGTGTGACTGTGGGGAACGATTTCTTGGGCCACAGGATCACCTGTAGTCATTCTTCAAGGCACTATGACGGCTCGCAGTTACATGGACAACATTTTAACGCCGGTTGCACTGTATATGCTATAAAAAGTAGCCCAGGTGACATTTATCAGCAAGACAACGCTCGTTCACATACTGCCCGATTCTCCCAACAGTGTCTTCAAGGATGTGACACACTCCCTTTGCCTGTCAGGTTACTAGACCTCTTGCCAATACAGAACGTTTGGGAAGTGTTTGAAAGCCAGCGGTCCTAGAGAATTGGTGAATTAACTGCCCAGTTACAAAGATTATAGCATGATCTTCTGCAGGGGGTCGTAGGTGACCTACCTGATTTGACTCTACGTCTTGTTTCGGCTTGTACAGATGCCAGAGGTGGATATACTACTTACTGATTTGAAATCTTTTCCATGCCATAACTTTGCAATAAAACGATCTTTTGTTCTGAATTTGTAATCACTTGTTTATCTCCTCATACACTAGATACCTGTTTTGTGATAGTAGTTCTTTCCTTCGGGGTGCATATATTTTTACATGCCTGCATGATCCTGCATTTTGCACCTTGGTTTTCCCTTGAACATCATCTGTATGGCGAGAAATTAATCACTTCTGACGACTTCTTATCTCTACATGCTTAAATGAGAATTTGAGTGAAAGCTAAGCAGCCAATAAATTTGTTAGGAATCCCAGAGAAGGAATATTGTCTTTTCAATAATGATGCGTACACGTTGCATGTCGCTGAGAAGGGCTAAATAAAAAAAGTATCAACAACTGTATTTTATATCAGAAATATCAAGAGTTCAATTCGATGTTGTATTTTTACGTGATTGAGGGACAGATAGATGGATAAGTGGGAGCAGCTGTGAATACGAATACATCACATGGGCGCAGTTCAGGGCTTTCACTATCGACATAGAAAATCCCTTATCGAGATTCGGGTAACTGCTTCTGTTATGTTACTAAACAGATATGGATTAGCAGTGAATATAGAGATTTTTTTATGATACTTTCTACGAATGAAATCAAAGCTAAGAACAGTTAACTTCACGTTCAGCGCAGTATTACATTGTGGAGAGTGACCAGAATATCACATTAACATCTCTCAGCCTCTACGGGTTAGAGAGTTGAAAGTTGTCAAATTCGAATGATATTGCAGATAATAAAGTTTCATGTGGTGTCAGCAGCAAAATGTGATATGACTCGGAAATACAGCCTACAGAAGAGATCTGGATTGCAGACAAAAATTTATACCTTAGGAAGACCATTTTCTGTTACTAAAAGTTTTAGAAATCGTCTATTGAAATACTTTAAAACAGTACAGAGCAGGTAAATCAGACGCTAAGAAATTTTGCTTATATAACGTGCATCCTTATTTTGTCTATATGCGAAATTACCAAACTGTATTCAGTGATTTACACAACAGCAGAATGTGTTCTAAGGGGAAAATGTGAACAGACCCTTATAGCATCTGTAGCTCCATTTGTGAGAATTATGTCTTCATACGTCGCCGGCACACCGTCTCTGTTTTGAATGAATTCAGCCACTTGTTCGCGAACAACCATCTGTCCAGGGCAATCAGAATATGAACCTAGATCATAATGAACAAAGTTTATATAATTCGTTTTTTTAAACATTTCTTAAATCAGCATCTGTAAAAATGTTAACCGCAGAAAGTAGCTAAATATGTCATTTTAAAAATTAAGTTCTCTTAATAACTTCTTTGAATACAAAAGCAGTTGAAAAAATGAGGTAATAAGCCGTCGTAGAAGCAAACTTTATTCGATAGACGAATATTCAGTGGCAGTGCACTATTAAACACTAATTTTCAACATAATCATCATTGCAGTTCAAGCACTTTTTCCAACAATACAGGTACAGGTAAAAGGTTTGGGAGCACCAGAAACTTCATTAAAGATCGAACAGGTATAGTTCCCAATCACTAATCGACTATAAGAATTAGTAAAAAGGTTATGATAGTTTGTTTAGAGGGAGGTTTAGAATTTTATTATTAAGAGAGGAGGACTAAAAAGAAAGGAAGGTTATTAGCAGAAAAAGACAAAGAAAGCTAGAAGAAGAACATTACATTAGAAGGGTTACTGTTAATGGGCGAATTAATTATTAGTCGACCGGATGAGACTAGATCTCGAACACTTTGTATCTTTGGGAAGAGGGAAATGTAATAAAACAAGTTTTACAATAAGCTAGCACAGAATATAGCTTATGACAAATTTAGAATAATACTTAGTATACGAAAGAAAACAAACAGAAAATAAAATACAGAATAATACATGAAGTGCAGAATAATGCATAACGTGCCATATAATAAAATTTTGAACTCTCCAAATTTGGAATAAAATGCTAAAACATAGAAAATATCATATGACAAATTTAAAATAACACTTAATATATAGAATAATACATAGAGTATAGAATAATTTACAAAGTACAAAATACATAAAGTATAAAATGATACATAATATATCATATTAAAATTTAGAATAAAATGTTAAAACATACGATATACATGACGTATCATATAATAAAGTTAATAAAATAGAAGTATAAAATGTAGAAGAGAATAATATTGTATTTAGAGTTTACGATGACAAATAGTTTTCAGTATTCATTAGGCAGAGTTCATGAGTCATTAAAGTGTTCATGATTATAGAGTTCATATAACGACTTATAGTTCTTTATAGAGTTCATATGTAGTATGATGAGTCGTTCTTCATCAGTTTGCAATGATTTGAGTTTTCTTCGTAATGCTCATTTTTGTTTTTTTCTTTGCGGAGGTCTTTTATCCACCATTGATTTTTATAATGGGAGTTGATGATCTCTTGGAAAAGATACTTTCGCAGGGATCTTGAACCTTTCTGATAAGTTGCTTGGTGATAGTATTAAATTCTGTTCTGGTTGTACATTGAATAATAGAAATGATAAAGTCATTTGAAATTGGATTGAACTTTTGTTGAAATTTCTTTTCTTTGTTATTATCGATTTTGAATCTTTTAAGTGTGGAAAAGGACTTACATTCAGTTACATTAAAAGAGATATATTTGTGATCAGATTCGGTATGTTCATCTAATATTGATCTGCCGTTAATTTTATTAGCATGATGGGTTGTAGAAATAAGATCAGTCCAACCTTTATTGTAGGTATTATCAAAAGGTAGGTGGGCCAGTAAAATGATTATGTAGAATGAGAATGTTTGCCTCAATACATCAAAGCAACAACACATGAAATGCACATGTTTCAACAATACATCAAAGCATCGATGCCGAAATTAATGTCTAGTATCTGAAGTCACCTCATGAGAGCTCATTGAAAGTCGGTACCGGCTGTGAACTGCCTATCTTGCAAGTACTTTTTGAAAGGTCCGTAGAAAGTAAAAATCACTTGGTGCTAGATTCAGGCTCTAAGTAAACCCTTTAACAAATCACTAATGGCAAGGGCTGCGTATGATTGGACGTTGCAGGGCAGTAATACTAAGCTGTCGGGAATTTCTTTTCGTATATACATATAATAAATTAGTCGGGAAATTTTACTTTACACCATGCGCATATCTGTGCCTCATCAACAATCGCCTGTTCGGTTATTCATATCAGTATCTACAAACTTCAGTGCAGTGGAAGTGCATAGATCATGGTCATGCTTGTGCTTCAGGTGAAGTTCTCTGGCAGCATATATTCCTAAGGCACTGAAACATGCTTCTGTTGCTGTTGTTGTTGCTGATGCTCACTTGGTTGACTACGAAGTCACGACCTACGATTCAGCCCACGAAATTCCTCGTGGCAAAGACGTCAGGACTTCTGCTTCTTCTAGTTGCCTTTGCAAATATAACTGGAGTCCTGAGTAGGAACAGGGAGCTGACTCAAAGCTACGTTCGTGCGCGTGTAGAAAATACAACAAAGATAAGAAGGGTTAAATTTACTCTTTATTTCTCACAGCGTACAGCCGTTCTCGCGCTTCGGGATACAGAGACCAGCACTTATGGTCTAAAACGTAGAAAATAAGAAACTAAATAAGAACTAAGCTTAGATGCTTTACAGAGAGAAGTAACGCGAAGATTGGCCTTTTAACACTACGTACGTAGTGAGCGGAATGCAAAAACTACAATAAGGCTTCAAATATCAAGGAGATTTAAGTTCTGGCCTTAAAGGCAGACATGAAAAGCATGCGCGTGGTAAAACAGCGAGAAGTCATTCTTTCTCTGTTTTTTCTAAAAGCCATGTCTTAAATACTTATACAGTTTACAACCTCATTTGCGTAAACAATTCTGCTCGCGATTATTCTGGCCGGAAATGGAAAATAAGAGAGGGTAGCAAAGTTTTAAAATAGAAGGAATGTTAGTAAAACTTTAAATCGTTACAAGGAGAGCGCGTTTTCTCCTGTCGTTGGCAACAGCTTTGAGCACCTTAGAGGTGACAGTGCGATTTAGCTCAGTTCCGCCTCCAATTTTGATGGAGAGCACTCCGGAGGGGGGAAGGATCCGAGGGTCTCCCCCCTTTTTTCCCTACCACCAACTTGTAGAGAAGACTTTCTGCTGGCAGCATATTTAGAATGCCCCTCATGCCGCACGGACACTACACATTTACAAACATCCATGCCTTTTTCGGGATTTTAACTCGGGACCTTCAGCACGCTAACAGCTGTACCAGTTGACGGGGGCAAAAAGAAAAGAAAACGTCTTCTACATGCGTCCAGTGCATCTACATAGTTGATAATTTAAAGTTTATTAAGTTTAATTGAACAGAGAAAGAGTTCCTGTTTTTTAACTCATTTTCTAAGTTCAGTGTTTGTTTTAATCGAAACTATCATATCTATTCCAAAAAGTGACAAAAAATCATGTTAACTTTTTTTCTTTTTCAAAACTGTAACACCTCAGACCTAATAGAACTGAGACTAATACAAATAATTGACTTTTTACCTGCATATTCAAAGGAAATGGAGTATCCTATTTCATAGTAAGGTGCACATTTACTATAAAATATGTATTTTCTGGATACTATGGCCGATCTACTGGTAGAAAAGTAATAGTAGGTCTTTTGTGATTGATTTAGAATAAACGCTTACTTTTCCTAGTGCAGTACTGTTATATAGCTTAAAAATTTTAAATGTGCCGGATTTCAGTTTGAACATTATTAAAGTTTTCCGACCGCTTTTTTTTATTCATTTTGTTTAGATTATCTTTGTAATTTTAAATATTTGTTATTTTTTATAAAAGCGAAAGAACGTATTTATGTTTTGAAAGCTCGTAACTAACAGATTCATTTTGATATTAAAATTTACGTTTTGAACCAGCAGCACAATTAAAAAGTAAAATAAATTTATCCATATTGCATCTGAAGATCAAAGTGTGCTTACTTTGTAAAAAAATAAATAAAACGATTTAAAATACAGGGTGTTTATAAAGTCCGGGACCCATTTTGATGTTTAATAACTCATAAAATAATGAAGATATAAATAAAGTTATGGCATTTATTGACGGAATAACTTATATATTTTCCTTTTCAAGTTTGAATATCTTTACTTTTGTAAATATCGTCTGCGCGTGTGGTTCATTTCTGATAATTTCATTTTTCAGTCTAAATAGCTGTACTTTTCTAAATATCGTCTGCTTATTAATTGCATTTTTCTCTCTTTTGGTTTTGGCAACTATTGCAATGATCTGAAAACCCCCATGAATACCGTGAGGCACAAAGGGATTCCCCAAAGGTTAATGTGTGGTGTGGACTAATGCACGATCGAGTCATTGGGCCTTCCTTTTTTCCAGAAAAGACGGTCTCATCAGTCGTATACTTAGACATGTTGGAAAACTTCGTATTTCCACAACTAGAAGAGCTTCAGCCACATGTCATTTTGCAACAAGATGGTGCACCACCTCATTGAGGACTAATGCACAATCGAGTCATTGGGCCTTCCTTTTTTCCAGAAAAGACGGTCTCATCAGTCGTATACTTAGACATGTTGGAAAACTTCGTATTTCCACAACTAGAAGAGCTTCAGCCACATGTCATTTTGCAACAAGATGGTGCACCACCTCATTGGGGTACCATCGTTCGTAGTTCTTTGAATGATCATTTTACAGGAAGATGGATTGGGCGAGGCGGTCCAATTACTTGGCCACCCGGATCACCTGATATAACGCCGCTGGACTTTTTTCTTTGGGGATTTGTAAAGGACAACGTTTACAGGAGGAGAGTGTCAAACATGGATGACCTAAAAGCCAGAATGACAACCACAATAGCCTCTGTGGATGCCGACATGCTTGCCGGTACCTGGAGTGAAATTGAATATCGACTTGATATTCTCCGTGCGACGAAGGGGGCACACGTGGAAGTTCATTGACAAGGGTCATGAAACTTTTTGAGTCTATCTAAGCATTTATGTTATTAATTTTAATCTATCTTTATTATTTTATGAGTTATTAAACATCAATATAGGTCCGGGACTTTATAAACACCCTGTATAATAAATGAAAGATAATACAAAAATGAGACTTACCTATTTTACATCCTAAACAGCATTTTATGACAGCTGCGGCTCTCTCCTTTGCGTCAGATGGGAAGGAAGGACTTTGCAGAAAGGCTGGATAAAGGCATACTGATACAACCTACAGAAAAATTAACACGAATTATTTTCAAACTTAAGTTTTAAACCATATGGTTCTTTAGATCTACCACATACCTTGTAAAGACCTTATTTTGTTCTAGCGAATTATTTTTAGTTTAAAAAACTTTCCCTTCTCTTTTGATTTCATTTTCCTGCCAGAATGTAAATTTAATGATTTTTCTGCAAATTTAAGTCAGTTGGAAACAGTATTTAAGCAGCAGTTTTAAGAGTTCGTGGTAGGAGAGTTAGTTCTGAATTTACCCACGTGTTTGATTTAGTAACTATGTAACTGAATAGTTGGTGCTAGCCACTTTCTTTAGATTATATTGATGTTCTACGCTCGGTTTTGCTGTGTGCAGCCGTTTTAGCCGTTTAGATAAAGCAGGAGCCAGTCGGGTATTAAACTTTAATTTATTGTGATTGTACACTGCCAAAAAAAAAGGGACAGCTCTATATTTCCCATTTTACTGGGCCGACTGACAAAATTCAAACTGCGCTTTTCGTGTTTCGACAACGCGACTTAGGAGATATATATTAGACATATATATAGCATTGTCTAACGTAGATATTTTGGTACAAAATCGGACTTTTTCTGAAATAATATATCAATAGTTTTCAATATTTCGATTCTGCGACTCAAATCATGTCTACATATTAAATGTTGCAATTTTTGGTCAGAAAGTTTTGGAGAAATTTAAAAATTTATCTTGGCGGATTTTTTTCAGTTTGAGCCAAGAATAATTCACTTAGCGAACTCCTTAATTTATAGCAACCTATTTTTAGCCCAAAGGGCATTAGCCCAGAACAGCTATTAACCCTTTGCGCTCGAGCGGTGCCTCTCAGGCACCACTGCATGTGATGCGATAACTCGAGCGATGCCCGAGAGGCACCATTCGAATCGATGTGTTTATTTGTGTTTGACCTAAGGAATATCGCTTGAAAGGTCTACTTGGCCTTTTATAGATCATATTACGCGGTGTCTAAATAGCTGTAAGGATGTGTTATCTGAAATAAAGGACGTCTTAGCACCGTTCATGCGATAAAATGTCTTATCTCAAAAATACTAGTGATCAACTGAGAGGAGACTTTCGACAAAAACAGCCTAGCACAGCTTCTATTTCACACAGCACTTCTGAAGTGATCTGACTAAATGGGAAGTTGCATGTTATTTTGATGGGACAAAAAAAAAAAAAGATTGCAAGATTTGTTCCCAAAGAACTTCCGGCCAAAGGCGACAAACTGTGTGCTACTGTGACACATGTCCCAACAAGCAAAGAATGCACATTGGACATTGTTTTATAAAATATCATAAGAAGCAAAATTATAGAACGTAATTTTTAATAAATGTCTTTCATTAAGTTAAAAAATATGTATAATGTTCAAATATACGAGTTTAAAGTGTTTTATTGTGTCTAAAATTTTTTTAAGTTAACAATATCGAACTCATGAAATAAGCGGGAGCGGCTGATTACTCTCGAGTTGCTGGTTTACCGGACGAAAAAGCGCCTCGAGCGCAAAGGGTTAATTTCGTTTTGGCATTTTGCGTTGGTTCACTATAAAATGTCGGTTCACTTTTGAAACTATTGCCACCAAACATTACAGTCCTATATTATATTTAAAGAAATTAAATAATGAAGAATCTGCATAAGTATATCTAAATTGTAGAGTCTTATTTTTTAGGCAGCATAAAATGTAGACTTTATTGAAGACGAGATGTCGAATTGTCGCACGGCTTGAAAAACAGATAACTGACGACGAATATAATTTGAATCTTAGAATCGGAATATGGAAACAAAAGACATGTCATTTCAGAAAAAGTCCGATTTTGTTTCAAAATACCTATATTAGAACACTGTTATATATAAATCTAATACATATCCTAAATCGCACTTTCGAGACATGAAAAATGCAAGTTGAATTTGGTCAATCGGCTCGGTAGAACGGGAGATATTGAACTGTTTTTTTTTAATCCAAAGGGGCAATATACCCAGAAGGACTATTAATTTCGTTTTGGCATTTTGCGTCGATTCATTAAAAGCGTTGTTTCACTTTTCAAATTGTTGCCACCAAATATTATTGCCTTTTATTCTATTTAAAGAAATTAAATAATGAAGAATCTGCATAAATGTATATATGTTTCTCGCATTGTGATAAAACGACGGTACCTAGAACAATCCAATTTTGAATATTGAATGTTTTCCATCCGCATATGGGCATCTGGAAGTCCAAATTTAACATTTGGAATTTGTTTTGTTCTCGATTTCATATTTTGTAAAACGTTAACGAAGTTTTGATTAACCTTTTCCTATGCGCTATAAAGACCAATTTTTTATGTTTTAAGGCAATTTCGTCGGTTGTTTTTACAGAAAAGAGTGGAAAAATAAATGAACAGGGTCTCAAATTTCCTGCTCGATATCAAAAAATAAATTTTAAATTTCCGTAATTTACTGAGACACATTTAAAGTAATGATAGTGGGGACATATATGTCACAGTCCATTGGAAAAGGTTAACAAACTCAAGGATTTCAAAGCCAGTAACGTTGTACAACGTTGTACGGAAAACCTTTTTTTTATCTCCAGCGCGTGAGACTGTCTATGGGAAATTCTAATGATATGCCATTTTAAAGTTATTTTGCGTTATTGCTCTTGAACTGAATTTTATGGTTTAAGTGCGAAGAATATGATGTTTAATAAATAACGGTAACACACAAAATGTTAAAAAAACGCCCCTTTGGACGTAATTTAAAATCTGAACCCTTTCATACTTTTATTTATTTATTCATTTTGTGCAGTGCAAACACTATTTTAAAGTTACTTAGCCACAAGTGGTGGTTATATTGTGAGCATCGAATAAATGCTGTTCGTTTAGTTAAAATAAAAAGGTTATTATAACCTTCTGCAGTCATCTGTTCTTTCAAGACCTAGCTAGAATTCGCTACTTCGTCTTTCAGTAGATCTATGATCAGTCTATAATCCCAAAACGCACTAAAAAGACACTATAACTTTTCCTATTCATTTTATTTCTATGGCCAATAGTCAGTTAGCGGTCGCTTAATCAAAAGAATTTACGAAACGTCTTTGAACCGGAATTTTCATTGAAAACACAATTAGTGCCTGAGCAGAAAATCTCAGAAACGAAGAGAGTATTAATCAAATTTAGTTAGTGATTAAAACGAAATTTGCTGGTATTAACAAGAAACTCATATTTTTAACTTTCTTTTCTCATTTATTTTCTTCCTTTCTCTTCTAACTTCGGTTAAAGTTATGGAAAAAGAAAATTCCAGATTCTGTTCAAAAATTAATAGACCACAAATTTTGAAAAGGTTTGATGTCTTAAGATCAGTTTCTGCAAAATTCCTTTATACAAGATTATGCAATAACAGATATTAGCTCACTAATTTGAAAAGGATTTTTTTTACTTGAACAGACAGCCTTTCATTTTTCTATCTTACCTGTTCTATATTTAATTTACTCTATTAGTGCAAAATTATAAAACTGGGAAGTTAAAGGTAATGAATGAACAAGGCAAAAAATGTTCTGCAATTGACCTACTCCCAGATTCATTTAGAGAAACAGTAACAGTAGTTCCTAGTGGTCTCCCAGTTTTCTACTTTAAGTTTGATACTTCTCAATTTATTTAAGAACTGACTATCCCAAAATGCTTGCCATTTATTTAGTATTCTCTGCTTGATGACCACTCTAATTTCGCTATAGGGCACAAGCTGGTTTGATAAACTGTAGCAGACTTTGCTGTTATGTCTGCCAGCTCATTACCTTTTATACCTACATGGCCAGGGATCCAGCAATAAAACATTTCATATCTTTGGCTCCTTAATTTTTGATATAAACATAAAATGTCTATTATTAAAGGATACCGGATGTCAGAAATACAAACTAACGCTTTAAGAGCACTTAATGAGTCTGAGTAAAGGATAAATTTCTTTTCGAATTGCTTTGAGATAAACACGAGAGTAGAATACAGAGCGGCCAATTCACCGCTAAACACAGAACAGGCATCGTGCAGTTCTTTTAGCGTCCGTATGCTCTCTTGCTGCGAGCGATGTTCTCACATGGCTAGCTGATTTTGACCCGTCTGTGTATATTGGAATAATAGCGCTGTATTTCTCCCTGTATTCGAAAAAAATGTTCTTGTATATTATCTCATTTGTACTTTTCTTATCCAGATGCTCAAACACGTTGAGAAGCTCAATTTGTGGATTTACCCATGGTGGAACTTCAAGTTGCTTTACTGGCTGAACCATCACATCTGATAGGCAGTAATTTTTCAACAGTGATTCACATCTTTCAAAAAACAAGACAGTGTTGAGAGATAGTGCAGCGAATAAAAGTTTGTAACTGTCATCAAGCTTACAGATCTGGAAAGGATGATTAGTTTGTGAATTAATTATGAAATACTGATGAAGAGACAATTGCTCACGCCTTAACTCAAGAGCCGGCTCTCTAGAGCAAAGGAGCGCGCTATAAATACGAAGTAAAGAGCAACGCTCTGCGCCCCAGGAGGTGTTCGCCAAGACTTTTAAGAGATCTAAAGTTTTGAAACATTTTTCTCGCAAATACTGAACATGTGGAAGAAAGGTTAGCTTTCGGTCGAACATCACTCCTAAGAACTTTACTTCAGATGTAACAGGAATCTCTGATCCAGAACGATACAACTCGTATGATTCATATGTGATGTTCCCTTTAAAAATGTTTTTCAAGATTCATTTTTAACTGCTTTTCAGTTACTTTATTCAACTGCAAGTGTGTTAACTTTCTCAAAGATAATATACTCAATGCCCCATTAGTAAATAAATTATATATATGTATACGTACAGGCATTCCAAGTTGAAGGACATATATATGTTACGGTGAAACACCGAAATCTGGAGAATGTCGACTTTCACCGGTGAATGTCAACATTCACATAGTCGCTTGGTGTATGTCCGAAATATTTTCCAAATACTCTTATTTCTGACTTACACCGGTGAATGTCGACATTCACCGTGTACTAATGGTGAATGTTCAACATATAATAATATTATATTTTCTTCTAAGTAATTCAGTGGCGAAAAAACGCACTTGAGATTTAAAATAAGATTTTAATAACATAAGAACTTAAAACACACAAAACATTCAAAATGAGAAAGGAAAATAATAGAAGTTAGAAAACTTACTTAATTATACAGTACGTAGTAAATGAGAAAATAAAATAATAGTAATAAAAAACTTACTAAATTATGTGATTCAAATCTGATTCATTGCAACAACTTAAACTATTATGAGACTTTGAATTGCAGAAGAGGCCCTTGCTGCATTTATGCAACCGCATTTATGGGAAACAACCAGTCGCCTCTCTTTTCGACCTACACCAGAGCATATCTGTGATTGTCGACATACACCGGTGAGGGTTCGAATGTACAAGAATGCAATGCTATATTCGATCTTTCACCGACCTATTTGGTGAACGTTGACATTCTCCGGTGAAAGTCGACATTCTCCAATTTCGGTCTTTCACAGTAACATATACATATATATATACTTTAACTTGGAATGCCAGTATGAATTATGAGTCTTCTGTTCTTTTAGTTCTTTATTTGTATAATAAATAAAAATGTGTTGATTAGACAAAAAATTATACGAAACAGCATATTTAAGGAATTACATTCCAGGTTTTAATAAAACAGCTGGAATAAAGTTCCTTATTTAAAATTTCCAAATGATGCTTTCGGAGGAGTCTGCCAAAATTAATTTTTTAATAATGTAGAGAATAAGTAAATAGAAGCAAATTGCTTCATTCAATTTGTAACGGTTAAAATGTGTTTATGTATTACACGAATTAAAATTATATTATAAATATTAATTAAAAAATTTCTATACTACTGCAGTATTTACCTGCTGAAAAAATGTCACGGGTTCCTGTCCCAATCTTTGAAGATCTCCAGAGGATAGAGGAACGACTTCTTTAAAAGGGAATTTTTTCCCCTGTAATACAAAAAAAATTCAATTTTCAGATCTTTATTCTACAGAAGATATAAGCAATTAGGTCAGCTGAATTCCTTCATTCTCATTTGATTATATTTAAAAAATATTGCAACCACCTTCTGCGTTTCGCTTGCTTTTGCCGATATACTCGCTGTTTCATATTTGCGTATGCTTCGGCTTAAAGTTCTGTTATGCTGCTGAAAGTAGAATAATTTATCAAATAACATGATACATTCCAAGCCTAAAATTAAGTACGTGAGTGTTTGCCTGTTGTGTCATGTCTTGTGTAGCTGATTTTAAAGTTTATGCTAACTCTAATCTTAGCGCTGATAATGTGCTTTTACGCATGATCAAATGATTTTTTTATTATCATTTCAGATATGTTGTTTTATGGCTTGCCAACTTCACGTGCCTAATATTAGAGTTGGGATAATTTTGTTATAATTAGTGCTTATATATTAAGACCCATTGACTATAATTAAATTTAGCAGTGCCCACAAATTTTAAGATATATCTATTTAGAAATGATCATGGTACAACTCTTGTAGAAACGCTGCTAAATAATATTATTTCTACAAATTTAGAAAAGTTTTAGAGTTTTACTTTTTTAGGGAGCATAAAATGTAGACCCTACTGAAGACGAGATAACGAATTCTCGCACGACTTGAAAAACAGATAACTGAGGACGAAGGTTGTAACGGTCTTTTTATTTTAACTAAATTGAACATAATATGCGCACTTTCGGTCCTCACAAACTAACCACCACTTGTGGCGAAGTAACTTAAAAACGCAAAATATTATGTACCCTGTGTGTGTGTGGTGGTGGTGGTGGGGTAATCAGTTCAATATCTCCTGTTCTATTAGGCCGACTGAAGAAATTCAAACTGCGTTTTTCATGTCTCGAAAGCGCGACTTAGGATATATATTAGATTTATATATAACACTGTTCTAACGTAAGTATTTTGACACAAAATCGGACTTTTTCTGAAATAACATACCAAATGTTTTCCTTATTTCGGTTCTACTACTCAAATTATGGCTAGACATTAAATTTTGTAATTTTGGGTGAGAAATTTATGGACAAATTTAAAAAATTATCTTGGCGGATGTTTTTCGGTTTGCGCCGAGAATAATTCACTTCGCAAACTTCTGAATTTATAGCAAACTATTTTCCTTTCCTTTTTTCCATTGCCCACGAGCGAGGAAAAGTCATCGTGCATACTTTCAAATAATTTTAACAAAGTGCATAAACCACATTTTCGTTATTATCGCTTATAATAATCTCCAACATGCGGAGACATATGATTTTTAAGACAGAATGTGTGATGTGTATGGGACGTATAATATTGCTATCAGGCCTATTTGGTACTGGCGCTTTCTAAGGATTTAGTGAGCCTTGGAAAAGTACTATTGCAGTGAGCCAATATTGTCTCTGGCTGTTGGAATAGCCTCGGTATCCGGAATGTGCGTACCACGATATAAATTCCCACTTCTTCTGAATTTGCGCTTCACCTCTTATTCTCGGTTGTCTATACCAAGGCTATCTTACTTAAACATAATGCAGAAAATATGTGATACATTTTGTAGCGTAGAAATACTATCTGTAAAATATTTATGCTCAGACTGGATGGGTGATATACTTTGTCATGTGCCTCTTTGAATAATACTGCCTCATATTTACTTTAATTTTTAATTTCTCTTCCACTCATACTGGCATAAAACTAGCTCCCAGAGTGTTAAATTTTGATCTGAAGTAATAGCTTTAATTTTTCTTTCACATTTTCTTTATGCTTGCAAACTGAGCGGCTTAACACAATAAACGTAATTCTTACTATTATAATTTAAATTTCATTTTTGTAATATACCTTGTTGATAAAATTTAGAACGCATTTATTTATCTATGGAGAATTTATATGTTTATGTGAAACATTATAGTAATTCCTAAAAGATATGCCTAGCACCATATATTGTAGAATAATCAGTTTCCTTTTTTCTCCTTGTTTCATTTCTTAAATACAAAAGGTTTAATTAAAAGCAACGTGCAGGTATGCGGGGCAAATATTATAAACATAAAGACATACACGTCCGGAAGTAGTACTGGAAGTAGTACAACGGAAGTAGCAACGGAAGCAGACTGAGTATCAGTCTTTATGTGGATCGTACTTTGTTGATCAGATATTTTTAAGAGGAACTTGCATAAAACAAGCCTTTCCCCCATAAAATAAGCCTTAGCAGCAATGCTACCTCTTGAGGTTATTCTATTAAAAATATATTTCGTTTATAAGGTATTTTCTCTTTCCTTTATGCATGCCTTCGTGGTATCGTGGTGTAACGATAGCACACTCGGCGCGTATTCGAGAGCTCCAGGTTCGAGTCCCGGCGAGGCATGATAGTATGAAGTATGAAGACTGGAGTATGAAGACTTCTAAAACATATTCATGCCACCTTAAAATAAAATAAAAAATCTGATGGGTACACCATATGACTTCCTTGTACGGAATATTAAATTATACGCAATTTTCCTGCATTTCATTTAAGCATATTGAATTAACAGGTAACGAATTTTGAATTAAATCTACTTCGTCGATAGCGCATAAACCACAATAGAATAAATACACTCTTTAAAGTTCACTATATTTATTTACCATAGCCACATTTCGGCGCTAGGTTCACTTAACGGCGTTACATCTCATTCATTTTATAATTCATCATGAGGAAATATTATAGCAGTAGAAGAATTACCACAAATTCTATTCAAATACTATAACAAATCTAAAACGATGTATAAAGGAAATTAAACAAATAAAAAAGGAACAGTTTTTCACAGACGATTCAGCGCCGCTTACCTAATGCGCATGCGCTACTAGTTAATTCAGTTCTCACTTCCGGTAAGACATAAGTATATAAAAATTCAAAATATTTTCATTAAAAATTGAAAGATGTAGAAAAACATAAAACACCAAGTACAGTTAAAACACTTAAAAAAGTCAATTTTTACAATTAAAATTACTATTTTTACTCAAAAACCAGCTAATAACTTAAATGTTAGTTCCAGAATGAATCAAGCATAATTTAATTCGCAATAATAAAAGAAGACGTTACTTTGTTGTTGCGAAACTTAGTTTCTCTAGATTGGCAACCAATCCACTATTCTGCTAAGCTTCAAATATAAACAAATACGTCCGCTATCATAACCAAAAATTAGGCTTAGCCACACTTCAAAAACTTTTAAATTGTTGATAATTCCACAATTATTTCACGCAGGTTAACTACGGGCATAAATATCTTAACCGAAAGATAAGAACAACATAATTCAATCATTTTTAAAGCAAAAAATGCACAATTTACAAACTCATAAGAATAAAGAAACTGAACTCACTGAGCCGAGTAACAGAGTGGATATTATACACTTTTGGTGCGGCCGATTGCAACCAAAATGCGAGATGCACATCTACATGTTATAGTAGCTATATATATAAAATTCCAACGTTCTGAGGCTCCTCGTTTTTGAGTTATGCGAGATACATGCATACATACGTACAGATGCCACGAAAAAAAATTCTTCAGAATCCATTTTAAATCAGTTTTATAATTTTTTTGGGGGGAAAGGAGTCCTTTATTCTGTTCTTACGTACGAATGTCACTCAAAAACATCGTTAAATTGCATTCGAAAGCGATCAAAATGGATAAATAGATATAGATATAATAGAAAATAGATATTTCGTTGAAATATGACGCCCGAAATTTTTCGCGATTACAATACTTCCTTTTTAATTCGTAAAGGGAGTAAAAAGACTTGCATTGATTATTTAGATTTTATTTATCACATTTCTCTAAGTATAATTTTAATCAGGTACTGACGTGATTAAAACTGAACTCCCAAAGCTGTTTTTCTTACTAGTTTTATATATTATATTGAACCATATCGCATTGACATATCATACCTTCTTAATTTCCTCTTCGATTTCATTTCCCCGACACACAACAGAACACCTCCAATGAGAGTCTACACGTTTTAGATTTTGATTGATAGTATCTACTGACAGATACTTTTTGGGGGAATCCATCAGATATAATGCCACTGATGAAAAGGGAAATATTCTGAAACAAACAAAAATATTCAAAATTATTGCTCTTTTCAAAATTTTGAAAGAAATTTCAATCTGTGTACAGTAACAAAATTATACATTTACTTACGTTAATGCATGTTATGCATAGAACTCAGGCAAAAAGAAACATTGTTGCGTGCGTACAGGTTCGTTATCGATTGAATGCACAAGTCTTTAAAAAGTTAATAAATTTATTCTTTTCACAAGAAATAAAACAAAATGCTGAAGTATTTCCTCAGAGATATTCGTACACTATCACAATATCTCAAATGTTAAACAGAATTCAATTCAAAACAGATAAACTAATTCATCTCACAGCGAATTCGCTACAAGCAATGATAGCATTAGGTAAACAACAGTTTGCTTAAAATAGCTACAACTGAGCTGAGGTATTTTAATTCGGCTTTTATAAGCTTTTTAATTTTTGGCTAGAACAGTCTGGCAAAACCTACTTTCTCGATTTTTGTGGATGGCAACAGCAATTACGAAATATTTATTTATTAAATATTAAATGCACGAGCTCTTTTATTTTTACTTTTCAGATGCAGCTTTCTTTTCAAAAATCGCCTGCGTTGCATGGGAAAATAAAACAATTTTAATTATTATTCTAAATAAATATTTAAATAAATACGAAATATGTAACACTGCCCATTCCGAAGGACTGCACCTCCCAGGCAGTATAATCCCTAGACAGGAAGCCAAACTTACAATTAATTAAATAAGTATCAATGCAATAATAAACATTACATTACAATAACAAAATAAACAATAATTGCAATAAGTAACTTTCAGTAAATCAAATATAATCAAATACTAAATACAAATCAAATACTATCAAATGCTAAATGCAAAAAAGACCAGGGTCTGTTGAACTGAGGATACATCAGGATTGGAGCAGATGTTAAAGCTTCCTTCAGGTTCTTAAATGCATCCTTATTTTGTCCACACGAACTTTTGCTTGCACTCTGTCAGCTTGTGAAGGAGTCTTGCGATGCAAAAAAAATCCTTCACGAATACTTAGTAGGTGCAAAGCCTACTAAGTATTCGTGAACTTAGTAGGCTTAGTAGGCGCACCTTCACTTAGTAGGTGCGAAGCCTTAGAAAGCTTCTCAGGTGGTGGACATTTTCGGGACGTCTCCAGTATTCACCTGCTAACGCGTTTTCAGAATCCGTGCGCACACCTTCAGTAGAGATGACATGTCCGAGGTAAGTCACTTCCTGTCTGAATTATTTGCGTTTAGCAGAACTCAACTTTAGATTGGTTTCTTTCAGTTTCTGGAGCACCTTTCTAAGATTTTCTAGATGTTCTTCGGAAGTCTTCCCGACGATGATGATATCATCCAGGTATTGGGTGTGGGAAAATTGGAGGTGGAAAATAAAACTCCAACCTCTCCACGGAGTAGGCTCTGGCAACCATTGTTCCATGTGATAATGGACAAGAGAACCACGAAAATAACATTACATTATGGCCATTATGAGCTCCTTCGAAAGCTCCTTTTGGCATCCTGCGATTTGTTGCTAAGAGGAGCGAACATATGAATTGAGCGTTACCAGTTGTTTCGTCAGGTTATTAAGAAGAAATAACAATTGCCGCTTGTTACAGTTTCTCTTATTGGGTTTTAAGTGTAATTCAATTAGGCTTTGTCTATTCCAAAATTAAGTGGGTACTGGAATTCTAAATTCCAAAACAAGGATAAGTGTGTAAAATAAAAAAAAATATGTAAATCAAGTTCTAAATTTAATTTGTAACAGCCCTTTCTATCTACATTTTAATTTGAATACAAGCTTTCTGCTCTAAATATAGTAACTACTGAAAATAAATCTATCGAAACTGTTTTTTCAAAATTAATACATTGGATCACGACATAAAGCTAAATTAATCCATCTGATACGATTATTATATAAATTAATCAGAGACTTTCATAACGCTCCAGCCAATTAACGGAAGTAATTTCAAATTTGGGAAATAAAAATTTTTAACATCCAAAGGTGAAAATGTCAACTGAAACAAAATCATTCTAAACCAAACATTCATATCAAACACGTCTCATTGCTAACGAAAGCATTTGAACTAAAGAAGCATCATTGAAAATTCTGAAATATTGAAGATCAGGTTGACCTGTGACGAAATTTCGCAGAAGCATAAATTTCTCTGAAAGCGATAATATCTGATTGAAATAATTTGGATGTTGGTGGCTTGCTGACATGTACGTACGTTTGATACTTGTATACTGTCCATTGTAAGTCCTTTAAAGCAGCGAGGCTTAGTGCTTTTTCCTATAACCAATAGCTTTCTCTTGTCCGTTCCTGTCAAGTTTGAGCACCACAAGGCAGTTACGCGATCCACCGCTTTTTTGGAGCCAGTGAGTGCAACATGTTTGTAACTTAACGAACTGTCCGGTGTAGCACGATAATACAGCACGATTTCATCAGCATTGTAGATGTCACCTGCTGAAAAAGTTTTAAGAAGCTCGGGCAGCTTTGTTGATTTCCATTCTTCAGCACCTGCACTATCAGCATATTCTTTCTCGCCATGTGCTTTCCTGAATTTTATGTCATATCTGGATTTTCATTGAGGAAACCAACTGTCCGTAGCTTTAAAGTCATCGTGGCCCAGCTTTTTAGCGAGTTACTCTGCTTTTCATTTTAACACTGGGCCGCTTACTCGCATAGCTCGTCCAGTAACGATGGCAAACCATTCATTAAAGGCCTCATCGACGTCTGGATCTTTGCCTTCACGCTTCCGTTTTTTGGAAGTTCCTTATCGTCCTTCACATTGTGCCCCTTCTTCCTGCAGCTCATTCTCTTGTTTTATCAAGAGCGAAATTACGGTCCTCGCCACTCCGGTAATTTTCACCAAACGATGCTGAGTAGTATTTCGTGGTTATTGCTTTATCTTATCCAGGAAACTAATTTTTTCAGCTAACGTCAAGTCCTGTCGCGGATTTTGGCAGGGGAGACAAGACACGTGCACAGTTCACTGATTAAAGTGGTCTGAAGAAACCTTGGTGTTTCGGGGTCAAGATGTTGAGGTCAAGAGGGAGCTAACATGCTCGCCATTCAAAGCTATGGCACTAAAATCATGCCAAAAGGGCAGTGAAAGCTACCATGAAAGTTTATCGATTCATGGTAGCATCGACTTTCCCCAGTATGCGATGCTACCATTTCATGGTAGCTTTCTCGATTCATGGTAGCTGATATTCATGATAGCTTTCTCGAGTAAACTTTAATCATGATTGACAGGCGGAAATTCCTTTCAGGACTTGCCCCTCAGGGGCTCACTTTTGTGAGTACGGGTGTGGCAATCCCGAGGTACCCTAGCCCTTCAGGGGATCATCTACTTGATGAGACGGGTGTCACGATCCTGGAGCCCCAGTGATCTATCCTCTTTTCCGTCTCCTCTCCTCTGAGCTGAAGCTTTCTTCTTTCCTTTCTCCCTTGTGGTTTTCCTCTTCGGAGGTTGGGGCTCGTTATGAGAGACTGGAACAGCCCTTGTCTCTAGTTTTCGAATGACGAGAAAACTGCCCACGTGTTTGCCGTGCGTGGAGACCCGTTTCGCTGGAAAGGAGGGTCCTGGTAGTTGAGGGGCGAGGTACTGTCCCCGACACACTGCTTTGGCCTCTGCTTCAGCTAAACGGGTGGCACCTTGTCGTCCTCACGGGTGTCAATCGGCTGGTCACTAGTCCTTGTGTCAGTGGCTTGGGGATAAGCTCTCGGGAGTTCCTGCTTTCGGGAAAGCCGACTGTGGGGCTTCAGTTTGCGTATAGGTCTGGCTAGCCCTAACACAGGAATCTGTGTTCCCTTGTTGGGCTCCGTGGTGGGTGGGGCGGTCGGACCCGAATCTTCTTCCTTTCATTATGGAAAACCACAAAATTTATATTATAAGTCATCCAGAATCTAGTCCTGTCGTTTCGAATCCGCCTATAACGTCAACTAATAAAAAAGCACGTACCGATGCAAATGCCAAGGAAACTAATTGTCCTCGCTTTCTTGTTGTTTCTAGTCCTTCTGGTGAATTACAAAAGATGTCTCCCTTTCTAATAAGCAAGTACATTCATTCATGTGTTGGTGAGCCACGAAACATAAAGCGTCTCCGTTCTGGTGATCTGCTTATTGATACCGTTTCGGCCATCCAGTCTGCTTCACTTTCACGTCAAACCAAACTTGGACAAGTACCGATATCTGTGTCAGAACACAAAACACTCAACTTCTGTAGAGGTGTTATCTCGGAAATCGACCTTCTGTTTGTTTCAGAAGAAGAGTTCGTTTCCGAGTTAGCTGACCAAAAGGTTTGTGCTGCTAAGCGGATCAAGATGCGTAAGGAGGGTCAGTTGATAGACACGAAACACGTGATCCTGACCTTCAACTCGCCTGATCTGCCGAAGAATATAAAGGCTGGGTATCTTAACTGTCCCGTAAGACCCTATATCCCAAACCCTATGCGATGCTTTCAATGCCAGCGTTTCGGCCATTCCAAGATATCCTGTCGTGGCAACCTGACGTGCGCTCGATGCTCGTTGGTTGGTCACGATAGTGAAAACTGCTGCGCTGCGCCATTGTGCATTAATTGCAAAGGTGACCACCCAGCATTTTCTCGTTCATGTCCAAAGTGGAAATCGGAAAAAGAAGTTCAGGCAACCAAAGTTACTAGGAACATCTCATATGCTGAAGCCAGAAGACTAGTGCAAAGCACACAGCTGCGACAAAATACATCTTACGCAACTGCTGTTAAATCTTCTCGTACAGTTGCCACCCAAACATCATTCGTTACGCAGCCTTCATCAAATAAATACGAACAGATAACAAGCAACCAGAGAAAAGACAACCCCACACATACTGTACAAAAAAAAGACACAGTAATCCAAAGCAAGCCAAAAAATGTCGTTAAGAAAACAACTGATAAAAATAGAAGCCAAAGCAATAGCTCTTTTGATGGGATGATTTCGGAATCTGTGGATTCAGACAGTATGGAAATAGAAGAGGGTCTAGAAGTTCCCAGGCATCTCCTCCCACGAAAAACTAAAAAGCAGCACAGAAAGAACAAACAGAAATCATAATGGCCACCCTCGTCTCTTGGAACAGTCGCGGCTTCCACCGAAATTTGACAGAAATAAAAGATATCATGAATGCTCATCATCCTGTATGCTTCGCTCTACAGGAGACTAACCTGAAACCGGAACAGCCAGCAAAGCTTCGGAGGTTTTCTTTCGTCAGGAAAGATAATATTGCAGGTGAGCGTGCCAGTGGAGGTGTGGGCCTCCTCACCTCACTGGACTATCCATCCAATGCACTTTCTCTGACAACATCCCTCCAAGTTGTCGCTGTGCAGATAAATTTCAATATCGTATTTTCCGTGGTTTCAGTTTATTTGCCACCAAATGAGCACATTGATCAAGAGCTTTTAAATGAGCTTGTAAAGCAGCTGCCTGAACCTTTTCTTCTTATGGGAGACTTTAATGGGCACAGTCCGCTATGGGGAAGTAAAGACACCAATTCACGAGGAAGACAAATTGAGCAGCTGATCGAAGATCACAGCCTTTGTCTCCTCAATACCGGGCAGGACACATACTTCCACGAGCCTACAAGAACATTCCACGCTATTGATCTTGCCATTTGTTCACCATCTCTGCTGCCATATTGCACTTTTAGTGTCGGCAATGATCTCTACAGCAGCGATCATTACCCCATCTTTGTATCTCTCGCACGAAGAGGAGCAAACTCCATGCCAAGGCCCGTTCGATTTATATTTGAAAGGGCAAACTGGGACCTCTTCTCTTCTGTTGCTGACCTCACAGAGGAAATGGTAGAAAATGTGCAAATCGATGATGCTGTGGAATACATTACTAATGTTATAAACCAGGCAGCTGTGCTTTGTATCCCCAGAACATCGGGTAAATTGCTAAAATATTCTAAACCTTGGTGGAACCGTGACTGTCAGGAAGCACTTCAAAAACAGAGAAAAGCTTGGGGAATCTTTCGCAGATACCCTACTTTGCGAAACTATTTAGCATTCAAAAGAGCCAAAGCAAATGCGAGAAAAGTAAGACGGCAGAGCCAGAGGGATTCCTGGATTTCATATGTGTCAAGAATAACATCCTCTACACCAAGTAAACGAGTTTGGGAGAGAGTTAAAAAAGCATGTGGAATATATAAAGACCACTCACTTTCCTTTTTGGAAAAAGATGGCCGAGTGATTAGCTCCATAGAAGAAATTGCAAATACTATTGGTGAGACATTTTCTGCCGTTTCTTCCAGCAGAAATTATTCTCCCGCATTTCTTGTTATTAAGCAGCGCTCCGAAAAAAATCCCATAGCTTTCAATTCCTCCAACTCTGAACCCTACAATAGGGATTTTACTATGCTTGAGTTAAAGAGAGCTTTGTTCCAGACACGCAAATCTTGTCCGGGTCTTGACGGCGTGAGCTACGATATGCTGAAGCATCTATCCTATAAGTCACTGAACGCCCTTCTCACTCTTTACAACAGGGTGTGGAAGGAGCATACTTTTCCCAGTGCATGGAGGAGAGCTGTTGTCATTCCTATCGCTAAGCCAGGAAAAGACTCGCGGAATCCCTCGAATTATCGGCCAATAGCCCTTACTAGCTGCATATGCAAACTGTTTGAAAAGATGGTAAACAGCCGCCTAGTGTATTTCTTAGAAAAGAATAGTGTACTATCACCTTATCAAAGTGGTTTCCGAAAGGGAAGGACCACTATAGATAATATGCTCCTTTTGGAGACATCTATTCGTAAAGCTTTCCTTAGAAGAAACCATCTTGTCTCTATTTTTTTTGACATTGAAAAAGCTTATGATAAGGCATGGAGGTATGGGATCCTTCGTGATCTCCATGATAGTGGCTTGCGTGGCAACCTACCATTTTTCATTCAGAATTTTTTGAATGCTAGGACCTTCCAAGTTAAGATTGGCTCTGTTTTGTCAAAAAGCTTTGAACAAGAAGAGGGTGTGCCTCAAGGCTCTGTTCTTAGTGTCACTTTATTTAGTCTGAAAATCAACTCTGTATTAAAAGAACTTCCTCGAACTATTTTAGGATCTTTGTATGTTGACGACCTCCAGATTAGTTGTCGAGGGGCAGATATGAGACATATAGAGAGGCAGCTGCAGATCGCATTGAATAAGATCCACGAATGGTCAGTCAAGCAGGGATTTACGTTTTCTGAACAGAAGACCGTCTGCGTGCATTTTTGTAGAAAGAGAGGTCTCCATCCTGAGCCTGAATTATACCTTAATGGATCTATCATTCCAGTTGCACCTGAAGCAAAATTTTTAGGAATGGTATTCGACCAGAAACTAACTTTCCTTTCCCATGTTTTACAGCTGAGAAAGAAGTGCATGAAAGCACTTAATATACTAAAAGTCCTGGCGAATACCTCCTGGGGTGCTGATCGATGCTCCATGCTTCGCATCTATAGAGCGCTTGTCCGCTCTAGACTGGACTATGGCTCAGTTATCTACGGATCAGCTCGGTCTTCTGTGTTGCTAAAACTAGATCCTGTGCATCATCAAGCTCTGAGGATTTGTTCTGGAGCTTTCAGGACATCTCCTGTTCAGAGTCTTTACGTTGATTGCCATGAACCATCACTTAGTTTGAGGCGTGAGCAGTTGTCTCTCTTGCATTATTTTAGCATCTTATCACAACCTGACAATCCTAATAGGCTAGCTTTGACTGATAACAGCTGTGACACTTTATTTGATGCACGGCCATCCTGTGTGCCTCCGTTTTCTTTGAGAGTTCGCCCTCTGATCGAGGAACTCTCCCTGTCTGATATATCCCCCCAAGCCATGCAATACTTTGAAATTCCTCCTTGGGAACAGGCAGGAATCCAGATTCTTGAAATTTTTTCCCATCAGATGAAAAAACACACTAACAATGTCATCTACACCCAACTTTTTGCTGATCACAGGTATAAATATCAAGAATATATTCCAATATACACAGATGGTTCAAAGTCAACTTGTCACGTCGGGACGGCATTTGTAATTGGTGACCATGTAGAAGGCAGAAGTTTGCACCACGCTTCCTCAGTCTTAACAGCTGAACTTACTGCAATATATCATTCACTTTTGTACGTATCAAAGCGACGGCAGAAAAAGTTTATAATTTATTCAGATTCCTACAGCGCGCTAAAAGTTTTAGAAGCTTTTTCGAACACCCATAATCCGGTAATTTTTGATATCCTGAAACTGAACTTGAAATTAAAAAGGCTCGGATTTGAAATTCTCTATTGCTGGGTTCCAGGGCATACCGGTATAAAAGGTAATGAGCGGGCAGATGTCGTCGCAAAATCAGCTGTTGAAATATCCAGTCGCCTCATCCCTATCACAGACATTAGTAGTTTTATCCAGCAAAAGATATTGGAAAAATGGCAGCAGTTTTGGGATGTTCAGTCTTTTAATAAATTAAAGAGCGTGAAACCTAGAATCGAACTTTGGCATTTTACTGGAAGACGTAAGGAGGAAGTTCTTTTGACTAGACTTAGAATCGGTCACACCAGAATGACACATAAGTATCTTTTAAGTGCTGATAATGAGCCTCTGTGCTCAAAATGTGGTGTAGTTTTAACAGTCCGTCACCTTTTAATTGAATGTCCATCTTTTAATAGTAATCGTCAGAAACATTTTAACAGCTGTGACTTACCTCTCGACCATTTAATTGGAAGAGAGGTCAATCGTAATATATTTTACTATTTAAAGGATATTGGAGTTTATCATCTCATCTAAACTGATTTTAATTTTGTATATTAGTTTCAAGACTTGTGATTTTAGCTGATTTTATATGACCTCATCCACTGGATTTTGTACATTCCTTTATCTACTTGCTTAATTCATACCTATTTTAATTTCATTGTCTATATCACTTTATACCTCATCACCTTCTGTTTGGCGCAGTATAACCATTTCTGGTTTTGCGCCAAAAATTTCACCCACCACCACCACCATACCTATCTTAATTTCATTGTCTATATCACTTTATACCTCATCACCTTGTGTTTGGCGCAGTATAACCATTTCTGGTTTTGCGCCAAAAATTTCACCCACCACCACCACCACCACCTTTCAGGACTTGACGCTAGCTGAAAAAATTAGTTTCCTGGATAAGATAAAGCAATAACCGGACACGCTACTGTTCATTTCCTCGAAAATCGGAGACGCAGTGGGATCAATAACCTCATTGGCGGCTACTGGTGGCTCTGTTTTAAGAAAGGTCGAAGAAAATAGTGCGCGTGTTCATCTCCCACTGGTTTTGCTCGAGTCATGCACTTTAAGTAATTCCTGACCTTTGATAAAGCATTCTCCTGGGGAGCGCAGCTACAGATCCTTCCATATGTCGCGGACCACCTGCACATCGGCTGTACGCGGCCTAAGTGTGGCTTCTGTTTCTTATTCGTTCTCACGTTTTTTGGTCCGATTAAAGGGAATTTTGGTCCTTGTTTCGGTTCTTTAGGATTCGGTCCGAAAATCGGCTGGTCCGATTATCCGGTGGTCCAATTAACCAGATTCGACTGTATATTCGAAAATGAAGCAATAGTAAGTTGGAATTGTCAAAGCGAGAGAGAATGCAACGTATGCAGATGAAAGCTCCGTTCAGAATGCTTTAGTTTTGGTTTAGCTTTATTTTGGTTAGTTAATTAATAATTTTCTAAAATTTTTCTGAAGCGTTATGTAAGCATCTGCTTCATAAGCAGATCCGAGGATCATATATGATGCAAAGTTATTTTGAAGTGATGCAGTTTAGAAAGTTTATTTTAAGCAATTGTTATTCTTAGAATAAAAAAGGGAAACATACTTTAAAATATTCAATTGAGGGGCTAATGAAAGAGAAGTTAGGAGTTTCATTTACAAGTTATATGCATGTTACATAATATATATATGTAATAAAACTGCGTTATTATTGAAATAAGATGACTTGGTGCGAGTTTCAACTGATTGGGAGGAAAGGATTACAATTTCAACGGAGAGGACTGCATAGTTAGCAAGATGACACTCGAAGAACACACATAAAGGTAAATTCCACACATAATTTTATTTTCTGGACAATGCAGATTATCATTGTGGGTGCGCTATGCACCCCCCAGTTTTATACAGATTACATCTTCTTAAAGGACAAAAATTATAAAAGTAAACTCTGCATGGATAGCAGCAAGGCGACACAAGCGTCTGGAAGCAGAAGGGCAGACAGAAAAGAGAGAGAGAGAGTTCCAAGTTCCGCTGGATGCGCCGCTGATTAACTTGCAGGATTTGCAAGTTTTGTTCCGACTTCTGAGTTAGTTGATATAGAGCGCTGAAAGTAGGAGGATGAGTGAGTGGTTAGGTTAGGTTATTCAGTTATGGCAAAGCACACGAGGGCTATCTGCCTAAAGGGAGGGGTGCCTTCGTGGAGGACTTTCTAAGGGAAACTGGCTCGTATACACGTTACACATGGGGAAAACCACGAAAGCGCCCATGCAGCCAGCCCGTTCGCGGGATTCGAACCTCGGCCCGAACTACCAGTGTTCAGCGACTGTACCGCTCGGCCGCTGGTGGGCGGATGCGTGAGTGAGACCGTCAGTCAGGATTGCAGATGTTGGGAGTATGTGACTACCTTATCACCTGAGGTGAAGCAGTTGTTGATACTTTACGAGAATTCAGGTTAGAAATGCTGAAGAAAATATTAAAATTACAAAATTGCAGAAAAAGTGCAGAACAGAACAAATGGAAACACAAAATACATACATGCAAACCGAAGATGTGTATCTCAGAGCACGCTTAGAATAAGCAGCCACTCGTCACGTGAGCAGAATCAAGCACTCTGATTCGCTTAGCGTAAAGTTGTCCAAAAATGATGAAAAGAGTAAAATAATTAAATAATTGATTGCAATAGAGAAAAATCACTATTTTTTCCATGTTCTCCAATACGATAAACATAAGAAACATCAGAAATTTCAGTCCTAAAAATGTGGAAAGTCCTACAATAAGGCTGAATAAAGAACACAAGTTCGGAGGTCACGTGGGAGGTCACCCTCTCAAGTGCTGGCTTAAAGGAATGCTTCTTGAGTATTATTGAAGAAATGCAATATTCTAGAGTAAAGTAAAAAAGGAAAAATAAGAATATATATTCTATGTACAGGTCAAGAGAGAAAGTTGCGACGCAGTTGAGCTTTTATACCTCATTTCATTACAGAGCACATGGTAGTTTAATGTACAGGTGTTAGGTTCAGACTTCATCGATAAATGCGGAATACAGATTAGATGACGCATCTTTTTCATTTAGTTTGGCAATTTATTGCTCCGTTATTTTTAGAAGGAAGACAGAAGTTAAAGGGTTATTAATTTATTACTTGAAAGCTAAATTTTATATTTTACGTACATATTCTTATTTATGAATAAGAATTTAATATTTATGAATTTGTGAAAAGAATGCAGTCTAATTATCCAAATGTGACTAAGGTTTGAATGGTTTGCGATTCTGTTTAGGTAAGCTAATTGGAGTTCTACTGCATGTATTTGCATTTCTCAAACATTTTCACAAAAACGTAAAAAAAATTACATATAATTATGATTAAAATAAACGTGGGCAGGCAGTACGCAAAATTATAAGATGTTATTTAAATATGCGTAACTATGCGTAGTATATCAGATCATTAATGCTCAGTCTTTATGAAGTTTGATTAATTCTCACATAATGCAATTTCCTCTTCTCAGCATCTGAGAAACATTTGGCCATTTGCAGTGGTTGTAAACTTAAGCAGAAAATTGGAATGGTGGAAAGTATAGAGCGCCATCGTGCAGGAGAAGGCTAAACAGGGTTACTGCTTAAATTAAACCGGGAAGTTATAATATAATCCCCACGATCTACTGTTTGTTACTAGTTTTTCTTCATTGGCTATTATATATTAGTATTTTGAAGAAAAAAATATTACCAGCGATACTCTAAACACAAGTGTAAATAAAAGTAAAATCTTTGAATATAAAAGGTAAAGTCTAAACAGACTAACTCGTCATCTCTCAATTTAAACCACCAAAATTAGAAATATGAAATTTATCTGCTGCATTATTTTTAAAATTTAGTTACTCACCAAAAAAAGGATGATTTTCAGAAATTCCTTATATTAGGGAGTCATAAAATGTCTTTAAAAATGCTTATGTCACTAAAAAGAGAAACACATTGATTTCGTTTTATAAGAATGATTATCTTGCAATTTTATAAATTCAGCAGCAATTTTGCTGACATAGAATAATTTAAAATTCCGAACTGCGTAGTAAAACATCCTGCATCTTAGAGAGTCGTAAAGAATCTTTAAAAATTTGCGATATCATTCAAAATAAAGAAGCACTTTAGTGTTTTTTTTTTTTTTTTTTTAAGATTACCTTGCAGTTTTTAAAATTCAGTAGCAATATTGAAGACTTGTATTGCAAAAACATTTTCTTTGCATTGTACCTACATCGCTTTTCCCCTGAATGTAAATTACGTTGCGAAAGTAAGGCTACATTAAGACTTCTGTGTTTATGGTGCATATTGCCTTTGTATTAATGAGGTATCAAAACGGGCTTCTTACCTTTCTTACTCTAAATATTGTTACGTGCGTACGGGTTCGTTATATACTGAATGCACAAGTCGTAAAAAGTTAACAAAAAAATTTATTCTTTCCAGAAGAAATAAATTAAAATGCTGAAATATTTCTTCACAGATCTTCGCACAATATCACAATATCTCAAACGATTAGCAAAAACTCAGTTCAAAACAGATAAAATAATTCTATCTCACAGCGTAATCGCTACAATCAATAACAGCATTAAGTAAACAAACAGCAGTTCGCTTTTTACAGCTACAAGTATAACAGCAACAACAACAACTGAGATGAGTCCAGTCCAGTCCAGTCAAGTATTGCCGGAATATCGTAGCAATTGCACGATGTGTCCGGCTCCTGATAATTTGCCCAAAAGGCACATGATATGGGTAGGTCCAGGTAGGTGAAATACATAAACAAAAAATGAGGGGGGGACCATGCCTCACCAGGTTTAGAAAAACCAAAAATGATCACAATCGGCGCAGCGACAAGGAGAGAGAAAACGCAAAAACAGACAAATGGCCTAGAGCGCAAGAAATATAAAACACATAATATCAAATTAAATACAGACACAAATATAAAATACAAATATGCAATGATAAAAATACCAATACAAAAATAGTGAAAATAAAGTTGAATAAGTAGAATATATACATTACCTACAGACCAGCAAATAGCTAGCAAAAGTAAGTGTCAAGTGCTTTACGTGGGAAAGTTTAAATCACATATATGTTCGGCATAAGGTCTGATATATCTGTTCTCTATGAGAATTTCATAGTCAAGGGTGTTGAAGATCTCGAGGTGTGGGCAAGTGAGAGCCTTGTTGAAGAACTTGTCATTAATTCGAAGAAGATAATCTTTGACAGTTTCAATCTTTAAATCTCTGTGTAACATATCGTTGGACACAAAGTAATGGGCATTCGTAATCAGCCGTAAAAACTTGTTTTGCATAACTTGTATTCTGTAGAGGTCACGTGATGTAAAAGCTGCCCAGGCCGGGGAGGCATAAGAGAAAATAGGGCGCACTATTGCCGTATAAAGGTGCTTCTTACGTAACAAATCCAGTTGCGAATACTTTCCTAAAAGCGGCATAAGGCTTTTCATAACAATTATGGTCTTGTTTCGGATGTGATTGAAGTGATCAGTCCACGTAAATTTGTGATTAAAAACCACACCTAGGTAATTGGCCTTTTTTACAATTGGGACTTCTACGTCGAAAAGGGTAAGTCTGACATTTAAGGGCTTTTTAACCTTCTTCTTGCTAATAATGAGTAATTGCGATTTAGTTGCATTTATGGCGATTCACCATTTGGTGCACCAATGTTCTATGTGCGGAATTGTTTCTTGAAGTTTAGCAATTGCAATGGCCGGACTCAGGGATCTCACCGCCAGCGCCGTATCATCGGCGTAGCACCCAAGGTAATTATTTAATCCAGTAAATGGTTTCGGGAAATCTGACACATAAAATAGATATAAAATTGGGCCAAGAATAGAGCCTTGGGCCACGCCGGCATTTAATCTTCTCTGCGTAGAAGTATCTTGTCCGATATTAACAAAAAATTTTCTATCTTTAATAAATGAGTATATAAGTAAAGTCATCTCCCGATCAAAGTCATTTGCAATTAGCTTGAAGATAAGCCCCTCATGCCAGACGCGGTCGAAAGCTTTCGCCACGTCCAGCATGAGGAGGGCAACGTTTTGATGGTTATGAACAGCAGAGCCGATGAATTCCGCTAATCTGACTAACTGCTTCGTAGTAGATAATGACTTGCGGAAACCAAACTGCTTGGGAGGGAGCTTTTCAAGATATTTTTCCATGCGTTTCAAGATCACCTTTTCGTATATTTTACCCAATACGGGTAGCAGACTAATTGGGCGGTAGCCGTCCGGCTTTGTAATATCTTTTCCAGGCTTGGAGATAACTATAATTTTTGCGGTTTTCCATTTTGTTGGAAAATAGCTATTCTGCAGACATGCATTTAAAATACTTGCGTATTTGGCAATAATGTTTATAGGTAAATTCTTGATGGTAAAATTAGTAATAGAGTCGTACCCGGGGGCTTTCCGATTCTTTAACCTCCTTATAATTTCAGAAATTTCAAATGGAGATGTGAACTCCGTCTTGTTGCGCACGGATGGACCTGTGAGATAGTTTTGAACGCAGTAGCGTACATCATAAACAAAAGAGTAATCACAAGAATTCTCAATTGGCAGGAATTGTTTTTCGAAATGTTCAGCTAGCATATCGGCTTTTTCTTTGTTGGTAAGAGCGATTTTGTTCCCATCGGAAATGGGCTTATTTACTGGTGAGCTGCGCTTGAGCTTTCGAGTAAATGACCAAAATTCGTGGTTGGGTTCATTGAAGCTAGCGATTTTGTCATTCCACCTTTCAATACGATATTGCTTTATTTGGACTCTTAATTTGCTTATTTAAACTCAACTCGGCTTTTATAAGCTTTTTAATTACAGTAGAACAATCACGATCTTTCTAGATTTTTCTGGATGTCAACAGTAATTAAGAGATATTTATTTATTAAGCATTAAATGCACGCGCTCTTTTATTTTTATTGTTATTTTTTTTTCGACGTAGCTTTCTCTTCAAAAATCGTCTGCGTTGCACGGGGAAATAAAAAGGAATTTTAATTACAATTCTAAATAAATAGCCAAATAAATGTGAAATTCGTAACGATATATACCTCATATTTTAAAATGTGGTCAATAATGTATTTTTTTCTTTACTACTGAAATTGTACCTCGGAAACTGACACTTGCAATAAGTTGGCCTCATGCTTTTACGGACATTATCTTCACAGTATGCGTAATATATAGTTTGGCGTATTAACTTTCATTAATTAGATAAATGATATTTTATTTAAATTGTAAATAAAAGAAATTTTACCTTACATTACGGAAAAAACTGAAGCTTTGTGGATACTACAGGTTATCGTTTGTTTCCCTGTTTAAATTCAACTCATGGTGACTTCCATAAAAGCAGAGAAAATAGCTAAAAAATCGCGAAAACAAAAAACATTGCTTAGATCTATATGTACATAAACTTGAATTTTTTTTGGAAGTTTAACCCTTCATTGATAAATGACATTAAATTATTTACACTATAGGGTATTTTCTCCCTCCTTTCAGTCAGAGGTGGTCAATCCGAGGCACGGGAGAGGTTTGGCAACGAAGACACGCGAAGACTTATTGAAAAATTAAAAGATATTGTTGTAGGTTTGAATCAACATATGTTTGTGAACAGATCTTTTCTGTTATGAGCATAATAAAATCAAAATATCGTTTAAGATTAACTGATATGCACCTAAAACACATAATTTTGTTAGCATCTTCAAAAATTAATCTTAATATAGATGACTTGGTGGAAGAATTACATATTCAAAAAAACACACTAATTAAGTATTGAGTGTTTAATAGTTATTTAGAATCAAATATTTCAAAATAGTAATTTTTATTTTATATATAATAGAACTGACTGAACCTTTAAAAATGTTTATTGAAAATAAAATCTTCGTTTGACCGTTTGTTTTATTTATTACATTATTTTTAAATATTTACTACTCAGACGTACATAAAACAGTGTGCTATTAGCACAGAAATTCCATAATCAGCCAAAAATAACATTTTTTTTTCACCTTTTTATACTTTTTAGTAATGCTGGAAAATTTGGAAGTCGCACGTTGGGGCAATTTGCCCAGAAGGACTATTAATTTCGTTTTGGCATTTTGCGTTGTTTCACTAAAATAGTTGTTTCACTTTTCCAATTGTTGTCGTCAACTATCATCGCCCTGTATTATATTTAAAGAAATTAAATAATGAAGAATCTGCATAAATGTAAAAAATATCTTTCTCGCATTCTGATAAAACAACGGCACCTAGAGCCATCCACTTTTTACTATTGAACGTTTTCCAACCAAATATGGGCATCTGGAAGCCCAAATTTGAAATTTGGAATTTGTTTTATTCTCGATTTCATATTTTGTAAAACTTTAACGAATTTTTGATTAACAAACTCCAGGATTTCAAAGCCAGCAATGGCAACATTGTACAGAAAAAACACTTTTTATCTCCAGCGCACGAGACTGTGTATCGGAAATTCCAAAGATATGCTTATTTTAAAATTATTTTACATATTGCTCTTGAACTGAATTTTATGGTTTAAGTGAGAAGAGCACGATATTTGGTAAATAAAGGTAACACACAAAATGTTAAAAAAAATTAAATTAAAATAAAAAAATCTGAAAGATTTCAGATTTTAAATTACGTCTAAAGGCGCGTTTTTTTAACGTTTCGTGTGCTACCTTTTTTTATTAAATATCATGTACTACGTACTCAAACCATAAAATTCAGTTCAAAATCAATATCGCAAAATCATTTTAAAATGAACATATCTTTAGAATTTCCGTAAGTCTCGTGCGCTGGAGATAAAAATGTTTTTTTTT
>KK116453.1:0-27549 GCA_000611955.2 Stegodyphus mimosarum
ACTTTCTTTCGGGTTTGTAGTGTCACTTTTATTTGGTGATTGATTTTGCAGGTAATTAGTAGCATGTTGCCAAAAATTTTTCCCCGATCACGGGAGGGATGTTGTGTAGCAAATTTTCATGTAACACTTAATTATTTAAGTTTGACTTAAGATTAATTTTCATTATTCTAAATTTATGCTACACAACGTTATTTTATTTAATATCTTGTATTTATATTTGCTTTGGTTTAATTTTAATTAGTGGTTTTGGTACTTTAAGATTTGTACGTCTCTTCCACTGGTTACTCGTAAACGCGTTGAAACAGACAATGGAATTAGGTGCTTTCGTAGGTAATAAACTTGATTTAAAATTACTTAACTTAGGTTGATTCTCATTTAACTTATATCATTGGATGCAGAAAAATTAGCCTTTTAATTTAAGAGTACTTTCAAGTCTCTAGCTTAAACAGTTTTTAAGTTACAGTTAATTATTCAACGAATTTTTGCACTTCGAGTATTTTTTTTGGTTGAGGGGGAAAGGATTGAAAAGCGTCACTTTTGCAGTTGATTTCCAAGCCTTTGCTTAGGAATTTTTGTCCGTTGCCTAGGTTTGCTGGTTTTCCCACGCCTACGTCGAATTCTTGGTTCTTCTTTTGGCGGGCTTGGCGAGATTCGGATTTTTGTTCCAGTTCAACTCCTCGATTTTTGGACGATATTAGCAGGGGTTTGTGTGAGGGGTAGAGTTTCAGTTTATTCACCCTTTTGGCGAGTTTTGGCGATATCTAGTGTCCGGACCTGACAAAAAGCGGGTGCAGGTGGGATTGCGAAGCTGTTGGGACGTTTTCGTTTTTGCATTCGGCTGACAAGAAGATAACTTTCTCGGGCGCCTTGGGCATCTTGTTGCTGCAACAGAAAGGATGAATTTGTTTTTTTAACGGGGGGCTTATGGCTCCTGTCACGTCTTACTCCATGGCTTCGGAAATAGTCCTTCAAAAATGTAAATGAAATAATTCTGCAATAGAAAAGGAAATGAAAGAAAATTATATTTCCATGCTTCAACTACCACAGAAATAATGTCCTTCAAAATGGAAAGTAAATATTTCTTCGTCAATTCTACCATCTGATGAAGACTCAGTCCGCTTCTTCAATTTATAAGAACAGAAAAAATCAATAGCCAAGCAACCTGTGTTCCGACCTGAGTTTCCTGATGGCTCTGAAGTTCGTAATACAGAAGGCTGGATGAAACTTCCAAGTTCCTGCGTACTGGGTATTCTTCGAATGTTCGGTGTCCGCCAAGCTGCCGTCGAACCCCCAAATCTCCAGGTTCACATCTTCCGTCAGTTAAGAAGTTTTTCTTTTTGAACTTTAATGTTAACTTAAATTCTTAAAGATTTTTTTTTCATCCAAAATTCTCTGGTTTAATTATTTCTTGAATTTTTTTAAAGATTCTATTATTATCAGAATTTAACTTTTATTTAAATGTTTGCTGTAAAGAATTTTGAAAGGTAGAAAATTTAAATCTTTAATATTTTTGAAGATTTGCTGATTTAACTGAGATCTGAAGAAATTTGTGAGCAGTCTTAAATTGCTCTAGTTAAAGGTATAATTTTTTTTTCCCCTTATGGTGCAATACTATAGGTACTTAACTCTGTACTTCATTATTTGAATTTTCTCTTGTTCTGGGATAAATAAGGTGTAAGAACCTTACAACTGAAAAATGAAATAGAAAATTTTAATTTGTATCTTAACTCATAAAAATAGTTATTACTTAAACAATAGTATTTGAATTGAAGTGGTTACTGTCTAAGATTGCAGTATTTGTGGAAAATATATAAATGTTTAGCTATTTGTTTTCTAAACTAAATAAGGTAGTTCCCGGGGACTAGTATAATTTTATGTTAGTAAATTTGTTTGATATCAGTGTTTTAAGGAAAGTAATAAACTAAGTTAGTATTATTGATTTTATGTGTTTACTTGAATTTCTGATTACACAACATGGTTTCACCATTAGCAAGGCTCTTCGGGTTGTTGAAACGAAATTTAAAAGGGTACAAACACAACGCAATTCATATTTGTTTAAACTACTAGTATTTTACAGCTTAGTATATAACAATATGTCGAAAATGTTTATTTATGTACTTCATGTTAAAAATGTCCATAAATTAGAAATTGTACACAAAAAGACACGGCATATATTTCTATAGCAACCCGAAATTATCAGCTGCCAAATGTCAATATATATATATATATATATATAAAATTGGCAGAGGAATAACAAAACAAACATAATGCCATGTATTTGTGCAAACGGAAATTATTTTCTTGCCAGCCCAATATAACAACTATGGCGTATGTACTTACATAACGCAAAACGTGTTTCAGTCAATAAAAATGTTAAATATACATGAGTAAAATAAAAACAATATGTAAATCAAAATTCTAAATTAGGAATAGTCCTTAATTGCCCTTCTGTATTCTAAAAATCATATCAACTTTTCTGGTGTGCGTCATTTTTAGATAAGTTGAGCTTGTAGGGTTTGCATAACGCTCATGAAGTAGCTAATTCGGAAGGTGAACTCAAAATTTTGAGAACTGAAACCTTTCTAACCTGAACCAAAGCCTTCTCTTGCTGAGCGTCCATATTGGACAAATGACCCTTTTGCCTCAGCGCTCCTGCAGTCAAGATGATACTTCGATCGCCGAAGTGTCACTCGGCCCCTGCTAGCTATTATCTATTGTTCTGAAATGTGATAAGCTGTAAAATCTGCTGGGAGCATATTGCGCTCATGATGATGTGCGACGAAGAATATATTTAGATAGTTAGTTCGTGTACAGTAATAAAATTTCTGCTTGATTCGGACACGTTTGTCGACAAGGTTCTAAATGTTTTATTTATTACATTTACTTTGTGGTACCTATTTTCTAAACTTTATCTGTGAATTATCAGTCATAAAAATTCGTAACATTTTACATAATATTATCTGATTTATCTACTAAGAACTTCACTAAAAATTGCTTTTTGTAATGTTGGAGAAATTTAGTTAGCAAAAATAATTTCTTTTATCTGTAATAATGAAATGTACATTCAAAACCTGTTAGCTAAAAACGTTCAGACGAATATCGCCCTGAGAATAGGTAATATATTAGATTTAAAATAGGAAAACAATGATTTGAAAGAATTTGAAGATGCGTCTTCTTTCTCCTTTAGAAATCTATAAATTCAAATTTATCAGCATTTTTTAATTGTACTTGTGGATAAATATTATTTAATGTAAAAATAAATTGTTTAATATTTGAAAATAGATTTATATTTAGTTAATTAAAGTACTTCATAAATACGAGTAAATTTGTATTTAATTAAGCACAGAAAGTAATGTTCACGAATAAATTATTTATTTGAAATACTCATTTTTAAATATGAAAATCGAGGCCTGCTTCTATTCACTTCAGGTAATCCAGACTTTGCTGCATACATTACAGTTCAGTTAACGTTTACTCATCTGTGAAAATAGTTTACCTTAATGTTGCAGCGCATTCACTAAATACCGTTGTAATTCTTAGAGAAGATAACACTGAGCTCCTGCTGACAATCCTAAAATGTGAAACTGCGCAGTCTGTCTAGTCATTTCGGTAATGACACTGCCGGGTCTTAGAGATCAAAGCTTTGCATCCAAAACAGAAGCGGAATTTTCGAACCCCTCTCTCTAACGTGAAATATCTAATGCGTTCTCTTTGCGACGATAATGACAATTTCTCGACTTGCTCAGAAATTTACCTTTCGAACGAAAACTTGGTTTCCTTCCTTTAATGGTCATCGCTCCTTTTCCTTCTCGAAAGCCAAAAGACCCCATTTCTATCCTTCCCTTCCATGAAAAGTCCTGAAATAGAGTTTTGAGTATTTCCATTTATTGCAGAACGCCCACTGCCGGATGTCCATTTCAACAATGATCTTGTAACTTCTGTAGAATAGGGCATACTTACACGCAGATTGATATAAGATCAAGTAAAGAATATTTTCAGATTTTCATAAGATCACAATATTCAAAAGGTATCGTAAGCTAAATTTTTATCCTGAGAATACTCGTATATTCGAGCTTTCCCAACATAAAAGAATTATAAGTAAAATACTACACACATTCAGTGTAGAATTTTTGATATTGTAATCGTAGTTTACAAATAATAATGACAACAATTAAATATCATATTTACTAAAAATGCAAAATGAGGTAACAATCTATATTCTTTCTTCATTTATTTCTGATTTAACGTACGTTAAGGCATAATAAAATACAAATGATTCAAAAACTTTGCACTATAAATAATATGTCTTAAACTGCTGAGAATAACGGGAACTCGCCGGGACTCGAAACCGGGACCTCTCAAATACGCGACGAGTGTGCTGACCATTATACCACGAAGGCATGCTAACGGAGAAATAACTTATACGGTTATATGACTATTAGACTCAATCATGGCTTTAATTTTGTTAATTAAGTAGTTAGAGCTGAATCCAATAAGTTAAATCTTCAAATGAAGTCAGTTGACATAGTTTGATATTTATAAAAAACTTAATTTTAGTATAAATATATGAAATTAAAGCTTCCGTACGAATGAGAATTCTGCGACCATTATTCGGACCAGGGAATCGAAAAATTATTATTCTAGCAGACTTAAAATTACTTGAATCTATTATTCTAGCAGACTTAAAATTACTTGAGTCTATTATTCTAGCACACTTAAAATTACTTGAGTCTATTATTCTAGCAGACTTCAAATTTCTTGAGCATATTTCATTAAATCAAAATTTTATGGTCTGTATGCGAATACTGTGAAAGTCACGTCAGGAAACATTAATTTAGAAATATTGATTTTCACATTACTATTTGTACAACGTTTTACACGATCTTGATTAACAATCATTTCTTCGAGTGAAAGTAAGCAATTTTAACAATTTCTTTCAGCAAATTTGTCAAATTATTTTACAAGCATTTCTCAGCTTTCAAAGAGAATTTTGCAAACTTAAAGAATAACTTGCTAATTAAAATGATTTTTCATGGATTATTTTTATAGTATTTTCATTTGCTCGTTACTGAATATTTTCCAATGAAGAAAATTGACAAAGTTTCAAAACTTTCTTATTTGATTTATTTTTAAAATTGAAACCTTGAGCTTACGCTTAATTATTTAAGATATATCTTGCTAAAGTTTTGAATAAATGATTAAATATCAAATACTAAAAACTTAAATCGAAAACCTTTGTTCAATTATTAGAATATTTAATGACAAATTTTCATATCAGACTTTGAGGTTAAGCGAACTGAACTCGAAAACGTTCTCAGAACTGAAAACAACCTGTTTAGACGGCTTAAAAATGATGCTTATAGGCCTCAGAATGAAGGAATGAAACCAGGGAGGAGCTGAAAACATTTCAGTAATATACATATTATTTTTAGTTTCAATAAATTATTCGGAATATTACATTTGTATTATACTAATTATACACTGTTTGCTCTGGTATGTAAAAATAAGAAAACAAAGCTTAAATTTTGAAACTTGAACTTAACTCTTTTGCATCTGCAGAGATAAAAATCTGTTCCTCTCAAACATAAGAAACGCCTGTGCATACGAATTTCTGCTGGAATGGATTTCCTTCGCACCTCCTAAGTAGACGGCTACAGAGTTAACAATAACCCACTTTAGTGATTACTTCTTTCTTGATAATCTTTGTGCGGTTTCACCCACTGTGTGGTGTTTTCCTTGGGAAAGGACTGCAGCTGCGAATGTCAATACCTAAACATTGGCATTAAACAAAGGATAGGGAAGGTCAAATAAGAAAGCTATTTCAGTGGCTTCAAAAGTATGACTGCTATGTCTTTTAACAATTTCCGAAACCAATGAGGCATGCACTAAAGTGATAGGGAACGCACAATGTAGAAATGGATTCAGAGGTTCAGGAGACCCGCTGATGTATGAGTGCACGGGCGGTACGGGCAACTTCGCTGTGAAAGGGTTAAAACGCCTAACAAGGACACTGACTATTAAAACATTTTTACAATGCCTAGAATGGTATTTTTATAAACATAACATTCCAGATAGTCCCATTATCAGTCTCTGTAAACATGGCATCACTCAGGTAACAACTAAATAATATAGTTTAGTTTGTAAATTTTCTCTGCCATCAAGTATTTTGCCAGAATATCTTTATAATTCTCTAAAATACGCAGATTCGTAAGAGCCGCTTAGGAAAAAGGAAAAAAAATAAACGAATTATTATTTTCATAAAAAAAATTATATTCTTACACTTTTATTTCCAAAAAACATTAAGTTTCGGGTCCCTAAAACAAGATATTAGGCATTTAAAACTAAGTAGTAAAAACGTTTAGACGGTCCCCAAAGTTATGCATAGTTAGTTCTCATTTCAGTACTTCTGTTGAGGTGAACTTATCCGAGAAGTATATGCAATATCAGTTATATTACCACACTATAATATGTCAGTAATTTAGGGCTCGTTTCGATGATTTAGAGTAAGTACATGTACTTAAACGAAGAGTACTTACGGTTGACTGCCCACTAGTATGTGTGACACAGGATGATTATCTGCACGGTCGTGGAGATGTGGACAGATCCTCCAGGCTTTGAGTATTATACAACTCCACTAAGGAGTATTACAGAAGCGGAAGCCTACTGGCTATCGTACAAGATCCACCCTTGTATTCGAAACCCTAAACAGTCAATCACGAATCAAGAGAGTGCTGGTAGTGGAGAATTATTCCTACCTTATGTTCAAATAATGTATTTTCTTTAACATATCGTTCAACCAATGCAATTCCATGCAGAAATTCGACTTTTTGCTTATTTTACTGAATAGAAGTGTCATACGAATAATTCAAAATAATCTTGCTATGAATATATCTCATATTTGGCAAAAATGAGCAGCTCTGTTCGTAAATTTCCTTTTACTATGATCATGCATTAGAAAACTATAGTTTTTCAATTTCGAAATAATTTTGTTTGTGTAAATATTTCCTACGTTTTGTGTCCCGTAATATTTTCGCTTGGTCTTGAAGAACCAATGAAAAGACATAAGAATCACATAAACTAATTTAAGACAAAGATGCGTCATAGGCAGAATTGCACCAATATATGCGAATGCCCTCCCAAATAAGAAACCAAGTTTATTTCGTACTACTAATAATACACATTTCAAATTATGTTATCATTGTTACAAACATGTGTAAATTAGCATGTATAAGAAATTCAAAATATTGTTGTAGAGCTATTTTCTGCAAAATATTGATTTTTATTTTTAAATTTTAAGTCTTAAAATACACTACGAACAACTGAGACCATGGTGGGCCTTCAAGAGGAGCACCAGCTTTGTTACAGATTTTTTTTTTTTTGACATTGTGAATATTTTCAACACGGTCTGGAAGATGATTGGAAATGTTTCAGAAGGACACAATGCTTTACATTTAAGGCATACATAAATTATACATTTAATAAGTGCATAACCATCAATAGAAATAATAATAAAACTGTTTTTACTTTTTGCCAAAGATCTCAAATGTTGCATGAGACCAGAAACCATTGTTCGCGATCAGTTGATCATTTGATTGTCAATTGATCATTTCAAGAACAGTAAATTCCTACTGGGAAAATAAGTCAAACTTCGTGATGAGTCGTAGCCTAAGTAGTTACAATTTACGAAACTGTCACGGTATGGGATTAACACCAGCCATTTCTCGGTAAAGACTTATACTACTCGTAGCATTTCAAAAGAGAAGTACCTCACCATTAACACAAATTAAATTAAATTTTGAATTTGTAATTAAATACGTGCAACATAAACGCGTATAAATAATGCAAAATGCGACACATTAATCGTGAAGTTTCACAGAAAGTTTGTTAAAGTATAACATACTTTCAAGCAGAAGGAGTACTGATATTTAATTACTTTCATTAACATTTGTAAAGAAAAGAATTTGATTTCTTACAAATGAATGAAATTTCATGCGTCTGATAGAATCACTGAAGCATGTACTTAGCTTTTTAAGTCCACTTATTTAGCAATTTAGCTAGATATTTTCCAAAAATGTTTAAATTCTGTAAGATCATGAAGTTTATACAGTAACTGACAGTTTGTATTGATCCTTCTGGTTATTTGTTCAGCTTTAAATGAAATTTTGTTTAGAAAAAAAAGAGGAAAGTTTCAGCAAAAAACGCAACAGCTGCTGTTATTTTAATTGCAAAAAAATTTTAAACGCGAATGCTAAAACGGTTAACACAAAAATGTATCTAATTTGATTATAAATGCATCTCCAAAATTAGTAGATAATTATAAAGTATTTTTTATGAATAGATAAGTATTGTAACGGTTATTAACACTTCACAAATTTCTATATATTTTTTAAAGGTTACAGCCGAAAACATCGCGGCAAAAACATTGCGGACGATAATGTCGCGGAGAAAACAACGCAAGGCGAAAACGTCATGGTGCAAAACATCGTGGGAGAAAATAAAGCAAAGAGAAAACATCGCAGTTCTAAAACATCATGGTATAAAATATCGTCGTCGAAAATAAAGCGGTTCAAAAATTTCGCAGTTTAAAAACATCGTCGTCGAAAATAATGTGGTGAAAAATAAATTACCTACAAATCATCGCATGACGATAACATCGCAGACATGCATTTCACAAGCTTTAATAATTGTTAATGGATATTCGCATAATGATTTATGAGAGCAAGGTGGAAAGAAGAAGAATTTTTACTTTCATATTTTTTATTAACTAATAAATTTTTTAAAAAACAAGAAATTTAAACGAAACAAGAAAATAATTTTCATTATAAGAGTATCATATTAACAAAACTGAGGAAAATAATATCATAATTAACTTAGCAATTTTTATAGATAAGTTGATGCAGTTACTTATCTTTCTTCTTCTATTCTTTTTTAGATTACACTTTTCATTAAAAATTACCAGTAAAACTCTATAAAAATAATTTATTAATGACCTTTGTTAGTTAACTATGCAAGTTTAAAATTTAGTGCTATAAGTTGTGTTAATTTTCTATCTTCGCTTTATTTTCGACGACGATGTTTTGTACCACGATCTTTTAGACCTGCGATGTTTTCTCTTTGTTTTATTTTCTCCCACGATGTTTTGTACCACGACGTTTTCGCCTTGCGTTGTTTTCTCCGCGACGTTTTCGTCCGCGATGTTATCGGCGGACACCTTTTTAAAGTATCTGTTTTAGAGAAAGTCTAAATACCTCATTTTTTCTCTTTATTGAAACTCGTTTGCTTTCTTCACACAAAGCACTGTCATTACAGTTTTAACAAGAAACGTGTAAAAGTTATTCTCCTTACACGTCAAACTTGTCACTTGATACGTGATGTTGAGGTAACCTCTATGAAGAAGTTAAATAGCATTCTGCTAACTATTACTGACTACTGCAAGATACTAAAATATCTTTGAGTGCGTATGGGTTCCTAATAGACTAATGCACACAGATACGATGATAGCTTGGTAAAATTTATTTTGCCGAAAGAAATGCTTTGCAGCCCTGGAACTTTCCAGAAAGGTGCTCGTACAGCTATTCTCAGTAGGACAAAGTACAATCAGTAGCTACCACTTCAAACAACTAACAACGCTAAATACAACGCAATGAAAAGCGCATCTAAACAGCGAAGCTTGCATGTAGATCTTTCAGTACTACGAAGTCAACTCTAAACTAAAAGCTGCGATTTAATGGTCTTTCCGGTCTTATATAGTTTTCTCCCGGCCACCAAGAAATGACCTATACCTTCGATTTCTCGAAATTGATGGAAAGCATATATAAGGCAGGACACAGTTACATTTACAAATAGGGATCAGACCAACCGCAGTTATACAGGGAACGGACCAAAATGCCGCCAAATGATTGTAAAGCTTGGCGACATATAGAGATTTCTTGCCAAATGTGGCGACAAATATTAGTCGCCAAAATTACCGCCATCTTGGCGTAATGCAATTTACTTCAATTTTAAATGGACGTGTCCATGCTATCTTATTTTTAAGGCGGAACTTTGCTTCCTCGAGGTATTTTATGTTTAAAAGAAATACTACATATAATATCAAATATGCAAAATTCGTAATATTATCTACGAATTTGTCTAATTGATGCAAAGTATTAGAAGTATGTGTAAAAGAGTTTACAGTGTTAAATGTCTATAAATTTCTGCTATTTTAACTTTTATATCAATACGTTTTAATAACTGGCAGAGCTCCTATGTGCGAGGAACTCTCACATTATTCAATACTGTCTTGTTTAATATGCATATATACGGGTTGTATATGTATACACAGCTCAGTATTGTTGCGCGCGTACGGGTTCATAATAAATTGAATGCACATAGGTCCGATGATAGGTTAACAAAATCTATTTTGTTAAAAGAAACACTTTAGATTTCTGGAACTTTCCCCAAAAGAAAATGGTAGAGCTCTTCACAGTATCACAGAGCATGACCAATAGTTACATTTGAAACTACTAGGAACGTTAAACACAGCAGAATGCAAAGCATATCTAAAAGGCCAGGCTCTCCAAAGTCGCTTTAAGCTAACAACTACAACTACTAATCAGAACTGATTCTCTCTCCGGTCTTACATAGTTTTTACCCGGCTGCCGAGATATTTCGAGTAATTTCCGCTTCTCGAAATTAATGGAAGGCATGTGAGGCCCAGATAAGGTTACAGCTAATATAATGATCCCTTACAATTAGTCAATTACAATACGTAGTACTGTGATACAGGGACCGGACCAAAATGTCACCAAATAGTCGCGAAGTTTGGTGAACTTTAACGATTTCTAGCCAAATTTGGTGAGAAAATTAGTCGCCAAAACAGTTGCCAGCTTGGCGATAACTCGCCGAATTGGCGAGATAGCTATTTACCTCAATATTAAATAGAGTTGTCCCTGTATTCTTATTTTCCGGGAAGAAAGTCCTCTCTCTAAATTTTCATGTTATGTTATACAGAAAAACACAATAATTTCACTAAAATTATCTATCTATGTAGAAAATTCGTAAGAGCATATTTACAATGTAATTTAATTAAATTACGGTAATAATTAGGTTAAATGTAATTTAATTAAAATACTTCATTGAATTTCTCAATGACTTAATTAAATTGCTTAATTTCTTTAAACTTACTTAAATTTCTCAAATTCTATTTAAATATTTAGTACAAACTCAAAACTTTGAAACTTTGAAGTTTCTTTAAAAGTTTTTAAAATATCGTATTAACATTTATATTCTCGTTAGCTGAAATACCTGGCATTGTCTGGGCTTTACGCAAAGTAAAGAGGCTCTGTTTAAGGGAACAGCAGTAGTTTTTGCGAAATTTCAGGTAGACTGTGATTTTCTTCTCCCTTTGGTTTCAGGTCAATAGTGAAAATTTTACTAAGCGTATAAAACTGTAAAACTATTTAGAACTAACACGGAGCCATGTAGCGGTTTTAGAAAGAAATTATATTTGCTTTGTCTTCCGTTATGTCTTTATATTACTATATCTTTGGGAAATTCACCATCCACTGCGGCCGAATTCTTCCCCGTTTTCTAAATAATTGCAAAAAACCGACAGCCATCGTGCTTAAATTTCTCCTTTAAAGGTTCTACACTGTTCTAAAGAGTAAAGAAACACAATGCCATCTGACGGTTTTAGGAATAACTGATAGTGAGAATGCAACAACGGATACATGAACGCATGATGGATGATGTGATTTCAAAATTAATACTGTGAAGAAATATCAATATTTATTTTTTATAATAAAAATTCTTAATTCCATGCTTAGTATGTATGATTTCCACAGTTAGCGGAATGACTTGAACTTAAGATGGATATCGTGAGCGTAACGCCGTATCGACTCCGTGGAGTGGTTTCTCGAACGGTAATCCTTTTTTTTTGTTTTGAAGATAGTTTCGTGTAGATCGTAATAAAACAATAAATTTGTATAAATTACACACACACACATAAACAAACGTATATTCTTCTTTATATATATGTAGATAATTTTGCCGAATCCAGCTGATATGATTTCAGGAAACCAGTTAGTGTGATTTCATGGTTTACTTAAAATAATAATTCAAATGAATCGCCGTTTATTGATTTTCAAATTACTTCGTCTGTTAAATAATAGCAGGATAAACATGAATAGGAAATTAAATATTGCCTCACGCTTTGCTGAACACTAACATATTGATCTGTAGGAGTTAAATAATTTTGAATTTGGGCACTGGCAACACATTTCTCTTAAATAGCTCAGTCTATTTATTAAATTCCAAAGACAAATAAATTGTGTTTATCCGAGTGGCAACATACTTCTTTTATAATGCAAATTTTCTCTGATTATGTTAGCCAGCGGCAACACAAAGCTTTTAAATCGCTGAATTTTAATTTCGAAGTTTATTAAATTAGCACAATATATAAATATACAATATACATTTTCACCAACACTACATCCTTATTTCCTGTCCCTATACTTATATGTAGGAAAATGTTGTGCAAATTGTAAAATCATTAGGTTATATCGATACAGAAACGTGAAAATGTGCAATGTCTTCGCCGAAATTCGAACCCCAGATCTAAATACACTTCGAGCATGATTCCAGTTACACCAGGAAGGCATGGCGAAAGAAAGGAGAAAATATGTTATAAATTTATGCAAAGTAAAACACAAAAAGAACGACAAAAATTGACTGAGATATTTAATTCCAAAATTTTTCGTTTATTGTTAGCACTTATTTTGAGCGCTGTAGCGTTTGACGTCATTTAATTTTTAAAATAATGCGTCTTAATATATATAAATTCTGTATTTAAAGTATTATTAATGACTTTTAAATATTAAAACTCGATTTAAATTTGCATTTTTGTTTGAAATGCTGAATTTGTTATATATGATATTTTAAATAGTTTTATGCTGTAGATGATATAATCAATGACGCCATTTTATTTTTTAAATTATGCGTTTTAATATCAACAAATTTTGCGTTTTGATAAGTATAAAACTTCTGTTTTTAAATATTATTTATAGCTGTTAAATATTAAAATACGATTTAATCTTGTATTTTTATTTGTAAAACTGATTTTATTATTTATGATTATTGGCTCGCTGATTTAATTTATTGGCACAATCATTGGTTACAGGATATTTGTGCATTACCGCACTATTCTAGAAATTTTATTCCGTTATCTGTACACGTAGTTTTTAGTGTGTTCTATTGTGGATTTTACTCAGCATTTGGATAGCAACGGCTTTTTCAGTTTTACCTATGAATGTCGTTGTTGGTAATTATCAACAGTTACTGGTATCAGAATCTATTAATTCTCCTTTGAAACCTTACTTTGATATATTTTTTTTTACTTTTTTAATCCTTACGATTCATTAATTTGGCTAGGAATTGTTTTATCAATTATATATCAAAAAGAATTCTTTTAATTACCACTCTTGCTTTTTACTTTTTTTAATTTATTTCATTGAAATCTAAATTCTGATTGCCATTTTTTTAATGGTGATACTTAATAATATATACTTAAAAGTTATAAGACCTTCGATAAAAACGTAAGCACATATTTTTCTATTACTTTATGTATTCATATTTAATTTTTATTACAAAAAGAATACATTATTTTCAACAATGTCTGAAACATTTTTTACTGTCACATATGTTTTACACTTAAATAACTGTATTATATAAAATTACTTTCTTTTGAAGTCTTTCAATTAAAGTAATAATTTAATATCATTAAACGTTGGGGTGATGTTTTTAATCCATTTCTTTGCTATAAAAGTAATAAGGGGAGTAATAATAAGTAATAATAATTTCTTTGCTATAAAAGTTAAGGACTAACCCCTTAGCCCAAAGGGGTTAGTCCTTAAGGGCTATTAATTTCGTTTTAGCATTTTGCGTTGATTCACTTTCAAACTGTTGCCACGAAATATCATAGTCCTGTATTATATTTAAAGAAATTAAATAATGAAGAATCTGCATAAATGTACATGTATTTCTCGCATTGAGGTAAAATAACGGTACCTAAAGCCATCAAATTTTGAATAACGTAATGCTCCACCGAACATGGGCATCTGGAAGCCCTAATTTGGAATCTGGAATTTGTTTTACTATCTATTTCATATTTTGTCAAACATTAAAGAATTTTTGATTAACAAGCTCAACGATTTCAAAGCGAGCAATGTCAGCACTGTACTGAAAAAAAAAGTTTTCATCTCTAGCCCTCGAGACTGTGCATATCGAAAATTCTAAAGTTACGCTCATATTATAATTATTTTCCGGTATTGCTGTTGAACTGAATTTTATGGTTTAAGGGCGAAGAACATCATATTTAATAAATAAAAGTAACACACAAAACGTTAAAAACGCCCCTTTGGGCGTAATGTAAAATCTGAAAACTTTCATATTTTTATTTTATTATTATTTTTCCTTTCTTCTTTTTTTCTTTTTTTTAACAGAAGACAGATTTATTGTTTTCTCCCTTTCCTCCTCTATTTTTATTTAACTTTACTTTAGTATTTTATATTCGTAGTAAATATATTTATTTGCAATAGCCTGCTAACTTGAAAAACGACGTTTCTAATAAAAATTTAATACATTATTTTCAATGATATCACATGTTTTTAGTTTACGTTATTTTGCAACGCTTCATGACGTTTTTCAAGACGGCAGACGATTGTAAAAACCATGCCAAAAATTGCGCCAAAAAATCTCCAAAAACCCGTACGCCCGTGTACCAAAGTAGCACCAAAATAACTCATTAAGTCTGTCACGAACACAAATACAAAAGTAATCGAAAATACCGAATTATATACTTTATTTATTTTTTTAAATATCATTTGCTTCACACAACTAATGAAAGTTTGAAAATGTCTGGAAAGAATGTAAATATAAACAGAACGTTGCTTGGAAACCATTAAATAAGAAACTGAACATTCAAAGGAATCACATAAATTCAATCACATTTTAAAATAAACAATAAACAAATCATTAACTCTTATGAAATTTTAAAACAAAGATATATATTTGAAATTCTAGCAAACATTATACACATTTACATCTGTCAATACTTGCGCGTAATTTATTATAAAAGTTCTTTATGTTTACTTATCAATACTAATTACACTAACTGCTTGCTCAGCCACAGGCTTAAATTATCTATAAAGAATATGTAATGATTTTAATGAAACCAGCTAAACAATTACACTAACTGGTAGCTTTAATTAAAAAGAATGCAGATGGATCCGTGTTTATTGTTGTTAAGAGGCTTTGTTTAATAATCGGTAACAGACAGATTAAATTTGTAAGAACCATTAAATATCCAGAGCTTTGACAAATGGCGATGCATTAGAGCATGGAAAATAAAAATATTTCAATCCTCGCAATGCTGACACATTTCTCTTAAATCGCTGAATATGTTGATGAAATTTAAAACACAGATGATTTGCCGGGTGGTATCATACCTCTTTTAAATGGCTGAGTTTTCTAAAGAAATTTGAAAAATGAATATCTTAGGCTCTACCAAGTGGCAACGAATTGTTTTTCAATTGCCAAGTTTATTTATCAATATTACGTTAAGCTTGAACAAAACATTGGCAAAGTTAAAAAATCTGATGTGCACACCGTATGACTTGTATGTGACCATACGGTTTATAAAATTATACACATTTTTGGTGCTTTTCATTTAAGCACATTTCCTCAAATTTCAGTATACATAAACTTCTCATTCAATTAATTCAATTCTTACTTCGCGGCAAGTCAGAAGTACATAAAACTCAAAACATCTTCATTAAAAATTATAAAATACAGAAAAACATAAAACAACAAATACAGTTAAAACAGTTAAAAAACAATTTTTAAAATTAACATTACAGTTTCTACGCAGAAACAAGCAAATTGACCAGCGGACCAGAAGGCAGATTTTTCGATGATGAAAACTGAAAGTTCACTTTTGGTCCCACTCGTCAAAAAGACACTAAAAGTGCAGCAAGTGGCCTAGTTCACTATTGCCCTAAATGTTTTCAAATATAAATAAATAGCGGTTTTCGTTACGCTTAGTGGCCCTTAAACAGCTTTTAAATTGTTGATGATTCTACAACTATTGCATGCCGATTAACTAAAAGTGTAAAATACTTAAACGAAACATAAGAACAACATAACTGGATCACTTTTAAAGCAAAAAATGCAAATGAGTTAACGATCTCCAAGGAACATATATATATGTTCTAACGAGATCGTATATGGAAAGTTTCCTTATTATAATTTATTGAGAATTTTTGGTTTATATATATATATATAAACTTTTAGTGTGGCCGATTGCAACCAAAAAGGGAGGTGCACAACTAGGTGTTATACCACTCCCATATAAAAATTTCAACTTTCCGAGGCTACTCGTTTTTGAGTTATACGAGATATATGCATGCAGACGGACGCACAGAAGTCACGTAAAGTCTTCTGAATCCTTTTTAAATTTTCAATCCGTTTTGGGAAAAAAAAGTCCTATATTCTATCCGTACTTGCAGATGGCATGGAAAAACATCGTTTAAATGGATTCGATAGCGGTCAAAATGGATATTTTCGTTGAAATATGATACCCGAAATTTTTTGCGATTGCAATTACAACATGCAAGAGAAGAAGAGGAAGAATGACGTTGCTTGTTTACATTAGCTATGCATACGTTACGTGATCTCCGAAGTCAATAACCTGTTTGTTTACATTAGCTATGCATACATTACGTGATCATTGAGGTCATTTACCTGTTTGTTTACATTAGCTATGCATGTGTTACGTGATCTTTGAAATCATCTACCTGTTTGTTTACGTTGGTAATACGTAAGTCACCTGATCTCTGAGGTCATTGGAATATATCTCATTCAAAATCTGAGCTTCTATGTGCACGTATTCGCATGGAAGGCAATCCGTGTCTAAAATTTTGTGTCTCTAGATGCCACCGTTTTTCTACAATCCAAAGAATATACATAAATGCATACATACAGCTCCTATATTATTTCACAATAGACTACATCTAAATTACTTAAATTATACTCGGTTTAAAAAGTTTTTCCCTTTATTGCAATTTGATTTAATTAACAAGAGAAGTCAAAATCAGAGCAAAGAGGTAGAATTATGCTCTCTTTGACGCATACAAAAAGGTATTTAAAATAAATATTAAAAAGGAATTAAATGAAAAAAAATATTAATCGATGTGAATATTGTTTCCAGAATTCCGCTTGTGTGGGCAAAATAATCCAATGTAAAAATGTTTTTTGCGAGTGATTTCATCATCCAATAGATTTCAGGTGTCTATGACAACATAAACGTAGAATTGGAGACAAAAACTAAAGGACAACTTTTCGGGAATTAAAAAAGTTTACAAATTTAGTAAAAGTAAACTCAGCGGCAAATAAATGACACAATACAAAACATAACTAATACTGTTAACGATATCGGTGGATGCACTTTGGTTGAAATTCAGTCCAGCTGTATTAAAATGTTGTTGTTATGATGGCGAACAGTGTTAAAGATTTGGTGCTTGAGCTCAGAACCGAAGGAGCTTTGATAAAGTTGAACTGAGATCGAAGAAAATGAAGCTAGTGTTTACTAATTATTAAGTTGAGCTTCTTCCTTAGCTCAACAACAAGGAGCGTTGAATAAGATTTCAGTACAATATTCTCTTTATAGATTACGAAATCTTAGTCTGACATCTGTATCTCTCTTTAATGCTAGATAATGCTTTTCTTATCAGTCTAATTTTCGACCTCTTTAAAATTCTAAGCTTCTCAACTATATTCTAAAATTTTAGAGCTATCTGGACTTAATTTTATTATCCTTAAAAATATGTATAGGATATAATAATTTCCTTTTAAAATTAATTTTAGAATATTCAGACCATAGGAATGATTGGTAATTTAATAATAACTGTAAAATGTATTGCTGTTATTAAATATTTTATTAGCCGTTCTATGGGATTTTGTGAAAATGTTTATTAAACTATGGTTTTCTAAACAAATGTTCAAAAGAGTTTGTTATTGAAATAGAAATTTCTTAATACTTTTTTCCTTCCGAAATGGACTCTGATAACCGCATACATACAGAGAAACATCGAACAATCTTGCGCAAGGTTAATTGAAAATGTGTGGGGTTTACTGTTTAAAACTAAAGTTCTAACTTAAAACCCCATGAACACTAACAAGCGAATAATCGCTTAAGTGTGTTGACAAAACACATAAGACTTAAGGAGGGTTTAAAACCCTTTATTTTTCATTATATTTACAATCAATTCCTACTTGGAACTTTACACAAAGCCGCCACTCGGGCTTGAACTTAAAATAATAGTAATTTAAACTAAAACTAGCTTAAACTAAGCTATTTAAAAGGTATAGCCGATCTATCAGAGATCTAACTAGTTGTCCGAGCTTAGTAATAGCTAAGAGAGACGCAGCCAAAAGGCAAACGCGCGCCAGTCAGGGAATCAGACTCTCTCTCTCGAAGTCGGTGATGTCACGACTTCAATAGTACTCTTTCTCATTTGCATTAACTGCGTTTCTGAATTTACATTCTGGCAGGAAATTGTAAGCTGAAATTAGAATAAGATAGGAAAGATACGAAACTTAAAATAACTGTTAATAAACTTAGGATAAACCTTACAAATGTAATTATGTAATCATAAAACAAATATGTGCACTAATGTTTAAGTTAATTTCAAGCTCAAATCTCTCTGTAATATTCAAACAATAATGGTAATTTAAATTCTTAAGACACACATACACATACACACAAAATACTAGAAAATAAAACTAATTTAATAAATTTAAATTGTTTTAGAAAATTAGTTATCCGGACAATTCTCACTAATCTTTAAGCTCTTAAATATTTTTTACTTTTCTCATTTTCATTTAAAAACCGTCATTTTGAATATAGCTTTTACATATAAGGATACCAACAAAAGCTGAAGATTAAATACGGTTTTACCACAGTGGCACTTGTTGATTATGCATTCCTCGGAGTATGTATAAAACTATCTAGAATTTCACTTCAACAAGACATTTGGCAAGAATGAACCACAGTTACTAGACTGATAATACATCTGTACCTTATTCAGAATTGTAAAAGCAATCTCCTTAGCCAGCTTCCACCAACCACTGCATTGGTTTATTGCGGCATAAAAAAAATGCAAGATTTATAATATCTAGAATCGCGATACATTTAATCATTGAATTTTTCACGGAAAAAAATATTTTGCAGCACTGAACCAAGCATTCAGGTTTAAATATATTCACTTTCGGATTAAATTACGGACCAGATTGATAAAATAAACCCAAAATTAAATTTTGTCAAAACAGAATGACACCGCACACTGAGCAACTCTGAGATCATATGAAAAATAAGTTTGTCAAAATTAGAAGCAATAGCTTTCAAAAAATCGTAATTTAATTTCATTCAGAAAATGAAATTAAAAGAGAGAAAAAATACGGAATTAGAATTTTTATTTAAAAAATTCGAAAATATAATTGTTAACCTTTCGGTATGAAGTCATTTTAAGAAGGAATGAGTTAAAAAGGAAACAGTAAGTAGAAAACTTGGGAGCTTCGCTTTAACCATCGAATTCTTCAGAACACTAATAACACTGTCATTTATACTACACAGTCATTAACACAGTCTCTTTATATTTCTGTAAATACGAGGTACGTCCAGAAAGTAAGTTCCGTTTGGTAATAAAAGTAAATTGTGTACAGCTACAGAAAAGTTATTTATTGCACAAAATTCAACAACTCTTAAACTACTTTTCCACATAACTGCCGAAATATTGCAGGCATTTGTCATAGCGTGGCACAAGTTTTTGTATACCTTCTTCATAGAAATTTGCCGCCTGTGTCTTCAACCAGTTGGAAACAGTTTCTTTCAGCTCGTCGTCATTGTTAAAGTGTTGACCGCCAAGGAAAGACTTAAGATGTAAGAACAGATGAAAGTCGCTAGGAGCGAGGTCAGGGCTGTACGGAGGATGGTCAAACACGTCCCAGCCAAATCCCTGTAGGAGGTTTTTCGTCACATTTGCAGTGTGTGGTCGTGCGTTGTCGTGAAGAAAAACAACACCTTTTGACAGCAATCCTCGGCGCTTATTCTGAATTGCACGGCGCAATTTCCGAAGTGTCTCGCAATAAGCATCTGCTCTGATTGTTTGACCACGCGGTAAGAAATTAATGAGTAAGATGCCTTTCCAGTCCCAGAACACTGTGCACATCATTTTTCGAGGTGTCAAGATTTGCTTCGGCTTAACCTTTGCTGGGGATGAAGTGTGCCTCCATTCCATTGATTGCCGCTTACTTTCAGGGGTGTCGTAAGAAACCCAAGTTTCATCTCCTGTGACTATCTGTGTCAGAAATTCTTCACCGCTTTCAGCATAACGGGTCAAAAACTGAAGTGCACTACCCATCCGTTTTGTTTTGTGTTGCTCAGTAAGAATCTTTGGTACCCAACGTGAGCAAAGTTTACGAAATTTCAGTTTTTCGGTAACAATTTCATGCATTAGTGATCGTGAAATTTGGGGAAATTCCATAGCGAGAGCACTAATTGTAAACCTTCGGTTTTCATGGATCTTGTCATCAATCGCGTGAACCAGTTCTTCTGTAACCAAAGATGGACGCCCACTTCGTTCTTCATCGTGCGCATCACTACGTCCGTCATTGAACTTTCGGACCCATCTTCTCACCATTGAATCACTCATCGCTTTTGGTCCGTAAACATCGCAAATTTGCCGATAAATTTCACTAGGTTTCACTTTCCTCGCATTCAGAAAACGAATCACAGATCTGATTTCACAAGCGGCGGGATTTTCAATCAACACCGACATTGTAAACAAGCACAACAAAGCGTACGTGACTGACAGCGATCTCCAAATGGCGCGCGTTTCTTCTCCTTGATACAGAGCGTCTACTGCGCATGTGCGGAACTGCGATCGCAGAGCTGCAGCGGAGATAAATTGAAACGGAACTTACTTTCTGGACGTGTTTGTCCTGATGGGAAATGCATCTCGTACGTTTCGTACAGCTATTTTTTGGTGTTCAAAATTAATGTGGTTTTCCTTGTATTGTTCTCAATTTGTATATATTTGCATTAATTGGGATACGTATTTTCATATTGTCATAGTGACGAAAGTTTATGCATGTAGTATAGTTGTAACTTTGAAATAACTTCAGTTGATTGAAGAATATTATTTTCAAATTTTTCTGTATTTGATATAAATCTAACAATTTTGAATGTATATTTTGTGGTCAGAGGGAAAAATAAACAAAAAATTCTGGAACTCTGATTCTCTCCTTAGTAATGTTAAAAATACGGGCATTATTGCCATTGGCTGGTTGTCAATGGTGTGCTAAGTCAAATATTTAAGTTCTGAGTTCATGATGAATGGTTTCGATGGGCTAGAAAAAGACTTAGTATGACTTATGTTCTATGTTTTGTTTTGTGTGCCAGTATCTTTCTCGTTAGACATAAATTAAAGAATTTGCATGTAACGAAAGATTTTCGGCAGCTGTACTTGAGCTAAAATTTACTCTTCTGCAGTGGTGGCGTTATGCGTAATTGGGTTTTGAGTTTCAGTAAAGGATTATCTTAACCTTATTGCAAGGGTTTTAATTCAGGGATCAAGCATGAACACCTAGGAAACGCATAAATATGAAATTTCGGTATAGTAAGGCTTTAGGTATCCGTAAATGTCTGCTTGCTTTACAATACATTGCAGCACCAAGAAGCAGTTATTTACTAGCTAAATTTCTGTATAAAGCTACTATTTTTTTTAAATATCCTTATAGTATTTCTCCCCGCAGGTCTACATATAGCATTCCAATAAACAATTCCGTGAAATATTACCAAAATACTTCAAGGAATTGCTTTAAAAAACATCGAGATAAATCCCGTTGCATTTGATATTTTATTTAGGATATTTTAGTTATCGCATCAATGAATATATTGTTCCACGGGGACTTGTATTTTTATTTACAAGAACAACTGTTCCAAAATTCAGTCGTCGCATTCAAATCAATACGTGTACCCGGATTCATTTTATGGATTTTGGTTTATGTCATTTGTTGTTATAAAAAGAAAGCTTTTCTCTGTAAGAAAAAAATCTTTATAAGCTTATACAAATCCAGTTTATATTAAGCAACGTACTAAAGCATTATTTAGGTTTTCATGGCAGGGAATTAAACCGAACCTATTTCATTTAACAGCAGACTTGACTCTCAAATATTGATTAGATATGTGAGAAATTACAGAAGAAGCACGGAAAATATTTTATTGATTAACCGACCAGGAGAAAATTTCTAAATGCATAATTTTGATCACCGGAACATGAATCTCATATTAAATGGTAACGAACTTGGAACCATAGATGGGATAAGAGATTGACAGCAATAACTGCTGTATAATTCTTATAGTCACATACTAACGAATGTTGACTGAAATCTCAGTCTGCATGGCTCCGAATATATACGTATATTTTTTGGGTGTATAAATGTATTATGTCCTCACCAAGGGGAGTATACAGATATTTTTGGAGCCAGGATGACTTGGATATTATCTATTAGTTAGGCTAGCTGGTATATTATATGCTAGTAACTGATTATGACAAAGCACTCGAAAGCTATCTGCGTGGGAAGGTTGTTTTCTTAGTTGGTTTTTTACTTAGCTGGTATGCATAGATACTGTTGGATGTGCTTCATATAAATCTTTTGAGAAGTCAAAGACCACAAAAGACCAATATATATTTTTTATTGTAGGTAGAAAAGAAATCCAATAAGGTGCTTTCAAACCATTATATGCTTTCTCTCTTAAAAAAAAAGAAAAGGAAAAAAATTCGAAAACAGCATGGATGGACGTTAGGTGAAACCTACCCGAAAATGTTATATCCACCGATTTTCGCGAGAAGTATTTTAAAAGTGCCGAGATTGAAAGAAATTAATGAGAAAATGCGCTAGTAAGACAGAATAGATTTGACAGTGATGTATGTTCATCAATATTCAAATACTATGATCACAGAACGTAAATCCATACGTTTTCTTTGAAGTAGCAAAATAAATTCATTTAAAAACCCAAAGAAATATTACGATCAGCTAATGCATATATTTCTTATGCCCGAAATAACGTCAGAATTTCACATACGCCTTAGATGAAAAATCGGCACCTGCTTTATATACAGGCTGGCGTGGAGCTGACAACACATTTTATATTTGAATACTGAGCCAAGTGATAGCTTGTCATAGTTGACAGGAACTCGAACGAGAGAGAAGATGATGTCATATCATAAAATCAGTACCATTGCCCCGTTAAAATGTAAGGTTCTGTACAAAGATGTCATTCCGTGGTGCCTCAAACTCAACTTCTTTGTTTTCGTGGAAAAAGCAGGCTATTTGGAATTATAAATGATTATGGTGAACCCTAAATTCTGAGGCTCTAGGCATCGGGTATCCAGGGTTTAAGCATTAATCAGGCCTTCTTAATTTGAGCCTACGGAGACGCCTAGACGGCAACTTCTACTCTCTCAAGCAAACGTCATATTGCATAAATATAAAAGAAAGTGTTTGATATAATTCTCATAAAGTTTCTAATAGGTAGGCAATAAATAGCATAAATAGTTATATTTGTAGACAATAGTTTCTAATAAGTAGGCAATAAATAGCATAAATAGTTATATTTGTAGACGATAGTTTCTAATAAGTAGGCAATAAATAGCATAAATAGTTATATTTCTAGACAATATCTATAGTCCCCTGTTTCGTACTTTACCTATGACCATTTAGAAAAGGTTTATCAGCCCTGTTTGCTACCACCTATATTGCTACAGATACATTCTTCCAAATTTTCAAAACCTGCAAAGCTTAATTTTTAGCTAAATTTAAGCTAGGTTTCATGAGCTTAATTTATAGTTAAATTTAAAGCTATAAATTAAACACTGATTAATACTTTGGTACAGAATGCTAAAACAGTACATGAGCTAGTGATAAATAAAAAAATAATTTTATTAAGCGCCTTTCACCTTTTTGGTCAAGAATATGGAATACTAGAATAATAGACTAAAAATTCTATTAGCAATTCCGTCTAAAAGCTAACAAGCTTAGATCTTCTATACAGAGAAAAAAATGAATTCATTCATTTTCCTTGCAGCTTATTTTCCATAAAAGGGAAAAAAATACATATTATTTACTATATTCTGTCGAATGTACTGCTTCATATCATTTGTACTACGTATTTCTTTTGAAAGACAGGATGGCAGAAAAAAAACTGCTTCCTTTAGTACTTCAGAACTGTCTTCAACCTTGCTGCAGAAATTCTTTGGAAAAATCCCAATTTACGAGTCTATTTTTACTTCCCGGAAGAAGCTTGGCTACAGTCCATACAAATATATCATATATGGGTTTCGAGATTTAATTCAAGCAGCTGATGCAGGGTGGCAACTTGAATGGTCATAAGAATATTATCATACTATCAGAAAAAAATACGTATTATTTCTTTTCGTAATACTGGCTTCAGAAACAGAAATATATGCAGCAAATTATGAACAAGAAGTTCTCATTAAAAAATAGTTTGTTCGAAAACCGGTTTGTAGGCCCTTTACTTTTCAATACAAAATATTGTGTCACTCGTATAGAGAAGATATGTGTTGTCGCTATAAGTCGAAATATATAAAATTCATTTTAATCTTAAGCGCTGTTAATCCTTACATAAATTCTAAAATCTCCATCAATACAAATTAAGAATCTTAATATGTGTTAGCGCAAAATCATGCAATATTTCCTATGAATTCAGATGTACTTTCGACACCAATTGTGTTTGCAAGTTGAATATTAAACAGGCGAATGGGAAAACTACAGTTATTTCGCGCCCACCATCGGCCAGAGGCAAAATTACTCAACACTGGTAGTTCCCACTTGGGTTAGAATCCAGACGAATGGGCTGGCTGCATGGTCGTTTTCGTGGTTTTCACCATTTGTAACATGTATAAGAACCAGTTTCCCTTAGAAAGTCCTCTATCCTTAGAAGCCATCCCTGCCTTGTGGCAAATAGCACTAGTGTGCTTTGCCATAATCAGCTAAACCAAACCAAACCAAACCAAACCAAACCAGACCACAGCCATTCCCAATGCACACGAATTTATAAATTCTATCTGTATATAATGTTTCTTGTGTAATACATGGGAAAACAATTTGATTCACAATAATAAAACAACATGCAATCATGAATAGAGACCATAGATAATTTATCTGAGATATATTTGACGCAGATGCCACTACCAAATTAGACACCCATAATGTTTCCAATTAGAGCCAGAAATATCACTTCATCTACTCCGATGCCAGAAAAACACATTTTAAGATCGTATAAGGTATTTCTCCCGCCTTCTTAGCATGCCTTCGTGGTGTAGTGGTCAGCATGCTCGGCGCGTATTCGAGAGTTCGATGGTTCGAATCCCGACGAGGGCAGTGGTCATTTTTCATCTGTCCTGCTTTAAAAAAATACCTAATGTCGCTACACTGGGGCGTGAACTAAAAATGGTGGCGGATGACGATTCTCCACCACCAGGATTTGGCGATTGGATCCCCTAATCCTCAGTCGCCCTCTAAAAGGGGGCGTTTATAAGATATTCCTTCCGCCTTCTTAATATGCTTTCGTGATGTAATGGTCAAGCACACTCGGCGCGTGCTCAAGTGGTCCGCGGTTCGAGTCCCGAAAGGGGCTCACTTTTCATCTCACCTGTTTCGAAATAACCTAATGTCTCTGCAATCATTCCAGGTAATTTTATTTGCAGTTTATCTTATCCATGTTAGAAATATCCAACATCAAGCAAAATCGCTAGTTGAGCAGGAAACCATAAAATCACTATTTATTAGATACTCACACCTAAGCATCATTAATATGGGTAAAAATATCTGAGATCTTCCTAAAAACGTTTTCTCTATTAGACAGGAAAGGCTATTAACAGATCAGATACGGGTTTTATATAGAAAAAGTGCTTGATAAAGGTAGTTACGCGCTTTAAATGTATATCTAAATCGAACCGTTCTCAAAATAGCATAGAAAATCTTATGAGCAGAACGCTTTAGGAAATACAAAATTTCACTTTTATCTGATTCCCGAGGAGAAAATCGCTCACTTGAAAAATAGCTTCATTATGCACAATAAGTTAAATGAAGACCAAAAAATCGTACTTTTAAGTGCATAATTCAGTAAGCTACTTGTAAACAAGAATTTCTCGGAAGCATTTACAAAGTTAATAACTAGCGCTTTTTTCAGCAATAAAGTTTGATTCATCACCAGCATAAGGTGTGTTACAATGGCTGCGTAAATTTTAGTGAAGGTTTATAAACAGTTTTAAAGAACAAGTAATTTTAATTAAAGTTATTTTTTGAAAACTGATGTAAGTCAGCCAAGGTGGTTGGTAAAAATATATATGAGTTTTTTTATATAAAAGTCGATAATCTACATACAAGGATTTTGTACAAACATGGATGGCCTCAATAAGCATCAGAGGACTGAAGAACTGTTTATTATACAGCCTTTAAGACAACCGACCAAAGTACACCAGATGAGTAAACGACGATTGGATTTAGCAATTCGAGCACTAGATACGTGATAACTGAAAACATGTAGCCTGGAGTGGCCAGTCGTGTATCCAACTGCTTCCGGAAAATAGAAAAATTTGTATGTAGAAAATAATTCCATTAATTCATAGGTTCCATTCGCTAACTGAAAGCATAGCATGGACTGTGTTGTCTACGTAAGGATATGGAGTTTATTTAACTGGAATTCAATCGGACCACTGTGTTTAAAAAAGGACTCTAGTAGATGAATGATAATATGTACATTCTTTGAAATGAGTTAGCAGATTAATGTCTTGTCAGAACAATCTGTTACATTTTCGTCTCTTCTAACATGATATTGCGCAGCGACAAGTCTAAAGATCCCGAATTAGTGTTAAAAATATGCTGTTGTGAGTTTGAAGTCTTGTGATGTCTAACTAGGTCACCAAATCTCAGCTATTACTGAGCTCATCTAAGATGTCAAGAAACGCTTTGGGCTGCAGAAATAGAAAAATTATACATGCCAATAGAATACTTTCCCATAGTTGAGGATTCTAATATTTTTACAGTTCTAAACTTTTGTCTTGCCATAAAAGCATTAAAAGTATTCGGCTGGAACATCAATTTCTTTTTGGCATTTCAATATACATATATACAGTCTCTCTTGATTTAGTTCTTGTTAATTGATGGTAGGTTGGTTCATTCCCCTTCATAAGTCGATTAATCTGAGATCGCTGACAATAACTACTTTTTCAATACTTAAAATTTTTACTTTTGATTTTGGTATTTTTGCGTTTAAAGATTCTTTTTTGCAGATTTTTATGTTTTTAAAGCAAAGGTCTAAAAAATACTAATTTAAAATACTAATTAAAATACTACTATTTTTTTTCCTTTCATACTTCATGGTTTTAAATTGAATTTCTGTTCCTTGGAGATAATATATAGACAGTT
>KK116453.1:27601-47917 GCA_000611955.2 Stegodyphus mimosarum
GCATATTACATCAAGGAACAGAAAATCAGTTTAAAAATATGAATTAGGAAAAGAAAAAAAAATAACCAGTATTTTAATTAAAATTTTAAATTATTATTTTCTACACCTCTTTTGCTTTAAACGCATAAAAATCTGCAAAGAAAAATCTTCATATATTGCGTTGCTCGAGATTGTGATGATTTAAAATAATAGAATTCACACAATGGCGGTTACAGTGAAATGATTTCAAAATTTTCGACTGGAAACGCCCACTTTCTTTCAATGAAAATTCACTGGGGCATTGAAAAACCATAAACAGCCTTGGAACGTTACATGTATGATTAAAGCTGCCGGAGCAAAACATTTGAAAAAAAGAACGTTGTAAGAGACCAAAAAACAATACAAGACACTACGGAGAAAAAGTTTCCATTGGAATTACAGGTTTTCAATATGCTCAGCTTCGTAGACGGTATATGTTATACTTTATAAATAAAAAGTCAATAAATGGTTATTTTAAATCACATGGATGTAGCAAGAAAGAAATTTGGATCAGGGACTGACATGTCTTGTCAAATGAAAGATCTAAGCATAGAAAATTATTTTATTAACAGAGACATATACAAAACAGTTACATATCAAAAACAAATTAAACTCATATATCAGAGAAGAAAACATTTTCCCTTTCCAAATAACAATGCTACGACTTCAAATTAATAAACATTTTAAGTTTACTTATTTGGACATAATAGACTGTTATGAAAGTTAGAATTATAACGATTGCCAGATTTTTTACATCTACACTTATAGTACTTTCATTATCCCTTGCGAACACATAGATCTTTCTGACCTCCAGAAAGCGTTAATTTTCTAAGTTCTAGAAAGAGTTCATTCTCGAAGTGATATTGCTAAATACGGAGCATTGTAAAGCAAATTAATTTTTCTTCATAAACTTTGGTTTTTGGTATACAACTGTGAAAGTCTTCCTTGTTTTCGCCTAATTAATAAAACACTTCATTTTGAACTTTTAATCATGAACACCTTCTGGCTCTGTCAACATCTGATACTTGTAGTTTCACTGTACTACTAATTTTAAAAGAAGAAAATTTAAGACTTGAAACGTTTTATTTGCCTGTGATTCTAAACCTTCTTTAATATTAATTTTAGATTTTCTTACTTGCTCTTACCTGCTTAAAATAACTGTCTGTATTGAAGGGACCACTGTTTCACCTCTTTCTGAGTCTCAAAATTAACTTCAGTTGGAGGATCATTTTCTGATGAATGGTTATCGTTCACATCAGTATCATCTTCTGCTCCACTGTTGATGCTTTCGGAAGCGTTCTCAATTGTCTTGATTTAAGCCTGAAGTTCTTCGGTTCTAAGATAGAGTTATTCGGTAAAGAAGACGTTTTAAAGTTTTTTTACAGGCGTCCCAAACATTGCCTCATAATTCACCTGATGCTTTCATAAAATACCCTATTTTTCAATAATAGCACAGCATAAAGTTCAGATCATTGACTAGTTTGATTGCTTTCCAACCCCAAGAACGTAGTATATTTTCAATATCTTTATCTTCAACATTTTGCACACCTGACCGAACTTGAATATGGCTGTGCTTAAGTTTCTTGCCCACAATTTTGAGATGCGACCACATTCTACAAAATTCTTCTACGGTTCGATTACTGAACTCGCTGTCATTGCCATTTTGCAATATGCTAGGGGCTCCAAATATAGTAAAAATATCAGTTAGGTTATATGCAACCTTTTCTTCACCTTTTTACTTCCCCGTACGAAGTAAAAAGCAAGTATTGTAATCGCGAAAATTTTCGGGTATCGTATTTCAACGAAAATATGCAATTTAATAATGTTTTTGCACGATATCTGTACGTAAGAACAGAATAAAGGACTCTTTAAACCAAAATTTATAAAACTGATTTAAAATGAATTCTGAGGAGATTTTTTTCGTAGCCGCTGTGCGTACGTAGGTATGTGTGAATGTATTTCGCATAACCCAAAAACGAGTAGTCTCAGAACTTTGAAAGTTTGTACATAGGACTGCTATAACATGTAGATGTGCGCCTCATATTTTGGTTGAAATCGGCAGTACCAAAAGTATATAAATATATGCGTATAATATCCACTCTGTTACTCGGCTCAGTGAGCTCAGTTTTTTAATTCTTATATGCTGATAAATTGTGCATTTTTTGCTTTAAAAATGATTGAATTATGTTGTTTTTATCTCTCGGTTAAGGTTTTTATGCCTTTAATTAACCTGCATGTTATGGTTGTACAAACATCATGAATTTAAAAGTTGTTTAAGTGTGGCAAAGCCTAATTTGTTTTGCCATAGCGGCCATATTTGTTTACATTTAAAACTTAGCAGAATAGTGGATTTGTTGCCAATTTAGATAAACTAAGCTTCGCAACAACAAAGTAACATCTTCTTTTATTATTGCGAATTAAATTATGCTTAATCCATTCTGGAATGATCATTTAAGTTATTAAATTGTCCTATATATTGACACAAAATAGCGTTCACAACAAATTAAGTCAGTTTCCATGCCTTCACTGTCTTTTTGCCGAGTGAGACCAAAAATAAACTTTCAGTTTTGTGCACCGAAAAATCTACCGAATTGCTTGGTTTTGTGTAGAAACTGTAATTTTAATTGTAAAAAAAAGTTTTAACTGTATTTGGTGTTTTATGTTTTTCTATCTTTCAATTTTTAATATAGATATTTTGAGATTTCAAGTATTTTTGCCTTGTTGCAAAGTGAGAACTGAATTAATTGAATGAGAAATATATTTCTAATGAAATCGAGGAAATAAATTTAAACGAAAGGCAGGAAAAATGCTCAAAATTTAATATTCCGTAGAAGGAAGTCATGTGGTGTATACATCAGATCTTTTTACTTTAGCGCACGTAGCTGTACGAATTTTGGTTCCGACTGCACGTCAACTAAGTCTACTTGACATCTTGAATTCATGTCATGAAATACCACAACCTAACAACAAATTCTCTCTGGGATACTTTTAATTCTTTTTGACAGCTATCACGCAAATTTAAATAAATCATCATTTCTTCAGTGGTAATGTTTCTGTACTTTTTTGAAATTCTTTTAACAACATTCTGTTCCTACAACCATGGCTTAATATTAAGTGCCTCATGAATTATGGTAAAACGTTCTTTAACGTACCCTTAAAATTTAACATCGGAGCTGTCATTACTTGCGCGAAAGATAAGTTTTTCAGCACTGCCTACTTTCATTACGTCGTATCTTTTCAGTTTTTGACAATCTTCTGGTTTTCCTTCTACTCTTGTTTACAACATTATTCCCTTTTTTACTTTCGTTAGAAACCTACTGTTTGCTTTTTTAGTGTTCACAATGTTTACTAACATGGAATTAAAATGCTCAAGCATACCAGGCGTTATTCAAAGTTTTGTAAAATACGAGAGAGTAACATAAAAGAGTCTAGCCTGCATGAGATTAGAATAACTACTGGAATTACGGTCCTATACGGTCAGTGCATGCACAGAGTAGTACATCCGACATCGATAGAGATCGCCAAAAATGAAGAGGTTGTGTATTATTTGTGTATTGTGAATCGCTGCCTCGTTATGGTCTATGTCAGGCTGAGCGTTACCGAGTGAACCATTTCATAATTTCAAACAACTCATTTGAGTTCCGAAAATAAAGTATTGTACATAAAAATAAACTATAAAACATAAATGCGAAACGAACACTTGATTACAAAACTGCAGTAAGGAGTATGCATTTTTTACTTTTAAAAGTTAAAATAATAACATAATTTCAAGGAGAAATCGATAAGATTTGCAACGCTGATCCATAATTCATAATTCCCTAAACTGTTTTTGTCATTTTGCCCGCATTCGAATCAACATATAAATGCCAGCGCATATTTTCAAACACAAAATTTACTTTAAGTAAGAACAGGAAAAGCTTAACTAACAGCTAAAATTCAGATGCTTGTTTTCGTCTTAAGACGACTAACTATTGTCAGACTTGATTAAACTGAGAAGTTCAGCATCAGGGGAGCCATTGATATCGAAGACAAGAATTAAGTTCATTCGGTTATGCTTGTTTGTAAGTAATTAGGATTATATTTTTTATTTTTATATTTAAAGTACGTTGTAATTCTTTTCTCAATAAAAGTGATTTAATTATTCATCAAAAAAGACTGTTTTAAAATGAATATAGCACTTGATTATGAAAACTAACAGGATTAATCGCATTTACCACAACATATACATACTACATAACAAGAAACACTACAGTAAATTAACTTAATTGGTTAATTTTTATTCTCATTAATAAAAAAGTGTACATTCTAAAATAAACTTTCAACTTATGCTTATATATATATATTCCCGATCTAAAGCGATTAATAAAAGAGGCAGTGATTTCGGTTAATTGAATTGAGGATGAAGAATGTTATCTATACCAAAATGAAAGCTAAAAAGTTATAATATAAATTTAAATGAATATATACTTATTTTATTTTGCTACTTTAAGTCGGATGAGCAACATACAAAATTTTATTTTTAAGTTTATTTATAATTTTTGAATTGCTTTACAATTTTTTTGTAACTGTGTCGCATGTTTTTTTTTCTCTGATGCATTATTTACATTCTCAGCCCCTCAGCAATTCCTTTTACATTTTATCGTTTCATCTGTTACATTATATTTAATTTTCTGAAATATATATATATATATGTAAGATAAAAAATACCTAAATCAACTTCATAATTAATTTAGTAATAGCTTCTTTATTCCGAATTTTTAATTTGAGTATTTCCTCCCTGTATTCTAAAAATAGTAACAACTTTTCTGATTGCGCCCTTTCTAGATTAATCTATGTCACATGGTTTGCGTAACGCTGATCACGTGACAAATTCGAAACCTAGACTTAAAATTTCGAAAACTAAAACTAAAACAAAACCTTCCTTTTGGTGAACCCCATACTGGATAACTGCGTACTTTATACTTTTAGCGCTCTTGCTGTTCAGACACTGGCATGCTGCTTTTCTTCCCACCACAGTAATATTCAAAAATGTAAATGTTCCTGAATAGGTACAATTCCAGTGCCATGTAAATTGTGCCTACAAATATGAATTGAAATAAAAATGAAGATTTAATCTTACTCGGCTACCAAATTTCTTAGTCATTACGGGTTCATTTAGCATTCTACGCCATCAGAATTCTTTTTCTACAATATGGATCTACGTTCTAAGCAATCAAATATCTACGCCATCAGCATTTCTACATTTCTACGCTTCAGTGTTCCTATATCAATACTTCAAAATTTGTTTTTATTACATATTTGTTTTTTTATTCTGGTATTTTCATTCTTTCATTCATATTTGCTTTCTGCATTGCAACACAGCTAACTGTACTTCTATCTTACTGAATCTAAAATTAAATTTTGTAATACATTTAAACGTTTTCCACATGGCCTGTAAATTTTAGGCGTGATCATTAACATTTCTACTTCATTTTAAATAATAATAAAGCTTTCATGGAAAATCCAAATACACACATTCAATACTAAGCCTGGCCCGGACGCTTACTGTGCACAGATAATTTTGCAGATACGAAAATAATTTTACTTATCTTAGCGAAAACCTATCTGTAATAAAACTCTATATACGGTAAATAAATGCGTAAGGTTACTTAAAAATTTTAATAAGTTCTTTAACGTTCTATCTGTAATATAAATAGCCTCGAGGAAGAAATGCATATTCTTCAGTCATCATTAATGATATAGCTTGTTTCAGGCGACAGGCATCATTCTCTTCGACTTTCAGAAACAAAACATGTTCATTATCTTCCTCATAACATATTAAAACCGGAACAAACTTCACAAATGTCCTTCTGGATATCTGCGATTAGTAGCGTATATTTTGCCCATACCTCGCTTTTCACGTATATCACCTGCTTCCAGACGATGAGAAGGGGAGATTTTAAATTTAACTTTTATCGACGTCGTTCACGTGGCCGATGACGTCAGATACTCATGAATCATGCTACATTCGTTCTGCTTTTAAGGACGCTTTCTATTCAGTGCCATGGGCTAAGATCCAAGCAACTTTGTCACCGTTATTCAACTGAGATCTTTCTCTTGTAGTCGAAACATGCTCCACTTGAATCACGGTTCTGACTTCATAATTTTCATTTTTTTTCTACGATTTTATGCTCATGCTTCTTCAGTTATTTTTGGTGTACAGAAATAATAATAATAATAATAATAGATCTAATCTTCTGTTATACCAGTAGGCTCAAACGAACTCGCATATTTATTAATTTAATGTAATTATTGTTGCGCTTACAATTAATATAACGCTGGTATTCTACAAAATTTTGACCGTATCTTTTTCACAGCAAACTGCCACATTATATCTTGGAAAAGTCTAATGGGCACACCACTTGAAACCGGAAAAATGTGTATAATTTCATAGACCATGCAAGGAAATTGCATGGTCTATTAAATTATACACACTTTTTGCGGTATTTCATTTAAGCTTATTTCCTCGAATTTCATCAGAGATATATTTCGCATTCAATTAATTCAGTTTCTCATTTCGCGGCAAGACAAAAGTACATAAAAATTCAAAACATCTTCAATAAAAATTGTAAAATACATAAACCTACAAAACACCAAATACAGTTTAAAAAAGACACATTTTACAATTAAAATTAGAAGCAATTCGGCCAGCGGACAGAAGGCAGATTTTTCGGTGCACGAAACAGAAAGTTTACTTTTCGTCCCACTCGGCAAAAAGACATTGAAGGTGCGAAAACTGACTTAATTCACTACTATACTGAGCTTCAAATGTAAACAATTGGTAGTTCATTAGACTTTACTCACTTTTAAACTTTTAAATTGTTGATAATTCTGCAACTATTGCATCCAAATTAACTAGAGGCATAAAAACTTTAACCGGAACATAAAAACCGTAATTCAATAACTTTTAGAGCAAAAAATGCACAATTTACCAGCATAGAAGAATAAAAAAGTTAAGCTCACTGAGATAGGTAATAGAGTTACCTAGCTCGGTAAGCTAGGTAGCTTTCAGTTAGTTTTTTTATGCTCAATATCAAGCTTCAGAGAGGCTTAGAATCAATTTCTTCTTCGAAAATTCAGAAGATCATATTCTTTGATACTTCAATATGATCGATGTGTTTTCTGCAACAGTTATGCGTAAAACAATAACAAGGTTATTAATGGCGACTTCATTAACTCAGTTATAAATAACCAAGGCACTGGTTACGCATTAAAAGAATGATCAGTCAAATTGAAAATAAACTATTAGGTGCAATCTGCTGAAGCTTATTTGTTGCAAACGGCCAATGATAACAAATTCATTTAAAATGATAAAAATGCGTTTTATTTTCGTTTTTAATGACGTACGTTAATTTCTTGGATAATAAATGAGCGAACGAATTTAAAATTAGGGAAACTTAATAATGCAGTGCAATAGTTTGTTTACATAAAGCTGGGAACAATACTTTTTTAATATATTTGTTTTAAATCTATAATATTTCAGAGGAATGCGGTGAGGTCAGTTAGATACCAGAAACAGCGCTTTCTGCAGTTTCTAATTATGATAAGATTGCTTGATTTAAGGCTGACAAAATTTGCCAAGCTTGTTTGTTATGATTTAACCTTCGTTAACTGAAATTTCAAACTCTTCCAGTTAAACTTGAATTAATAGAAACTGCAAGCTATTTTAATAAGCATCTTATTTAAAACTTTTAAAATATACTTATGATGTTAGAAGCGTCTGTAACTTTCTATTCTTTGCTGCTGTTATGTTACTTGAGGCTGCCTAGGCTTTAAATTACTATTCTCCACATGGCTTCTAAAGTGTTGCCATTTTTCATGGAGGAAATGATCTTACATTTATCATACACGCAATTGTTATTTATCAGAAGCACTGTCATTCGACTTTCTATAAGATCGTAAATTCATCTTTCAAATTAAAATAATATATTGCTAGTGAGTTTTAGGAGCAGTATACGTGTTTTTCAATATGGCATATATTTATTTTATTCAGGTTTCAAATGTCTGTAGACGAATTTTCATATTTTGTTTTGCATGCAATTGCGTTGCATTTTGTTACACTGTCACAGCAATAAGCATTAAACCAGAATGGCAACTGGACAGTTTCAGAACTGTTAAGTTATCCATAGAACTGTTAGAATTGTTAGGAACTACCTAAGTTTCACTGTGAAAGGACTAAATTATGACTTATTAGTATTATGAAAGAAAAAAACTGATTTTGAAGACATAATTTTTAAATAGTCTCTGTTATAGTACACCGAATGTGATGATGTGTTCAATTATTTGTACAAATAACTTATGACGCTATATTAAATAAATATATTTTGTTTTGTGTATAATTTGTATAAGTAATAATTTGAGAAACATGTTGAATAAGAATTCTATTGTAATTATAAGAAGTATTATTTAAAAATACAAGTTGTGTTTTCTATTATTTCATTGTAATCCTAAATGAGGACTGTACTTAAATTCTTGTAAACCGAAATAAGGATTGTATAATTTTACTTGTATTTTTAAAGTTGTTCTGTTGCAATTTTGGTTTATTAATAAGAAAAATATTTGTTGGCTAAACTAACAGATCTTTCAGTCATTAGGAGAGTACGGTACGGTGATTTTTATTGGAATCATTAATTAGCAGTTCCACTAAACCCTGCATTTACTGTAAGGTTACGCAGGAGATACTACCAGTATTACGGCAGAAGATACTTGATTAATCTTTGTAGAAAATTGCCAATTCTAAAATACTTGCCAATCTTTGGAGAAAATATTCTAATTTAACTTTTTAAGTAGTAAAGGTACGTACATACAGTGTACAAAATTAAAATATTTAAAACCCATATACATATTCTTTATATTTTCCATTTTTATTTCATTTTTATCATTATCGTGTATTTAATGTAACTTTTATAATAGTTAAACTATTAATGCAACTAATAAAGACATTTCTAATACTAAATGTTACGTATTAAATTAAGAAAATAACGGATTATTTTTAATAATCTGCTATTTTGAATCAGACAGGCTTAATCTATTGTGTATCTAGTTAATATGATTTACAATATATCCAAACAATGTGATTTGAATAACCATTTGCAAGCAGCATATCAATGAAGTTTTTAAAATATATTAAGAAATTTCTATTTTACTTTTACTTGATTTACACGTGTTCATAGTCTTTGTTTATATATTAGAAATACCATTACCAAGGTGGGAGTTTCGCGCATCTCAAATGCATAGGAATTTTAAGCACTTCTTTCGCAATCCAGAAAATAGTGTCCGTTATATGTAGAGCAAAACTTTTGGCAGTAGTCGATAAAACTACCAATTCGAGATCATAAAAATGCGCCCTTTTTTGAGGGTTACAGAAGAGGGAGCATGGAAGGGCTGGAGCAACATTGTGAATGCATCTCATGAAAAATGCATTCGCCGTCGAAAGTAATTTGACCGAAATTAAGGGCACGGCCATCTTCTTCCAGCGGACAGAGGGACATAAAAATGGCCAAAGCTTTGGCCTAGATAGCAAATGGATCTACCATTATGTCTCAGTTATTAGGCTCATCGGTTGGTTTCCTTGCCCATCCCGCAAATAAGATTATGCCGAAAGAAGAATGTACCCCTGCATGTTGTTAGTTTTCAAATCGATTCTGTGAAATATGATAAGTTTCCTTCAGTCCTTTTAAGCTGTTAAAATTTTCTCAGAATATTAATGTGTTAAGTTGTTAATTTCAATATTTAATTTGCCCTCTCTCAAAGCGCTAATTTGACTCACTAATTTAATCTAACGTTAAGAACAGCGGCAATCTAACCTTATTGCAGAGGAAGTCGTCCACTTAACAAATTTAATTAGTTCTGACAGCTGGTTCGTAAGCTAATATTTAACGTTCTTCATTACTTATATGTTTAAGAAGACATTTTTACATTTTGCCGTCACCAGCTGTGTTGTCTTAATAGTAATACTATATTTAAAGGGTTTGTATTTCATTATTTCATTCGATTTAGATCTGTGTTCAATTTACAAACTTTCAATTTACCAATTTTCGACTCTTTTCAAGTGTGTCTAGTTTCGTTTAAATCAATATCAGCAGATAGATAGTACCCAGTTTCTTTTAAGACACTATGCATTTTTTAAAGTATTCAGCAGTTTTGACGCTTTATACAAGGTGAATACACTTTTGTGAATTCAGAATTTTGTGAATTTAGAAATGAGCCCAAAAAAGTATAAACTGCAGGGTTTTATTCTAAAACATTTTATCAAATCTTTTAAATGCAGCTAATTTGAGCATCTGTATAAGAATGATTATCATAAAATCGTCAACTGCAAAATGAGTGCAAATACAATAGGACCTACACCTTTTAAAGCATACTTAGTGGAGTTTTATCACCTTAATAAGAAAAACAGCAACGTAACTTTCTGATCATTGCTTCATTTCAAGGATATGGATCCTGGAATAAAAATCCGATCAGCAAGACTGAAGAAGATAGTGAGAGAGACACAGCCGAAAACTCTTCTATGAAGCTAAAAGCATTGCGGAACTACACCCAGTATAATATATTTCAGCACGTATGAACATATAATATGACTGCGTGCTTCATCAAGATTTATCTGCGGAAAAACTCTGAGTGAAGTTTATTCGTACGAGAAGGCTAATTTTATGCATCAGTTCTTTCAAGTCCATTCAAGAAATCTAGCACTGCAAATCTGTAATATCCTAGCTAAAATAGGGTTCCTTGGAAGCTAGAATACTGAAGAAATGTGTAGCCAGCATTCGCTGAGTTCTTGTGCGTAAGTAACAATTCTAGAGAAGGGTTAAAATATCCTTTTATTCTAACTCAAAGGACGTACAAGAAGTTTCCACTTGGGCTTTATAGCTTTATAGAAAGTATAGACTAAACCAACACTAGATAAATTTAATCAGTCGAAGCTGCACAGAATCGAACTAGCGAAGTTGGGCCTTAATTAAACCAGCATATACTAGCCAGGCACGAATTAGGCACGGCCGTAGCAAGCTTAAACTAATGGGAATAACGTAGCCGAAACGCAGCACACGCTCCTCTCCTACTGAAGTAACTCAAACCTCAGCTTAAATACTCATTTCTACCTTATCTGCATACACCGCAAACATGGAAATTCATTCTGACAGGAAAACGTAGGTAAGAAACTCGAAGGTAAGGGAAAGGCTTCTTCCAAAATAAAAATGACTATCAAAAAAGCAAAGTAAAACTCTATAAAGTAATTGAAGTATACGTAAATCTAAAGAATAAAAATGAAAACTGCTTTTGATGAGTCGTTTTACATTCTCTTTGTTTCTGTATTTCGCTCTGTTCCAGCCACGTTCGTCTGATGTGGCTGTTCTTGGATACTGTTTTTCGCTAGGTTGCCTCAGTCAACTAAATTTACTCCTCAGCAGTCTGATTGACTAGTAGAGTCTTGAGCTGTGGGTCTTATAAAAGGAGGTGAATTGACAGCTCATGGAAGAAGAGGTGATGCCTTGCCTATGCAAATATAAAATATCTGTAGGAAAGCTGTCTGAAAAGCAAAAGCTTTGACCACAAATTTCGTAACGCATTGTGGAGTGCAGTACATGTATAGATCGTGTTGCTTATTGAACAACTATCACGAAATGCAGTATTGCTGGATAAATGCGAAGAAATGTCATGAGAATATATGTTGAACTTGCGTTCAATGAAACACTGGAACCTTGATAGAAAAGATACATTAAAACTTAGCATAATACTGTAAAATACAAGGAAAAAAAGATGCTAACCCAGATGCTATAGAGTTGAAGACGATAAGAACTGTACAATTACATAGCACAACTTGTCTGCAGAGTTGAGGAGATTACTTGAACGTGTTTTATTGTAGATTTTTCTATATTTTAATCGTCAATCAATTCATGAAGAATAGAGAGTTACAGAACGTTGTGCAGGCCAGCATTTCTGGAGCAAGATGCACCGATAATAATCCTATGGAAATTACATAAAATTGATATAAAGTTTATAGATCTTTGTTCAGTTCAAATGAAAGCTTTCATTCCTCAAAGTTAGTATGCTAATAGAAGAGTTATTTAAATTCCATAGCAAGCCTCTGTAAGTAACAAATATTTGTCTACAATACAATAGAGAAATGCGACTGAGGTCTACGTTGTTTAAATAGAGAATAAATTATACCATAAAATAAGTTCCAACTTTCAAAATTAAATTTACGTCAAAGAAATCTCTACATGTATTTTCCAGAAATGCAAACAACACTAAATCATTCTAAGCATTGTGTAAACAAGCACATTTTGAAAATTAAATATGTATCAATAAACTCTTCTTGGATGAAGAACTAAAACTGAGTGCAGAGTTTCGGCAGAAATAGAATCAATTTGTTCCCGTCCGGAACACATTCCCGCGGGTCTGGTAACAGAGCCAGAGGCTGATTCTTCATAAATCATAAGAGAACGAGTGTAGAACAGGCACAAAGTACATAATTTTTTCTCATTTATGCTTAGGCGTCGATGCATATTTCATGAAGCCAAAGAGTATTGACAGATATATTTTTTTATTTTTCTTCTTTTTTTATTGTTTGGTTTCGAAAGCAACGTTCTGCAACAGAAAGCGTCCATTTTCCGTTCATTTCTCGCTATTGAAATCTACTTTTGAAAGCATTCTGTGCGTTTCCGTGCCTACTAAAATGGATTGAGAAATGTATTACAATGCATGCTGTAATAAGAGATGATAATCTTTATGTTCTTTTCGGGATAACATTTTACGATCAGATGGTTGTTTACAGTTATGATGTGACTCCTATCCAAGTGCAGTGCTACATTTGTGAATTTTTCGATGTACGGCTTCAAACGTTCAAAATAAATCTCGGAAACTTGATATATTTTTATAGCACTTATTTTTCAAGGGACGGTTGACAGACTGTTCAAAATGTTGTTATAAATATTGACTGCTTATATAAAGATTTAAATATTTGTTTAAAATTATCATGCATATTTGATTTTTTATATGCTATTGTAAGCTTACACATAGTCATAGTAAACTTATTATAATATCAATATTATAATATATTATAATATTATATCTTATAATTTCATTAATCTTATAATTTCATTACAGTTCATGAAATGTTACGTATTTTAATATTTGTAGTCAATAAATCCAGCAGAATTCAAGACATCGGGTCTGTAAATTTACAGGTTGATGACAAAGAAATACCATCAAATTTCGTGAATTTCGGAATTTTCTGATGTTTTATTTGCAACTTCTATCATTATAAAAAATTAAGTATTATTTTCTGGCCAGGCATGCTCTAAATAAAAATTTGCTGTCGTTTCACGAAAATTCGATGATATAAACAGACGGCTTTCTATTAAAGCAACGGAAGGTCCTACGATTTTAATTTCATATTTATTATTTTCTGTTTTAAAAGTATGTCTTCGAGTGTATTTTGTATTTGTATTTTAATAATTTGTAAATGGAAGATTATTCAGCTGTGTCTTGAACAATACTGTAATTATTTATTAAACGTCCTTATTAGATTAAGTTCGTTTGACGTTCAGTAAAATATGAAAAAGTTCAATTTTCTTTAATCAGACTGTTTTCTAGCTATATCTCATTATCCTAAGAAAATAACAATCAATTTCTTTCTGATTATCTTTGAAAGATAAGCCGTCTAATGAAAAAACATAGTCTGCATGCATTTTACTTAATCAGTTCAGGACTATTTAGTCTCAAAACCAATGATGATTATTAGTGTTTTTTATTTAATTTACAGTGAGTTCAAAACATCTCTATAACTTTTACATAATTTTAGTAAGATGCTTTGAAGCATCTAAAGGAAATTAGATTTCTTTCATGTGACAATATAGCACATGATGTATCTGATTATTGTGCATCAACTAATTTCTAGAACATATAGTAAAGAACACTTTCACTTCGATCCCACTGGAAAAGCTGGCAAGTTTTTCAGTGGAGAATGAAACACAAGATATATCCGTATTGAGCAAAAGGAAGTACATATTTCAAATAGACATACGTAAGTAAAAGATGCTTCTGAAGTGCAAATGGGATTTTTGCAGGAATTATTTACATATACCAAGATTGTTATTAATTGATACACTTTGGAATAGTTTAAATTTTCTTACCGCTTCTCCGCCTCTGCTTTCTTAGCTTTCTCAACTATAATGTATATAAATATATATATATACATCTTACATATATATCTTATATATCTTTTATATATATCTTATACATATCTCTTATATATATATACAAGTCAGAAGTTGCATTAAAAAACCACACTTACATATCGATGCATACTATTAAAGCTTAATATCAAAAGTTCAGAGTGTAACTGGACTAATATTCCTAGCTCCAGATATAGCCTAGAAAAGGTGCATAAATTCCTCATGGTCAAGAAGATTGTAAGAATTTCGTCTAGCGTTAGGCGTTTTATAGGTGACAGAACGAGTTTTCTCATCTCCGTCTCAGTTCTTTATATTTGCAAATACCCAGGCCTTTGATATTTATGTTTATGTGAACATATAAGAAAATCTCAGTCGTAATAATGTGAAATGTAATATGTGAGTGTAATACTGTTAAACTATAAAATAATGCTAAAGAAGGATATTAATACCTTTTATTACACAGACAAACATTTTGAAAGAAAACAACGCAAACTATTAGTTTGTTCTTTAGTGAAAAAAATTAAAATTAAAGAGTTATTTGACAAATTAATAAGGTGTGCGGTCACCTCTGGTAGCTACACACACTGCACAACTACTGCCCGTACGCGCTATTAGAGTGTGGATCAGTTTTGGCCTCAAAAAGTTCTAAGCATTAAGAAGAGCACTTTTCAATTCTGGAACTGAGTTTAGTGGGCGTGAAAGGACTGAAATTTGTCTCCCGAGCTTATCTTACATATGCTCAATAGAATTAAAATCAGGAGAATGAGCAGATCACTGCATGCTCTGCATATTTTCCCTCTTAAGGAAATTGTTAACTAGGATCGCACGATAAAAAGGCGCTTTATCACCCATGAGTATGAATCCAAGATCAACAGCACCTCGACAAAGGCGAACACAAGGCTCAACGAAAAACTTTAGTCTAACATGTAAAGAAACTGAGAATTTCTACATTCTCATTTATAATTTCATTTCAAATTTTATTATAAGATTTTTTTGTATTTTCTATATTTTAAATGAATATAAAACTTTCAATATCAAATATATGTATATTTAATTTATTTTAATCGAAAGATAAACATATTTAATATGAATCCCATTAGTTAAAAGCACATGGGAATTATCTACCTAAGGGGAGGAATGCCTTCGTGGAGGACTTTATAAGAAAAACTGGTTCGTATTTTCATTATAAAAGCATTCACATAGCATGGGAAAAACACGAAAACCAACCATAAAAACAGCTCGTTTCAGTAGAATCTCGCCCATATCAAACTCCCAGCATTCAGCGGTCTTAAGTACTCAGCCACTGACAAGGCAGTATAAATTGTTAAGCGCGCAGATTTCCTCCGCAGTCATTCCCTTTTAATTTTAATTTTCTGTTATAAGAACAGCTTATGCTTTACATTTCATAATTTACCAAAGAACAGTTATAACGGTTTAAAGTCAAGTCAATTATTTCAGTCCTCCTGCATTTCTAATTATGCAATTTGATATAACGCCTTTGTCTCTTACGTAGCTACTGTTTTTCTTAAACACTGTGGAATAATCAGTTTAAAAAATCCCATAAGCTGTTTTCATCCTATCGTAATTATGTAATAGATGAGTAGGAGATAGGGTGCTTAGAAATTCCTGAAGCGGTGGACATTCAAAAAAATTTCGGCGACCTCTGATCTAGACAAAAATAGGTACATAAGTAAATTAATTAAAAACATTAGAAAAGAAATAAATAAATCTGTATAAATAGCAAGAAAGAAATGAAGATTAGATTCGGATCAATGATACAGAGAAAAGAAATATCAACAAATATTAAATTTTTAGAGACTGAGCAAAATATCAATAAGGAAAAGCAAAAACAATCTTATAAATAATAAATAAAAAACTGACGTATAGACGGATTAGAGTTATATCATTAAAAAGGATTGAACGGTTATGTAGGTAAAACAAAGTTACGCATGTAAACAAACAAAACGAATTTGATCAATATGTAGATAAAACAGACACAATGAAAAGATCTTCAAATATAAATTGAAAAATGTCATTCTCTCGTGAAAGGTCTTCTTCATAGTTCGGCAATACATCCTCTAAAAAAGTTGCAATATTACTCTGCGAGCCATTTTTATGACATCTAGAACCAATAAACACCAGGAATAAGAGTACAAAATATTTCGGATTGGCAGCGAGTCTGAGGAAAATAGACGAAAACAGATCTCCACGGAACATAGAATAACAAGCAGATGAAAGACAAAAGATATTGCATTCTGATCATTGACAGGTAGCGTAGATCTATCTGCTTCCGAATCTAGCCATTTTTGTGGGAAGGAAAGAGTTTTCTGAGTAATTTGAGTCGAATTACGATGTATTTTTCATGAGAATCCTGGATCCGGCCATCAACTACCAGAGGATATATTTAGAGGAAAACCACCGTTATGTCTTTTTCTCGAGGCGAAGTTTTCCAAGTATGCGGTGGCAGTAGGATCTCTAAGAGAATAAAAGAATGGAGAGAGGAAATGAATTTGCCCTAAGGTAAGATGGGTGCAAACGGTGGATACAATCATTACAAACGAATTATTGGTAGACTCTAGCAAATCATAGAATATATTGCGATTTCTTTTTCCCTCTGTCCTCGTCCAAATAACGAATATGAACACTGATTTCTAATTCGATGGATTAATTGAATTGAACTAGTTCTGAATATGGCATTTCTTTAAGCCAATGGTTGTCTTCACGGAGATTTTAGGAAAGAAATTAATTTTCATCATGCTACACAAAAAGCACAAAACACCAATGCAAACAGCCCATTCGCCGGGATTTCAATGCCGGCCAGATGCTAGTGTTCAGCAGTCTCATGCACTTTCTAGGTTTCCTTGCTCTGATTTACCATCTAAATGCAGGAACCCTTTTACACCAATAAGCGAATAATCGCTTGAGTGTGTGAACAGAGACATAAGACTCAAAAAGGGTTAATTACCCTTTATTTCTCAAAATAAGGATAAACAGAATCGGCTCGTATCTGAGAGCGTACAGTTAAGCCTCCACTTGGACTTGAACTCAAATTAATAAGAATTAAAGTTTAACTAAAAGATATAGCCGAAGCTATCAGGATTCTAAGTAGTTGGCCCCTAAATCTCAATTAAATAGGCGAAGCTATCAAGGGCCTGAAGTGCGGCTGAGCGTAGTAATAGCTTGGAGAGACACGTAGCCCAAAGGCAAAAGCGCGATAGTCAGAAACTCTGGCTCTCTCACGAAGTCGGTCTGACATCAACTTAAATACTACTCTTACTCATTTACATTAAAAGCATTTCTGAAAACACACTCTGGTAAGGAATTGTAAGCTGAAGGTAGAAGAGATAGGAAAGATGCATAAACTTAAAAATAACTATTATAAAATTAGGATAAACCTTACATCTTGTTGGTCTTAATTTGGCGATGAAGGATTTTATTTTGCTCAACAGATAAAAGATGTTCCATAATATTGTGAGGTTTATATATTTATTTTTAACTAACAGTTCGTTTTAAGTTGAAGAACCCTTTCTGTCATTCTCTTTTCACCCACTCTTTTCATACCAGAATGTAAATGAGATCGCGAGAGTTTATTCAGATTAATGTAGAATGAAGTGCTATTTAAGCAAGAGTTTCGAAAGTTAGTTTTAGAGTGTGTTTGCCTATTCCAGGCCACGTTGTGCTTTGATTTTTACCAGCTTGATGTGTTCTTGCCTTTAGGCTTGTGTCGCCGGTTACTTTAGACCAGAACTCTTCCTGTGCGTTAAAGCATTCTGTGAGCTGTTAGGCTAACCTATACATCTTGAAATTGTTATGATTATGTATTTCTGTTAAGCCAGAAGTATCGGCTTATTGTAAACCCATGCTGGGTCATTTGTTAATTTTATTATTGAATAAAGGATCTTATACACCCTCCTTCTGATCTCTGTTTAGTTTCCCAAGGTTTAGAAGATAATTCGTCAAACAAACTTTTTAAAAGTTTATAGAGTAATTAGGTTATTTAGAAGCCGGACATGTGAAAAATCAGCAACGCCTTCGCCGGGAATCGAACCACGGACTTCTTGGTTACGCGTCGAGCGTGCTGACTATTACACCACGAAGGCATGCGAAGAAGGCGGGAGAAATACGTTATAAGTTTATGTTTCCTAAGCGTCATAAACTTTGCGATATCTTGCTACTTCTTTTTCAAACAAGTATATAATTCATATTGAAAAATGATAAGCAATATATATAACAGAAAATTACACTTTCCAATTTAATACTTAATTTGAAGTGTCAAATAAAACTCATTTTTTTCTCTCAATTTTTATTTTTAAAACTGTACGCTTGTGCTTCAAATGACTTTTTCGAACACGATGAAAGGTTTGATTTTTAACTTTAAAAATGGGGTATTGAGAAGCCTCTTCACTATTGTCACTCTTTATTGAAAATCTAATTAACAACAGGCCTTTTGTTTAAAAAATTTGCTTAAACACTTCTAAAAACCTGGTGAATCAAACAAGGAGGAAACACACATAGGCTTTTACTTGAGCACGAAATTTATTAAGAATTCCGAAATCTTATGATTGTCTTGATCAGGCAATGTATGAAAAGAATAGCGGATATTAAAGTCTGCAGTTTAATGTGGTCTTCAAAGACAAGAATGTATATTAGAATTTTCAAGTATAATTCAAATAAAATTTTTAATTATATTTCCTAAATGTCACTTAATCTCAGATTTATAAGCACTTTATTACTTTAAAAATTTTTACATGTATAAATAAAGAGCATTAAATGCGAGTGAATATTACGAAACATTTATACATAATGACATTTAATTTTAATTTAGCCTATTTTCAGTACAAAAAAGTAATAGATTTTTCCACAATTAATCAAATAATAAAACTTTATCCACATTTTTTTTTCTTTCCTCTTTTTTTCTGTCTGAAAAGGAGATCACATATTATCTTCCATAGTTTTACTGGTGAATCCAGTAATTTAATTTAATATATATCTATAAGAATATGGCAGACAACTATACAAATATAGTTCTAATTCACATTTTTTGACCATTTTTACAGGCAATTTATATTACAGTCGAACTGTCATAAATTAAAACTTAATATAACAGGATAAAAACTGACTAATCAAAAATTCTATTTAAGGAGATTTTTACAAACTGCGCTTGAAAATCACTCAGAATTCTACCCTGGTATGCATTTTAGTATGCTTAACAAAGCAAGATGTAAATTACTGTGTATATATTGCAACAATTAATTTGATACAAAGAGTTCCAAAACATCAATTGAATCAATCATTGTTTTGAATTAGGGCATATTATTTCTTTTTCCACAATCAGAAATACAGTATGAATTATTTATTTAATAATGTGATAATATTATCTTTTGATTTCTTAAGAAAATATGTTAAATATTTAAAAATTAAAGAAAACTGTAAAATGATCAAACAATTGATTTTATTCCAAATAAAAATATGGAAAACAATTTATAACATAATTAACATGTTTTATGAAATGAAATTTAAATATTCATAACATAAAAAATTCAGCTTCAGGTGGAGAGGATTATTTGACACAGCTAAAATTCAGCTTCAGGTGGAGAGGATTATTTGACACATCTCGTAGCTAAAATTAGTGGGGGTGCTGTTCCAAAAAAATTTAACCTTTGTTTTAAACCTGTGTAAAGGGAAACAAACATGTATAAAAAGAAAATTTACTTTGAAACTTCCATGAAATTTTACAAAAGAAAAATAAACATCTCTTAATTACTTTAACTTAAATTGTTACAGTTCAAGCTTTACCTATTCATTTAAAAATGAAATCCATTCTTCTTGTTTTAATTTGCGCGAAGAGATCAATAATTTTCTCCTTGATCTCTGGATGACAACTGAGGAAATTTTTCTACACTCACGTTTGTGAAAATTGCAACACTAAGAAGGAATCGTCATAATTGAATGCAATTTAATACACAGTTGAGTGGTAGTGGTACAAATAAATGATTAAATGTTCAAAGCAAACAAACAAGAACAAGAGATCAGAATCAGTATTTTGTGTGGCCACCACGCGCCGCAATAAGTGCTGCTACAC
>KK116453.1:49703-85074 GCA_000611955.2 Stegodyphus mimosarum
ATGGCTACTGATTAAGTTTAAGGATTATATATTGTAGAAGTATAAAGAAAGAATTAAAGAAAAAAGGGCTCATTATATTAAATATTAAAAATAATAATAAGTGTAAACAGGGGGTGCTGCAGTTTCACAGTGCTTATTACGAGCCGCCGCTGCACGGGAGTGCAAAAACGAGCTATAAGCATGACATATTAACAGATAATGTATAACTTTGTTCAAGAAATAATCCAGTAATTTCAGCGCCATTTAAAAAAATTCGACTTATTAAACGCTTTATCATTAATTTTTAATACAGATGACCAGCGAAATATTAGGTTGGATTCATCGAGAATTTTGAATTATTAACATTTTAATCGAATGTCTACCATGTCAGCTACACTTTACCAAACTGAAATTAAAATAAAATTAATCTGACAATTATCTTACGCTTATTTGCAGTCTGCAAACACTGATTATAAATACAGCTAAACAGCTGCCATCTTGCTTTGAAAAATAACTGATACATTGAGAAGAATGCATTCGATATATATCTATGAGGTATGTTTATGTGATGCATGTACAGCTGTAGCGAATTTAGGTAAATAGCATAAACATAACACCTGACAGAGTTGCTCTGGAATTAAAATATATGTTTAAATTTTTCAGTTGAATTAGATTATAAGCTGCGTAATTTTAGTAGATTTCATTTATGGAACTTATATTTAGAATAAACTGATTTTAAATCTAGATTATCTTGAAATATTATCTTTAAAAATAAATGAATAAATAATAAATGAATTCTTTCTACTTAAAAACAAAACCTGCAATTCTTTTATTAATTACATAACTTTAAAACTCAAAATAAGTCAACAAACTGTACTTAAATTGTACTACTTATTAAATGCACTCAAAATAGAATTTTTTAAATGTAAGAACGGAAAGTGTCTGAATATTTTGTGTGTCGGTTATTATTTAATGATCTATAAATAACGATACGAATAAGGAAGGTTGCCAAATATAAATAAAAAATTTATTATTTCTGTTGGCTGTAAATGAATATTTTCCAAGAAAAATTTTCATTAACTTAAAGACGTTTTGAATTATTGAGTAACTTAAAAATATACAAGACATTTCCTTCGAAGCACAGAATGTTCATCGTAATAATTCAAGTATTTGTTCCTCCTTATTCTCTGAAATAAAAAAAAAATAATGCATATAAAAGAATAAATCTGACAAAATTAGTAAACACGAAAACAAGTATTTCCTGAAAAAGAGCTGAATAACATATTAAAATTCTAGCGATATTAGATGCTTTATTACAGTAAAATAATTCGAAATAATTATAATTTGTGAGCTGCAAAACTCAATTACGTAAACTGAATTTGCATTTCCTATTAAAAATTATGAATTTAGCTGAACTTATATTTTATTTTCAGATTATTTTTTATGCTTTTAATAAATTACATTAGAATGGATTTTATGCTAACATTCTGTTTTATTTAAATATTTTATAAAGTGATTATTGCCACTGCATTTTTTCTCTCTCTGTGCGTGTACGTTCAGATAGAATGATCGAAAAAAATAACTACTAGCATATTTTCTCAAGTACTAAACCTAGATATGTTCTTCTTTCTGAGAAATTATAAAATTTTGCGTAAGACTTAGAAACAAAGTGCTCTACACTTCTTAAAATCAGTCTGTCACTAAGCAATTTTACCAAAAGTAAAGCGGGTAGCTGTTAATTTAATTTTGAATGCTTATTTATTAATGATAGAGTCATTAATCATCAAGACGTTTAGATTTTGTTTTGTAGCTGTTCCCCAGAGTTTTGAATTTAGATCAATAACTAACCTGGAAAAATTACTCAAGTCTATAGATTCATTCTTTAATTTCTTCTTGAATTTTTCCGATGAAAATACTGTACTTGTGCCTTCCTTCATATTTTTGCCTACAAAAACTCTCAAATCCATTGATCCATACTTTCGCATGCAAAATTCATGAAGAAAGTTGAGAACAAATTTATCGATTTAAACGCCGCCCAACCGGTATAGCGGTTAGCGTCGCTGCCTGCGGTTAGCCCACGCCGAATGGCTCGAGTTCGAATCCCGGAGAAGGCATGGATGTTTGTAAATGTACAGTACTCATGCAGCATCGGGGCACTCTAAATATGCGGCGAGTAGAAAGCACTCTCGTGTGGCTTGGTGTAAGGGAAGAGAGGTGGGAGACCCTCTGACCCGTCCACTCCGTCAAAATTGGGGGGCGCAACTGAGCTAAATCGCACTGTCACCTGTAGACTGCTCAAGGCGTATCTGGCGTATCTTGCGCTCCTTGGCACGAGGAATTTCGTGAGCTTGTGCTGACAATGGTCAGACAAGTAAGCATTAGCCAACAACAAAAACCGATTTGAATAATTTTTGGCACATTATATAGATCTGCATTTTACAGGAGCAATAATGCAAAGCCGAAACGAGTCAGTTTCACGCTTAATGATGATATCATGGATAGAACAGTATTCAGTACTAAATTTGAAACTACCCTCTTTATCTTTGGTAAAAATGTTTATAGAGTTTATCATCCTGAATTTTACTCTTAAATGTAAGAAGGTTTTGTTTTTAAACTGGCTGAAGTATGATAGCTATTTTACTTATCGCGATGTTTTACTACATAAAGGTAATGCCCACGTTTTTGAGATATTTCGAATATCAAGTAATACCTTTTTTAATCTTCACTTTTATAAACAACAAAAACAGTGAAAGAACAACCAAAAAGGCAAAGAAATGAAATAAATTTAAGTAATAAGGACAACTGTCAAACTACAGGTTTAACAGCATTGATTTCATTAATGAGAACTGTAAATTTTATGCGTGTTTTGGAAGAAGATTTCCAGATCATCGGAAATTCAAATTGGGCATATCTCCCTTCCAAACTGGGAATCGAAAAGCAATCGGTACCAATCCAGAATATTTAATGCATTATAACCGAAAAAGTTTTGGTTAGAATATGCAAATTTCAGCAGATAGACGAGTTCTTCTGTCCTCAGAGAGAAAACCGTTCTGCATTAAACAGTTTAGTTCGTTCGTGGCTTGTTCTGAAAAAGACCTCGAAAACCGCCAAAGTCAAAAAGCACTAAATATTCATAAATAAAAGAAGACAGAAACTTTATTTTTATTTTTAAAGATTCTTTTTTTTGGCTTTGTTTTGTTTTGTTTTGCTGAGAACATTTTTCGAGCGTTTTGATAATTTTTTATCATTGCTAATTTAGCATTTTGAGTTGTTACCTAAAGCCTAAGCGCAATACTAGCTTTGGTCCTTGCCAATACTTTTTTACGCTAAATTACATAATTTCAGCAATATTCATAAAAGCATCCACTTTGAAATAAATAATCATAATAATGATTACATATCTGCTTAAGTAAATAATGATTACTTCTCTACTTAAGAAACAAGGAAATTATTGGAACTAGAAAAATCTTTGTTTGGGATGTCTGCAAGCAAAATTCCAATGGAAAATGGTTGCCACACATTAATACAAAAGTCATTATAGAGTCGGTGTGTTCTTTTTGGAAGCATACAACGTGGACTCTAGATAGAACACGAAGTAGCGAATCTAGTTATATCTTTGAAGAATAAAAGAATGTTTTAAATAACCTTTTTATTTAAACTAAATTAAACAGATTCACGCACATGATAATGACAATTCACTATCACTTGTGGCTAACTAAATTAACAGATAATAAGAATGTACAATGCACATTAAATTAAGATAGCTAACGACTGGCTACTTAGTTTTAACTAAACGCTAAATCAGCTGCACACAGCGAAGTCGAGCCCAGAAATATCAGCATAAACTGAAGGGTTTCTAACACCAACTAGAGAGCTAAATTCAAACACGTAGCATAAACTCGGAACTAACTCAGCTACTATTCTTTTCGAACTCTTGAAACACAGCTTAAACACTGCTCTGAAACACATTTAGATTACCATACTACGACATTTAAAATTTACATTCCGGTAGGAAACTGAAATCAGGAGGGAAAGAAAGTCAAACTAAAAATACTTTTAGAATAAAATAAGATTTTTACATCATAAGCATCATTAATATAGTTTTCTTGATCATAAAATGCTGTACTTTGGCTTATTTAAATAGCTTATTATCTACGACATAGCTATGTCTATTATGTTTAATGTCAATGTTATTACGTTTTATGTTTAATGTCGTTTGAATACTTCAGCTGTAAAATTCAGCTTTAGCGAAACATAGTATGTACATGCAGCGGTAAAATAATTTACATAAGCTTGAAATAGATCGGGATAAAATATAGAATCTATTTAAAATAAGTATAAAAATCTTAAAATTGGAAAAAATATGCATTTATTATTTCCTGTGATACAATGTTTCCTTATCTTCATTTTCATTTTAATATTGCTTTTAACACAGGGAAGTTATTATTGTGCACACATAACAAATGATGCGCCACAAATTTTCAGTAAAAGATAATTGTTAGTCTACCATAATTTTTTGCTCTGTTTAAGCGCACACATTCTCTGATCCATAGAAAAATTATTTTATGACACTTTCGTATCTCTTGTAGCTTCAGCTTACAATCCCTTAACAGACTAATTTTTAGAATTGCACTAAATGCAAATGAGAAGTAGAGTAGTATTTAAGTCAAAGTTCCACTGAGTCCAAAGGAGAGAGTTAGGATTCCTAAATAACGCGCGTTTGCCTTTTGACTACGTTTCTCTAACTACTACTACGCTCGCCCCTATTAGGTGCCTTTTGATAGCTTCGCTAGCTAATTTAATATTACGGGCCAACTAGTTTAGAACTGTGTTAGCTTCGGCTAAATCTCTTTGGTTAGTCATTAGTTAGTTCTCATTTCTTACATTTTAAGCCAAAGTGGAGGCTTTGCTGTATGCCATGAGAAAGGGTCTAACTATTAAATCATTTTTTTGAGCAAATAAAGGGAAAGTAACCCATCTTCAGTTTACGCTTCTGTTCTTGGACTTAAGAGATTATTCACTTAGCTATTCACTAGGTTCTTCTGAGCTTAGTTAGTAGACTAAAAGTGAGGAACACTAACACGTTACACTGATTTTCTAAAATTTGGACAGCATTTCTTACGACAAAGCGTAACCTACCATATTATTATAGGCTCATAAAAATACTCTTCAACTTGTCTTCTCAATCATCTTCGAAACGACAGAGATAATTGGTCTTGGACTGCGCATGTTGAGAAATAACGGCCTAACGGAAACGGTACGTCAAAAGCTCTTAATTTATTCACCTTATTTTCAGTTTTCGCTTTAGATATGATGTATTTCGTGTTGCATGTGTGCTAATCTGCTGTAACTAATAACAGGAGAGCAACACAGTTCCAAATTATTTAGGAGCGTCAACATCTTCCTTCGTCATGTTTTCAGAATTTTTATTTTAGTTTTAATTTAAGTATTTGCTTCCCTTTTGTATACATTTATTGTAACAATTATCTTTAAAACATTGTAGGGGTTTATTTTAATTTCTTAATAGTTATTTTTAATTTTGAATAACTTTCGTATATTTTCTTGTTTTGCACCTGCAATGCCTATCAGAATTTCTGCCTTTTGGCCACGTAGTTGCTTTAATCTAAATCTTACCACGTTCAGTCGTATTGTTACGTACATTAGGATTTACCAAACGTTACGTACGGAATTTAGGGTTCATTAGATTGGGAAAAAGTAGGACTATCTGCCTACAGGAAGAAATGCCTTCGAAAATGATATTGTAAGGGAAGTGGCTAGTATTTGCGTTCCACATGGGGAAACCGCGCAAACTCTAATGCAACCATTGGATGACCAGAATCTGAGCCCAGATCGACCTAACATTGTCTGGTAACCTTATCAGCTTAGCCTCTGATAACCATTTCGAAGGGGATTGATATTTGTCCTTCTTCAAAAGCAAACAAACGCAACTTTAAGATTATGCTCTGTCTGAAATGAGATTAGCACTGATATTGCTTGCATCGAAGCCAAAAAAATGGCTGAGAGGTTTCAAGACATAATTTACAGGTTGGTTGCTTTCTGATGCTTTAAATAAAGACGAAACAAATGAAAATGTAGTAATGCAAGGCAAAACAAAACTCGAATGTAGTAAAAACTGCTGAGCTGAACTCTGGTGATAAAAGTCAGTGAAAGTTTAAACTCAAAACTTGCAACATACTGAAAGAAAAGTAATAAGTAGGAACTAAGGAATATAAGGTACTAAAACGTGAATTCAAAAACGAAACAAGAAATTTATAAAAAGTGACGATAAATTGCAAACTGACAAAATGTAATAGATATCTAGAACGAAAAAGAAATCAAAAACTAAATTTTACAAGGCTCTTAGGAATAGAATGTTACCAAAATCTGTGAAAAAAAGAATGCTACTGATAAAAATAAACTATCATAGAATTGTAAGATTGCTGGCTAATCTAAAAAACAATACCTGGGAAAGAAGCTCACCAATTCAGCTCAGAGTGCTTCATTTGTACGCTAAACAAACAATGAACTTTTTGATACTTTTCTTCCCAATGGTCGAACCTATAGGTGACTTAGCACCGCATGATATGAACAAACAAGAAGCTGGGAGGACACACAAAAATTCAAGCTTTATATCAGAGTTGAACACACACAATGAGTTCGGACTAGCAGCCAGATTCTCCTAACTTCTATATAGATCCAAAGCAAAAATTATCTGATTCTTGAAATAAGAAAAAAATGATTGAAATGTTAATTAAAAGGTGTCATCCTCTAATATAAGAAATCGCATATGGCTATAGAAAAACAAATGACAACAATTTTGATTGCAAGTCAGAACAGCTTATCACTATAAATCATTTCTTCATTCTTGATAAGTAAGTTCTAGAACAGATTAAGTACTAATCTTGCAACACGCAAAATAAACTCGAGAAACCCCATTTATGAAAAACACTGACTTTGTTTCTAGATTCCGTTTAAACTGAATTATAAAGCTTAGAATATTTATCTTAAGCTCTAAAAAATTTTAACGTTTTACTAATATTAAACACGGTGATTCCACTGATTCATTAATCATCATCATAAAAGGATTTAGCGAGAAAAAAAAAGAGAAAAAAAGTCTCTCCTCTCATAACTTCACCTATCGATAATAAAACCCATTAAAAGTTCTACTTGACGCGGTGTGACGTGCTGCTAAGATCCTTCCACATACCAATCTATGACAAGCGCCAAATTTTGATGTCGATGGTCTAATAGCTCTGGAGACGGGTACTTAATTTATGTGTTCCAATATCGAGGGCCTTTTAGTCCCGATTTACTGGCCCTGAAGCGCTTCGTCGGATGCCAGCGTTCCAGGAAGGCGATGGGCTCATGAATTATCAATCAGCTCTGACCTCATCTAAACAAGACCTTAATTAAATTTCTAATCCGGTAGGAGTGACAAGCAGGCAGATCCGTGGATCTGCTTTCGGATCCCGAGCGCGAACTTTCGTTGACCGTTAAAATTTTCCACTTTCTAAACTCAGTCCGAGGGCGATAATAAATTATCACGCTTCTGCACTTGCATTCATGGAAATGGACTCCTCCCCTGGAAAATGGTTAGATTATTTGAATTTAGTTCGAAGCTCGTGGGGGCTTGACTCTGCTCGAAGAGGCGTTGTCTTTCGTAAAAGCACCAGGAGACTACGAATATTCCACTTAGTCTACATTTTCTGTGCTGGAAATAGTGTTCAACAATTTCATCGCTCGGTAACTTCCAGGGCGGGACTTTTACTAGAGTGAATTCTTAACACTCTGAAAGAATGTTTAACGTTGGAGAATCTGCAAACAAATTTTAATCCTACTTCACTACCACATGTCAGCTTAAAATGCTATAAATGAGAACGAGTACTTTAATATTACTGAAGTATATATAATTGCATTAATAATTACTTACTGTACTTTAATATTTCAAAAAACACTGATTCCAAATATTTGATAAAAATGGAAAATGAATTGAAGCTAGAAAGTTATATATAGTTACATTTCTCTCTTCGTGCAGCCTTAATTTTGTGCTTAATGTGCATTTTCTAAATGTATGGAGGTTTTTTCTGATGGGATCTGTGAATTTTTATAACAGTACTTCTTGACTTCTTGACCAATCTACCATTTGAGTGAATGAGAACAGCAACTGCAACTATGACTTAGGATGAAATATTGTTATAAAAGTCCATTAAATATGCATAATTGTAGTAGACATAATATTGTAAGAGGTTTATGATTCAGCGTTCTGGAGAAAATATGTCTTTCGAAGTAGAATACTCTCTGTTACGTTTTGGTGAGAAATACTTTCATTACGGACTTGAATAAGTGTTCAAGCTACCTTGCACCGTTTGAACGGTTTTTAAGCCTTGTGCCGATAATAACAGAATCATTTATGAGTTATGTAACACTTGGATATGTAATCTTCCACTGAAAGCCTATGTTCTGTTTAAAATTATGATGTTTTTACTTTGTTTCCTGAATGAATTTTTCAGTGTTATGAGTTAAAATTGCAAGTGTTATAAATGGATGCATTCTGTTGCATGCCCGTTTACCATTTTGCAATGACTGCTCGAAGACTAATATGAAGATTAAGGTTACTTACATTATGGCAAAGGACGTGACGGTTGTCTGCCTCAAGTCAAAGATGCTTTTGTGAGAAATTTGGTAAATGAATGTGGTTAATATTCATGTTACAAATGTAGAACCTTTCGCAATCGGAATAATTATGTTAACACATGAACTTCATAATTAATCCAAATAATACAATAACTTGTATATACGTAAGTAATTTATTTTTGCACACTCATTCAGATAACTTTTGTGTATGTGTGTTGCCAAGTATAATAGCTCTGGTATTTTTCATGACATGCATCCTTTGTAGGGTTGGAATTAGTGTATACACCTTGGAAAATTTTTTCCATTGAAGTAACAAGGGAACTTCATTTAACTGCCTCAAGTTAATCCAGACTTACAATTTCAAAAGCGTTTAAAATTTTCACTATAAAGCTAAAGATTTCAGTAAACATATCGAATCTTGAAGCGAATCTGCAGTTTAAATGCATAGTAAAATATTTCGATGACTTAATGATTTAAAAAGATATTGCTTTGTGTAGTTGCATTGATATCAGTACTTACTACATGGTTTCTCTATGAGTTTGCTTGGTCAAATCTTGGGATTAATTTTTGACCCTTTTCAGAATTTTACGCTATGATATATACATTATTTTTACTAATAATTACTTTAATTTGTTAATCTTTTCTGTCATTTCTTGCTTCTCTTGCGTTTCTTCGCCAAGATGCAAATGAGTTACGGTGAACGAAAGTGTATTTAAACTGAAGTAAGGGAAAGGTTAGTCTGAGCGCGTTTCGCTGCTGAGTGCTCATGTTGTTAATTTCACCAGCTGTTTGAATTCTGACTCTCGACATTACGTTCTTGCCGCCGAAGTTTAATATCACGAAGCTATAGGTTTCTGAGTGAACCTGCTAAGTTAAATTAATTTGTGTAGTCTTGAACTATTAGCTTATATTTAGTTTAGTTTACCGCTACCTTTAGTTTTATTGCCATAAATATATTTATAAGTACAAAGACTATGCCGTCTGTAAATAAATGAGTTCAGTAAAAAGGTCTTTTATATCCTTATCCTGTTGTATTCCTCTTCTAGTATTAGCGATAAGTCACTAACAGATTTTAATTGGTCTAGTTTCAGTTTAGGCCAGCCAAGAAAGCTAGATCTCTTACAACACTAAGGTAATTTTCTTGAAGTTTCCCCCAGGCATATACGTGACGTCAACATATAACGAGTTTTTCAAAATTCGGTATAGATATTATTTACTGTGTATCTTTAACATCTAGATATTTGCCCAAACGGGTAAACTGGCAAATATTCATTTAAATGAAGCTTTATTTTGGATTCTTTAATATCATTCATCAAATTTCGGTAGTTTCCGAAAACTATTCATATTCATATTATTATTATTATCCCATTATAGTTATTGTGCATGTGCTAATAATGATCTATTTTTAGGTTAAAAGTCCATTCAGAGTCTAACTTATAGCTTCGAGCCCCAGTCAGTGGCCCCAATAGATTTAGAAAATAATCCGTGTAGCCCACGGCAAAATAAATGAACTAAAATGTATAAATAAATGAATATAAAAGTATATTTAATTAAACAAATTACAAAATGGACTAGAAAGGAAAAATAAAATGTCAAGTTTTCTCTCTTAAAGATGGGATCATGTGCAGCTAAAGATAAAATTGTGCAGCATCCATCGAAAACTTGTACTAAGATATTAATAGTATTTGAAGGAATAAAACAAATGACAATTCAGAAATGAAATACGTAAGAATGATTGCAGCTGATATATCTAGATTTCTCATTGGATAATTTTTATTTACAAGCCACAATTGTTAGTAACCCCCAGCTAATAATTATGACGAGAACTCAAAACAAAATTTTAAATTTAAAACCAAATCTAAGTAAGTATTAGCCAAAGGTTACGCAGTGTAATTCAAACGCAGAAGCTGGTTCTTAAGCTTAGACCATCGTTAAAGCACTACTGGCAAAAATAAAGCAACGCCCAAAAAAGGAATGCTTGTCTTAGAATAACAAAGCCGTAACTTGGCCTTCAGCAGGCATAACACTTTCTTCTACACTATCTCAAACTTTCACTTAAATACGCGCGAGCCAATTTGCATTCTGGTAGGGAAACGGAAAGGAGAAGTGACAGTACAAATTCATAGCATAAAACAACTGTTAATTAACATAAAGAAAACGCTATAGTAGTATATTAGTATGCCACTTTTAAGATGAGAGAAATTAACTAAAACGTTCACACAGAAATACGTTGAATTATATTCGCCGAGCGACTAAACAAGGCATACTACAAATACTGCAATGTTGAAATCCACTTCATTTACCTTTTATACGTAAAAAAGTATGCATTTAGCTATCGATAAGAATTCTAACGACTGTAAGAAATCTTAAAATAAGTAATGAAAATTTTCGAAATATGTTGAAATTTCCATTTCCAAGTCAAGAAAATAATGTATAGATCATGTAAATTGCAGAACATATACTCATATCCTAGAAGAAGGAAGACGTTTGTTACAGGTTGAAATTTCTGTTGTGCTAAATTTAAACAGAAACATGATACTGAAAATAATGTGCATAAATTTCAGATCTATAAATAAAGCTATTGAAGGATTTATATACATAGAGAGAGAGATGATCCATAAAAGTATATTTTATATTGACTTTGAACGTTATATTTATTTTATTAACATTTTGTTCTAATTTTTCTTTGATCAGATGCTCTTATGAATAAAACAGCATTAGATTAAAAGAAAATTTAAATCAGCAGTTATTTTATTTTGCAAGTGAAATATGCTTTGATCTCTTAATTTTCTTCTACTTTTCGAATGTACAGTGTTATTGAGAAATTTCTTCTTCTTGAAAAAAGTAGACTTATGCTCTTAAAATGGATGGAAAGTTTCTACAAAAAGTCTCAAATCAAAGAGAATGTTTCTAATATTTAAACACGTATTATAACTAGGTGAACTGATATGAAACAATTTTATTAAAAACGGAGAACGAGAAAAGATGAACTAACACCTATCCTTATATAGATCCCCATCATTTGCATGCACGTATGAAACAATATCAGAAAAGAGAGAAGGCTGATAACTGAAAAATAAATTAGGAGTTTGCTACGACTAATACGTCTTTAACTTTATTCTCCCCGTTTGACACGTAGCTTAGAAACGTATTATTTATACAGGAATTTCCAAATTTTTCGACAAGTATTTTTATTCCAGATATTTGATATATTTGATTCCTAATAATTGTGACATCTGCCAGACTACAACATTTAGTCCAGTCATCCAAAATAAGATTTATCTTATTTAAAATGCATCAAATGTTAATTTAATATTCTACAAAACCATAGAAATTTTACTGAGATAAACTGCGTAAAAAAGTGATGTATTTCGGAATAAACGACTTCAGTTTTTTTAGAAGTCTTTAGTTTAATATGTAAATTGTAACAAGGCCGCCCTGATCAGTATAACGGATAGCAATGGAATAATATCGATGGACCATATCGATGGGTCCTGGTTCGAATTCCGGAGAAGGGTTGCATGATTGTAAGTGTATAATGCCTGCTTGGTACGAGAAACTTAAACTCCTGGCGAGCAAAAAGTCCTCTCCAGAGGAATATTGGTAGGGAAAAAGGAATGAGAGAGATTCGTATCCGTTCCTCGGCATGTTCTTCATCTAAACGGGAACGAAGTTGTCCCTTTGTTATGGGTGTAATTGGCTCGCCACCTGTAGTACACCCTAAGCATCTGTAGTACACCTTCTTGCTGAAAAGACGACTAAATGATCGATGAGTATGGAACTTGCCCAGCAAAAGCATTCAGTTGCGAGCAGCTGACCATTTGGAATAACAGCAATATAAACTGTAGCAAGAGAATGCACAAATACTCAGTTGTTATGTAATACATACTTATCTTAATTGTAACACTTATCTTAACTGCAAAGGTTATCTTAATTCCGTTATCAGTAATTGAAGTTATTAAATTGATTTTTATTAGTTTGATTTTAATTTGCTCTGTTGAAAAGTAATTCTTGTTTGTTTTCCAGAGGCAGTTTTGGTTAACTCAGAATTTAAGTTGCTTGTGTTAATTTTTCTATTATCTTTTAAGTGTTGTTTGGTTAACCATTAAATTTTGTTCTTGAACTCAAACTCTTAACTTGTTTTTTGTACTGTTTGTTTATTTGCTGGTTAGGTTGACCCTTAAGGTCATTTTTACTTTAAATTTTAAAGTTCTCTGTTTATTACACTAGTTGGTGTATAAAGTTTAATAAGTTTTGTTTAACGCACCCCTCTTTCTGGTAAAGTTTTGAATCCATATTTTCTGACTCTGGTGGTAAAGTCGATTATGGTGTTGAAAAAACATAAATTTAGCTGTGTAATTATTATGTTTCAACTGTAGAAACATTTTTTTTTTGTTTAATTTAATTTAGTTAATCAAATGCCAGATTTTTTGCAATTCATTTTCTTAAGTTATTACTTTGTGATGAAACCCAACTCATTGACTTGTTTTCGAAATTCACTGGAGAAAAATACCTTCCGATTCTCAGAATAATTATCTCAGGCAGACAGTTGTCTGGGAATTCCTTAGCCAAAGTACGTTTTTTTGCACCCTCTTTCTAAGGGTTTTTTTTGTATGCATTTGTGCTGCGCAGGGTTGTGTCACGAGGGTTGACTTGGAGTCCGTTAGGCTTTCACATATGTTGGTGTGACACTCTGTGCGAGGCTAAGGATTGGAATGTTTTTATTTCATTGTGGCGAATATTTGATTGACACCACGCTCTGAACGTAAAATTTCCAGTTTGGAGATGTCCGCCAACCACAGATTTCCTTTGGTGACTTTTCCACCTTCTGCCGTGGATACTACTCTGTAGGGTTGCCTAAGAAATGGCGACTTTTGGAACATCAAGCATCGCCAAGCCGGGGCCTGGCGAGAACAAGAAATAGAACAGGCAGCCGGGTTCAAGAGGTAGAATTCGCTAGACAAGAAGCAGCTGCTGAGGGTTACAAAACTTTCGAGGGAACTCTGCAAAAAAAAAGAGAAAAGCGGAGAGAAATGGCCAGCCAAACTGTCGGAGGGAAGCCATAGAGAGGAGGAACGCCTGATACTGAAAATTTATTCTTTCTAATTTCTTTAATTTTTGTTTTTACAAAATTTCTATAACAGCGGGGATAATGTGCCCCCCCCTCCTCAAGGAAGCATGCCGATTGTCTCCACTGAAAATTGTCTAAGAGGTGGGCCCACCACCCTAATGTATAAACTTATAGAAAGTTTAAGGTATGTGATTTCATTTTTTTAGTTCTACAGACTGTCTGCCACCACCGGAACATGTAACTTCCGTTAAACAAATGTTGTAGTCGGATACGATCCTATTTATCAAGCTAACCATTGTTTCCTGCTTCAGTCACTGTAGATGACTTCTTTTGTTAAACACTTATAAAAATGTTGTAGAAATTTATTGTTAAATTCCAAATAAATATTGAACTTTAATTTTCTTAAGTTTGTTTGTTTTACTCTTAATTTAGAACAGTGGACCAATTTAAACCAAATTTTACGAAACGGGTTTTTGCTCAATTTTGCATCACAACGCAAATGTAAATGTTACACTTACGTTATATTATTGATATCGTTTTTGATAACTAAACTTGTTTGGTGCAGAAATATCTTGCAAATATTTTGTTTTCAATGTTCGTCACACTTTTCACCTTTTTGCAGTGTATTAGTTAGTGTTGATATGATTACTCTAACAATGTTGGTATTAGTTTGTACGATTAAGGCACCCATGAGTAAATTAATAATGTTAAAATTTTGAAGTAATACAACACAGTTTTCTCGACTCCGTATGTCAAAGGTTATGGTATTTCAATATGGAAAAGCACATGAGGTTATATACTTGTCCAATCCTAGGAAGATTCTTAAATCTCGAAAATCTTGAAGTCTGTATTGTTGTTGTTGTGACTTATCCCACTTGTCTGATAGTAACATCAGAACAAACCCACGAAATTCATCGTGGCAAAAAGTGCAAGATTGTTCCTGCCATTGTTAGGAGTCTCGAGAACCATACAGACGGCAGTACGACTTCACTTAGTTTCGCCCCCCCCCCCAATTTTAATGAAGAGTACACCGAAGGAACTGGTCCAAGGGACTCCCACCCTTCTTCCCCTACCATCAACCTCTCAAGAGGATTTTTGGCTCGTCGCATGCCTTATGCAGCACAAACGCAATACATTTACAAATACCCATCCCATTTACGGGATTCGAACCTGGGTCCTTCGGTGCGGCAGTCAGCGTAGCTAACTACTATCCCGTTGGCCGACGAAATCTTAACTTTTCATATAGGAATAAACGTAAGAAGAATATTATAATTTAAGAGAGGTGTAGTTTATGCATGTCTAATTTACATATTCAACTTATTATAGTTAATTAATATATATATATATAATTTCCATCGTTATTTCCTGTACATATTATTGTTATTGAAACTATATTTACTGTCTCGAATGGCCAAAATACGTCTTTGAAAATTCTTATTTAACTATTCGAAATACCAATTTTTCGTTTCTGATCTTAAAAGGCAAAGCAGCAGAAATTTATCTAAAAAAATAGATGATTTTTACGAGAGTGGCTGGGCACCTAATTTGAATTTATTTTTCTACAGTTTAAATTTTCAGGAAAATGATGTAATTATTAACGAGTGCATCGTTTAGTACGAATGACAGTATCAAAATATTAGTGGTTCAGTGGTGATTTCAAATTTCTTTTAACAAAAATTCGATTAACATAAAATCCGATACAGGCAAAAATGTGTTTTTAGTACTTTGCTACGTTTCTAAATAATTAATGGCAAAATACATCAGAGTCATAACTTTAGACAGCTATCATCATGTGATGTATTTCAGTAAAAATCACTAATGCAAAGAAAAGCCACTAAACCACCTAGCCAGATCATTACGTTAGAAATTCATTCCCAGTTGAAATATCAGGAGTTCGGTAATTTTATTTACACCAGTACCTGATAATATGATTACACAGACGATAATCGCACTGCAGAAAACATAGCAAATAAATTTATGTTACTCAAAGTTAATGAGTGTTTACAGAATCGAGACAAAATTTGAGTTTCTAAGCTGCTAAATTCCAGATAACCAAAGCCAATCTCAAATAAACTATTAGAAGCTAATTTATCTTTCCAAAGAACTGGAGAGAGATTTAAGATCTATATTTCAAAACTGAGAAATTCTACATGAATACTGTAAGGTTATTTATTATGATTTATTAAATTTATTTAATACATTTTAGAACTATTTACATTATTATTTTGAATAGCCAGTTCTTTTATGATTCAGAACTTAATTGCCACTTCTCGTTTCGTTTCCCTACCACAATTCAAATTAGTTTGAGAGTATTTAAGGTGAGAATTTCGGATTGTAAGACAGTGTCTTTCTACCTTTCGAGGACACGTTGCCAGGTTTCTGCTTGCTCAGTTAAGCATTCAGTTGCATTCTGCGGTTTTGCCTTACATTTGCTGAAATTTAAGTTGTTACGCTGGTGAGAAGTTTGAGTCAACTTCGCATTAAATCATTTGCATAGCCCTTGGCTACTAGACTCAATTCGAAATTTGAATTTATTGTTATTTTAAATTATAGTAAATTCAAGTTTAGAGCTTGCTAGTCAAGTAGAAGTCTGATTTGTAAGCACGAGTCGTGCATTTATATTCCTCTTCTAATTTAATAAGAAGGATGTAGGATCTCGCTGGCCCAACTTGTCAGAAACTTGGGGTAGTGATTGATACTATGTGTGAATTTACACAGAAACGTAAGAAGGGGTTAGAACCCTTTTTATTTTTATCTTTAAAATGACAGGTGCGTCTACTTGACGCTCACAAACTGCGCCAACCCGGCGGTAAAATAAAACAAAACCTAAAACTAAAAGTAATGATTAGATGAACAATATCAAAACACTACCGACGAGGCTCTGAGATTCTAAACTAACCGCGTTTTTATTTACCGCTGAGATTCAGCAAGATTTCTGATTAAACAGTTGAAAATTAGCACTTTTTAAAAGCTAGGCACACAGGCCCACACGCGCTGATCTAAATTCTACCGTGAAATCTCACTAGCGTAACTTCAAAGCAAGACTCTCACACTCTTATTTCCTTTCCTATTTTAATTCAACTAACTTCCGCTAAATTTGAATAAACTGCGCGTGCTTCTACAAATTACATACTCTGGCACGGACATTTCTAGTGGAAAATAAAGGCTAAACAGGAAAGGTAAATTAACTTAAAATAAATGTTAGTTAAAATAAATATAAACCCGACAAGATCTGTTAAACCTTTTTAAGATTTTGTAGTTCTTCTCAGACTAAGAGATAATTCTGCCTAAGTATGTTAGGAGTTTGGACTTAGTTTATCGTATCAAAGACTATGAAACTCTATAATGCAATAAAAATGTTTCTATTGTTGTGTTGTGATTTACTCACTTGTTTCACAGTAACATTAGCAGAAGCCGGCGAAATTCTTCGGGGCAAGGAGCACAAGATTGCGCCTGTCGTTGGCAAGAGCCTTAAACACCAAACAGGTGACAGTACGACTTTGATCAGTTTCGTTCCAATTTTGATGGAAAGCGTCCGGGGAGAACAGATCCGAGGGTCGCCCATCTCTCTTCAGCTATCTTCAACCTCTCGAGAGGACATTTTGGCTCCCCACATATTTAGAGTACCCCCATGCCTCATACACACTATACATTTAAAAGCATCCATGCCTTCTCCGGGATTCGACACCGGGGCTTCGGTACGGCAGTCAACGTCGCTAACCAGTATCCCGGTTAGGCTGCTAAATGTTTCTTTATTCTCGAGAAAAAGGAACAATAGTAGTAGCATAACGCGGTATTTACACTAAAAATATCGAATAGTTTGAATTAAATATGAAATATTTTTCCAGATGCCAAAGCTGCGTCTGTGCTACACAATGAAGGTTTTGTTTTCCGTCATTAATTTCACGAATATAGAGGATATTCAAAGATTTACTGAGCATCTAATTTTTCTGCAAATATTTTCGAGAATTTGTGTTTTTCCCTATTATTGTTTAATTTTTATTATAATTGCTAAACTTTATTATTATGTGCATAATTGTACTCTGTTTTAAATAATATAGTAAATAAATTACGGCAGAGTAATTCTGTTCTGAAATCTAAAAAAAAATAATAATTACAGTGTAATCCTGTTTTGGAATGTAAACTAGAATTTTGAATTCATTTCTGGACATCTGGATAGCATGAATATCACATCATTTCACATCATTTCAAGCATGAACAGTCACTTTTATTTGCCTCTTAATACCTACAAATAATTTCAAAACCTTTCCTTTAAAACTATGCTACTTAATGTTGGAAATCTGGATATGCATAATGTAATGTATAGTCGAGTTAAATGGTAATCATGATTTAAAATAAGAACATTCAACACCTTTTCAGAATTTTGATTTATAGATGTACATTTCAGTTAAAGATTCATAATGTAATTTCTTATCCACTTACAAGTTGTTGTTTTAATATCCCATATTTGGCACTCCTCTCTCTCCAAGAATGGTAGTGCAGTTCCTCAACAACGAAAGTTTTTGTATAAATACTAGTGCAAACCTCTGGCCAGGTCTTCATGAATTTTGTCTGTTTTTTCGATATAAAATTACTTTCTCTTCTAGATATTTTCGTGTAGTTCTCAACACGATATTTCTGCGACATAAACAAATTCGTGTAACTCTTCGTACAAAACAACACATCAGCTGAACCACCTTTAATGAAATCTGAAGGTTACTTATGTCATTTCGTGATGACCAATGAATCATGCTAGATGAAATCATGTCTGCCTTACCAATTAAGTACAGTTACACTTTGTCTTTAGAGCATGAAAGGATCAATAAGATCAACTGCTAATCATCATTACATAAGGAATTTGGCGTTTTGTTTGATATACTTATGTAAAATTATTTATTTGCATAAAAGAATTTAACCCACAGTGATGAAGAAAAGATACCATGTATGAGCCTCACAATTGATATCCTAACTTATTTATAAAACGAGAACACGGATAATCGAAAGTTAGATAAACAGCTTACATAAATGAAATTAAGCGAAAACCGAAACATATAACAAATTCTTTGCTAGTCGAATGACAAGGGACTTTTGTATACCATACTACGTAACATATGGCATCAGAAATTTCATTCATAAATCATACTAAAGGTGAAAACATGAATTGACGTTACCAGTAAGATAAATTATAAATTATATCAAACCGACCCATTACAAAAAAATAAGAGTAAAAAAATCTGAAAGCTTTCAAATTTGTGTAAAATTATTGTAATAAATAAAAGTAACACTTTGTGTTACCTTTATTTATTAAATATCATGTTCTTCGCTCTTAAAGCACATAAAATTCATTTCAACAGCAATATCGCAATATATTAAAGACAGCATACCTTTAGAATTCCTGGTACACAGTCTCGCGCGCTAGAGAGAAAAAAAATTTTCCCGTGCAGTGTTGGCATTGCTCGCGTACAAATCGTTGATTTTGTTAACCAAAAATTCGCTAAAGGTTCACAAAATATTAAATCGATAATAAAACAAATTCCAGATTCTAAATTTGTGTTTTTAGATGTCTATACTTGAGACATCTACGTTATTCAAAATTTGATATCTCTAGGTCCCGTTGATTATTCGCAGTGCGAAAAACAAACATACATTCATGAAGATTCTTCATTATTTAAATTCTTTAAATATAATGCAGGGCTCTAATATTTGTTGGTAACCATTTGAAAAGGTAAACGCCATTTTATAGTGGGCGACGCAAAATACCAAAAAAGAAATTTTGGGGCAAATTTTGGCCTTTCTGAGCGAATTTCAGTACTTTTTTGGGCAAACTGCGTCTTTGGGATACTAAAAAGTATAAAAAGTATGAGTCATGTGGTTATAATCTGTGATCATATTATATAAATATGTAAAATTGGTATTTCAAAGATAAATTATAGATTTTGTATAAAAATTTAGCAAGAGCTCTTAATTTAAAATTTGCTAGTCAGCATGGTTGAATAATGCTGTGGTAAAGTACAGTTTAGAAGAAAAATTCTAAAGGCGTTTTTTACATCAAAGCTGTATATGAATTACATTAAAATTCTACATGAAATGTAACTAGATATGCTTTAGACACTGATTAAGTTTACACCAATAAATCATACGACAAATACTAATTTCACGATAACTACGTTTTGCTTGATCAAATTTTGATTCCTGAAGTTTGCTTTGCTTCGCTTTCCATATGCGTGATGATAAATATAGAGAATATAAATTCTTAAAAATATCATTATTAATATTAGCTCGAAACAAGATCTCGTATTTACGTTTTTTCATTCTAATTATTTGTTTATATTTTTTTAAGTGGAAGAAAATAAGACAGTATTTTAATTCTTATGTTTGTGTTATTTAGACAATCTTTTCTTCTGTTGCATTGTTTTTGCGTTCAAATTTAATTAGAAGAAACCTTCAACGCAGGAAAAAAGATCAAAGTTCCTTGTGTTTTGTTAGCATTCACGTATACTTAAAAGTATAAATCCTTTCAAAATTACATTTAATCCCTCCTAGCAACTTACAAACATCCCTCTTTAATTTAATATAAATCTTTTTATAAGATTAATTTCTCGACTCAGAACGAAAAAAGTCCCAGGGAAAACAAAATCACTCTTTACATGGAATATTGTAAATATTTAATAAAGTTTAGAGCCATTGGTTGTTGAAAATAAAATCTTGGAATAAGTAGATTAGATAAATAAAGCAAATGAAATATCAGGTAAAGAAAGTGAATAAATATAAACATAAATACATCTGATTTTATAGCATATGCTGGTGGATTTTTTGCCTTGGAGATACTCGTCACAAGCAAGATTTAAAAAAAGACGTTTTCTTGATAACTCATTTTATTACTCATTATGAAGTAAGAAAGGAATTTTCTTGTTTGATTTTAAATTTAAAATTTTATTCTGCATAGAAATGCACTTGTATTTACATATGTCATTAATTTCTGTATTGTCTTGATGTTTCTACTCCACTCATGTCCATAAATTAAGGATAATGCAAAATCAGGTAAAGGAAGAGTTAGAAGCAAAACAAATTTGACTTATTTGTAAAGCTTTTTTATTAAACAAAAGATAAAGAGCAAAAAAAGATGCTATATGATTAATATTATTAAAAAATTAGCGATTTTTTCTCCCTGGAGCAAATTACAAAAAAAAAATCTATTTACAAAAAACCAATATTACATGGTTGGTATGATTGTTAATACATTGTATGTCTCCCAGACGATGCAATACAGTCCGTACAACGCCTAGGCATGCTGAGTATCAAATTATCGATCTGATCTTGGGGGATATTACACTACTCAAAAAGCAATGCTCTCCAAAGTTCCGGTAGGCATGTAGGAGGAGATTGACGGGCTGCAACTCGTCGGCCAAGCATGTCCCACACGTGCTCTAATGGATTCAAGTCCGGTGAGAATGCTAGCCAATTCATACGGGTGATATCCTCCGATTGAAGGCATTCGCTTAGGATGTTTGCAAGGTGAGGACGGGCGTTGTCATCCATAAACACAAATTGAGCGCCCATGGCGCCCCGAAACGAACGTACATGTTGTTCCAGAATGACGTCCTGATAGATTTGGCTTGTCATGGTTCGAATTTGAACATGCAGGCCAGTTCTGGAACCCAGAATAATTATAAACACAAATTGTGAGCCCATGGCGCCCCAAAACAAACGTACATGTTGTTCCACAATGACGTCCCGATAGATTTGGCTTGTCATGGTTCCAATTTGAACATGCAGGTCAGTTCTGGAACCCAGAATAATTCCACCCCAAACGAGCACTCCTGCACCACCGTAACGGTGTCGTTTAATGATGTTTTTCTTGGTGGTAACGGGTACCTGGAGCTCTTCATATGAAAGTCCGGCGAGAATCAGACTGCAAGCTAAACCTGGACTCGTCGGAAAACATCACACAAGCCCACTGTTGCGGTGTCCACAATGCGTGCTCTCCACTCCAGGCTAACCGCAGGCGACAGTGAGTTGCAGTAAGTGGAACGCATCTGACAGGTCTACGAGCATATAGACCAATCTGTCCTAAGCGTCTGTACACGGTCTGCCCTGAAATTGTCGTACCAGTGGCTGAAGAGAGCTGACGAGATAGGTCTGAGGCTGTGCTCCGCCTGTTTCTTTTGACAGTAACTGCTAAATCCCGGTCCTCATTCGGCGTTGTAACTCTGGGGCGACCTGTGCTGTAACGTCTACTCACATTACCATCACCTTGGAATTGTTGCCAAAGCCTGGCGATGACACTCTGGACAATTCCAAGTTCGTCTGATACTTCCAGTTGGGTAAGCCCACATTCCAGACGGCCGATAATTCTACCACGTAAAAAATCATCCAAATGCGTCCTTTGTGTCATAACTATTCGGTTATTGCACTGAAATGCTTATAAGCGCCTGCGAACAATATTGCTTCTTTGCCTGTATTCCTTATATATCAGTCTCTTACACTCTCGTCATTGTGACGTACCATCGGTGTCATCTGGTTACTTCCTGAAATGTGCATATGATTCTTGAAGATGTGTGTAGTGATTTTACAGATGATATATTTATTTTAGAGTTCGATTTCCGCGTGACTCCGAATTATCCTTAATTTATGGAGATGAGTGTATTTAATTTTTGCGGTCAAATTAAAATTTTCACGATGAAAATCCATCTGCTCATTTCCTTCTGCTAAACGTTCTGAATTAAAGATTTTAAAAAATTAATACTCTGTAAATTACATTAATAAACAAAAATATTGTTAATGTAAAATTTGAGGGCAATATATCTTATGTCTCGTGACATGGCATTGCTATCCACTTCAGACAGAACATTCTTCATTAAGCGAAAGCAATAAGTATTTATCATGCGTCAAAAAAGGAAATTGCAAAATGTGTACAGAATCTAATTAAACGTTTCAAGGTAATATAATATAGTTTTCAATTATTCTCTTTAGTTTAATTGTTTACTCTTTATTAGACAATGAAATTTCGCGCACAATTACAAGATTTCTGCAGTCTATGAAAATTTGAGCTCATAGGTAGATGAATCTACTTAAAAAATCAAGGCGGATACAAAATTACTGGTTTAAAATAAAAGCTGAATAAATAGTCTACGAGATCTGCTAGGTAATAATGTATGATTCAGCTATAAGTGATGTCTGATAATAATATTCTATTAAGTTTCAAACAGAAATCACAGCCAGGCTTAAAAACTCTTTTGCTGCAAAAAAATTTATGAAAACCTTTTACCAAAGAAAATGATTTTCACTCCATTTGCCGGAAGAAATTGTATTGTTTATTTGGACTGATCTGTTTTGTGTCATATTATATATATATATATCAGACACTTGTATCTGAATTGTACATTTATCAATCCAATCTTTTATATCACAGCGTTATCATTTATATGGGTATATGGTATGTTTATTTGAATGCATGAAATATATTGTTGCGTGGTACGAGTTCTTAATGGATTGAATGCATACAGAACCGATGATGTCTTGATTAAATTTATATTTACAAAAGAAACGCTTGACAATTCTAGAACTTTCCACCAAAATACTCGTACAGCTCTTCTCAGCATGACAAATCACAATCAGTAATTGCGAACAATGTTAAACGCAGTGCAATGCAAAGCGCTCCTGAAAGCGAAGCTCGCACTTTCAATACTCCGAAATGAACTCTGAACTGAAAACCGAGATTTGATGCTCTCTCCGGTCTTGTATAGTTTCTCGCCGGTTGCGTATAAAGTAAGTCGCCGGTTGCGTAAAGTGGTATAGGCGAACTGTTAAGTTCGCCTATACCACTTTCTGGTTCCTCAGACCAATCATCTTAAGATTTCTCATTTTAGAACATTAAGTAATGAAATAGCACAGCTAAATCGATGACGTAGTAACTCACTCGACAAATTATATTAAGAATTTCAGCATTTTCTAAAATCAGATCTTGGAGAAATTTAGGATTTGAATTTCTCTTGCTGGAAATGAGGAATGTCTTAGGGCACTTAAAATCTTAAATCCAAGAAGAAAAATATTGATTATTCAGCAAATTATTTTATTTCTTTCCGTACTTTTTAGATCAACGGATGAATAAAAACTTTTCATCATTATCACTATAAGTTTTGCTTCTTCTTTGTTTTACGTTCGTGGATATTCTAACCCAGCAAAATCTGAAAGGGAATACTTTTATCATAAACAACCACGTCTTTCAAAATTATTAGTCTCCAAAGGGAGTTAGCCTAGAAGGGCTATTAATTTTGCTTTGGCATTTTGCGTTGGTTCAGTTAACTGCGTTAATTCACTTTTCAAACTGTTGCCACCAAATATTACAGCCCTGTATTATATTTAAAGAAATTGAATAATGAAGAATGTGCACAAATGCATGTATGTTTCTCTCACTGTGATAAAACGGTAGAGACATCAAATTTTAAATAACGTATAATAATTTAAATAATAAATTTTGAATTTTGAAATAATGAATTTGATCAACGATTTGAGAGCGAGCAATGGAAACACTGTACGAAAAAAAAAATTATCTCCAGTGCGCGAGAGTGTAACGGAAATTCTAAAGATAGGCTCATTTAAAAATTATTTTGCGATATAGCTGATGAATTTAATTTTGTGGTTTAAAAACGCTATGTTTAACAGGTAAAAGTAACACACAAAACGTTAAAAACGCCCCTTTGGGCGTAATGTAAAATCTGAAAGCTTTCAGTTTTTTTCAATTATTTTTTCAGTCCGAACAGGCAATTTGCCCAAAAGAACTGTTAATTACATTTTGATATATTGCGTTGATTCGCTGTAAGCCTTGTTTCACTTTTGAAATTGTTTCAACCAAATATTATCGCCCTGTATAATAGTTAAAGAAATTAAATAATGAAGATTCTGCATATGTATGTTTCTCGCATTGCGATAAAGCAACGGTACCTAGAGCCATCAAGTTTTCAATATTGAACGTTTCCACCCGAATATGGACATCTGGAAGCCCAAATTTGAATTTTGGAATTTGTTTTATTATCGATTTCATATTTTGTAAAACTTTAACGAATTTTTGATCAAGAAACTCAAGGATTTCAAAGTGAGCAATGGGAACGTTTTACAGAAAAAGCATTTTTATGTCCAGCGCTTTAGACTGTGTATCGGAGATTCTAAAGATATGCTCATTTTTAACATTATTTTCTGATATTACTCTTGAACTGAATTTTATGGCTTAAGTGCGAAGAACATGATATTTAATAAATGAAGTTGTAAGGTTTATAGTAATTTTATAACAGTTATTTTAAGTTTATGCATCTTTCCTATCCCTTCTAGCTTCCGCTTACAATTTCCTACCAGAATGTTTTTTCAGAAATGTTGTTAATGCAAGAGAGTAAGATTAGTATTTAAGTCGATGTTTCACCGACTTCGTTAGACAGCCCGAGTTCCTGACCAGCCTGCGTTTGCCTTTGGCTACTTCTCTCTAAGCTGTTGCTGCGCTCGGCCGTACTTCAGGGCCTTGTTTGGCTTCGTCGACTTAATTAAGATTTATGGGCCAACTACTTAGAATCTTGATAGCTTCGGATATACCTTTCCGTTAGCTTTAGTTAAGCTAGTTAAGTTTAATTTTATATTAATTTAAGTTCAAGCCCAAGTGGAGGCTTTGCTGTGCGCTCCAGGTTAGGAGCTGATTGTGTCATATTTATTTTGAGAAATAAAGGGTAGTTAACCCTTCTTGAGTCTTACGTCTCTGTCCACACACTTATGCGATTATTCGCTTATTGGTGTTACGGGTTTTAGATTATTGAACTGAGAAGTAGGAAAGTAAATCCCCCCCAAAGGTAACACACAAAATGTTAAAAAAACGCCTCTTTGGACGTAATTTAAAATCTGAAGCCTTTCAGTTTTTTTTTAGTAAATTTAAAGTGGTTTCTTGCACTGCACTTCTACTTCGACCTAGAGATGTCCCTACGATCAAGCTTCGCTAAAACATCAAAGCGCTGTAGGTAGTAAATTAACCATGGTCCCGAGACTGCCATATGTTAAAGTGAAATCTGTATATCAAGCTCAGATGACAACTTTTTTTTAAATTTTATTCTTTTATATTTTAATTCTTTAAAACACGTTTTGTTTTATCTTTTCTTAAGATCTAACAGCGAATTCTTCGAGAACTTCCGAATTGCAATTTTATCGTTTCTAACTGAAATTTTTTTAGATGTATATTACTTCAAATTACCAGGACTCGTTTGATAAGCCTATGGTTTTGTGATATACAAATTGCCCAATAAATAACTTCGATGGGCCTTTTCGCAGTAATTAATCAAGTGGCAGTAAATTCTATGCAAAATCATTTTGATTTGGATTTTGTGATCGTTCCCGTGCCTTTAAATGTCATGGTCCTACACTAAATAATCAAATGGCATTAATGTTTACACGCGTAAAACTTTTTTAAAATTCAAGGTCGAGTTACTTGCAAAAATAATGTTTAAGAACTTAATAATGGAGTGTATTGCATCTCAGTACAAAGTGTGAAATAGTAGCCACACTAAAAAAGCGTAATTCTTCACTTTTCCTTTCCAGTTCAATGGCTCCAGTAATTTACTTATAATGTACTTAAATTGTAGTACGCCTTCTATCCTTTTAAGTTAACTTATTTCGATGTATTACAGAGTTTAGATATTTTAAAATTTAATATCATCGATTAGAGTACAATGTATAGTGTTCGTCGTTCTTTAACGGGACCTGAACATTTGCATGCGTTCTGGTATCGTGGATATTTAATCGGTCAGATATGCAAAGTTGTTTGAAATGGAAATTATCTAGATCTATATTTCTTTCAAAAATTCGTTAAACAGAAGTGTGCTAAAGTAACTTAAAACTTCTCTGCCTAATTTAATATATTTTCAATAAACTTAAAACAACTTTACAGTAGAAATTGAATAATGTCTCTCTAAATCCCTCTAAAAGGATTTTAAAATTAGAATTTTTAAATTGTATTAAATTTAATATATTTAGATAAATATCAACGTTTAAATATTAATGTTTAAAAATTAAAGTTAAAATTTTCTAAATATAATATGCTTTAAAATTTTCTTGAATTTTAAAATATATTAAATTTTTAAACTATATTAGACTTAATATATTTAGAAACTTTTTTAACTTAAAGCACGGATCTTTACCTTCTCATAGGAAGATTTTTCAATAGTGTGTTTTAAAGATAAGATACCTTTCGTAGAAAGTTCAGAACGAAAAACTTATTATCCAGGGATTGCTGTTACCCAATAAAAGCAATAGAACAGTAGATTCCTTGTACAATTCTTTGGCAATTTTTTGGGTTTAAAATTTTCTACTGCAACTAAAATTTTCTTTGTTAAGTGGTCAGAATAAAAAAAAATATATTACAAAGATGGGTTTTTCCGACACTAATAAGGAATAAGTATGCATTTATTTTTCGTACTATTTCAATAAAAAATTATCTCTGTGAAAGTCTTAACCCTTTCACAGAGAAGTAGCACGAAAGGCGCATGCATTCAGATATCAGAAGGCTGCTCAAATGCCTGCTCTCATTTTTTTCTCTGGTGCTTTCTCCCATGACGTTACTACATGGTTTATTGGTTTCTGGAGTTGTTAAATGATATGCCAGTCATTCTCTGGAGCGGCTAAAAGTAGATCCCTTAAATGAATGCCCTTTCAATGTTTAACTATTTATGTTCGCAGCTTTAATTTGTCCTTATGGAATTTGCACAAGGTGGGTAAAACTGCACAAAGATCCCCAAGGAGAAGAAATCGCTTTACTTAAACAGGTTATTGTTAACGTCGTAGCCCTCTACTTGGCATGGGAGAAGGAAATCCATTCGAACACAAATTCGCTTACACGGGCGTTTCAGGTATTCTAGAGGAAAAGATTCAGCCTCTACCGATGCGAAAGAGTTAGTGGTATGCATGACATTTCCTATGGTTTCACTGCAGCTTAATCTATGCAAATACTAGTGATATTTATTTTAGTTTTCTTTTGAAGCGTACCCTATTTTAACACCTTTTAATTACTGTTTGTTTTATTTTTATGTCTGCTTAAGGTTTACAGCTTCTAATTAATAGATACATTTTATTTTTTTACTAAAAAGCTAAAGAATTCTTAAAATTTTGTATTAAAGAGATTTTTGAGACATTTTCCAACAACGTTTCAAAACATAGATTCGTCTGCTTTCTGAATTTTACCTTAAAATATTTTTGCTATTTGCTGTGAAAGAATACAACATTAAATTCGAGATAAATAATTAATTTACTGTACATGGATAATAAAATGGTATGAAGATTCACTCCGTAGATGCAAAAACCATAGTAAATATTAAGAGGTATATGGAGAATAAATACTGATATGTAACCTTGCATATTCATATATAAATTAGTCAGATTCTGTGAAAGCCAAGAGTTTTACATTATGTAGCTAAATTTAGATATTTATTCATTATAAAAAAGATTATTGGCATTTACTAAAACTACTTAACACTAATAAAAACCATTAATATAATTAATAGTATTTAATTTATTAGAATCCTTTGTTAGTTCCAAATGTTGATGATTAAACACATGTAGCAGGCTCCCGATATCCGATATATCACGAAGAGTAACATATTTCGCTCAACAACATGCTGAACTTTGTAGAACAAGTATTATCATTCCTTTTAATATTCCTTATATTGGATTTCTTTTATGTTACATAATTTTTAAAAGTTGATACTATAGGCACTATAGATAAAAGGGCATTTTTTTATTTTCTAATAAAACAGTCTTATTGTTGTAAAGATAAAAAGATGTAATTGCAAAATGATTACCATGCAGAATAATCCTGTTAATATTTGCCTTTTGATTCGGTAGGTTTTATGTTCAGCCTGTGTAATACGATCTTCAGTAATTCCGTATTATCTGACACCTCCTGTTATCCGATCACAATTTAGTCCGCTTTTATGTCAAATTATTTATTGTTGTTGTTACCAATGCTCACTTGTCTGACGTATAATCAACCCAAGCCGACGAAATTCTTCATGGCAAGAAGCACAAGCTTACGCCTGTCCTTGGCAACAGCCTTGAGCACCTCACAGCTGACAGTGCGATTTTGCTCAATTGCGCCCGCCCCAATTTTGATGGACAGCACCCGGGGTGACAGGGTCCGAGGGTCTCTCCCCTCTCTTCCCCTAACACCAACCTCAAAAGAAGACTTTCGATTCGCCGCATATTTAGGGCGCTCCCATGTCTCACGGACACTATACTGCTTTCTTCGAGATTCGAACCCTGGCCCTTCGGCCCGCCAGTCAGCGATGCTAACCATATACCGATTGGGTGGCTCAGATTATTGAGACTGTACTGTATAACGTTTATTTATTTTTCTGAAATAAAATGCAGAAAAAGCAAAACGTTATTCGTAGTATGAATTTTACGAAAATATGCATTTAATTGGCCATTAAAAATATGTTATTTTTAAGTCATGTGCAGAAAACATTGTATGAACTATAAGTCGTTTACATTATTGCAACTGAACTGTTATCTTCAAGTCGGCATAAATTTATCAGTATTATACGGTTATAAATATCCAATGGTCCTGTGCTCAATTAGATATTTTGTTTTCAGCATATACTTTGACTTGCATACAAGATTCATGCGAATACAACATTTAAAAATAATACATAAATAATACATAAATATTCTAAAATACAGATGTGAATTTCAGATGCAATTTTAAAATTCAAAATTAATTAACTGTTGATAATAATACCTGCATAAATGCCTGTATAGTTTTTCAAAAGTACCATTAGCTCAAAATATTAACATAAAAATATTTATCGCACACTTTTCTTCACAATATCTGTGTTTAACCCTTATGCAAAGGTCCATTTAGCCGAAAGTTTCCTAACTAAATTTCCCTATGATTTTGAAACTAATTCAGACATCAATTAAACATGTTTATGAACCTCAGTGCACTAACTAAGGGAAGCTTTTTCTGAAAACCGTTAACCTTGAATATTGAGCTGTCGTTTATGTTATCGAGTTTCTTGTAACAATTAAGTTCTACAAAACTAGCAATAGGTACTTCAATAATGAAATAACAGGAATAATGCATTTCATTCCCCCTTAATTATAGAAAAACTACAAGTATAATGAAATTATATCTTTGTGAGACATTTATCACCTATAGGTATATTTTAAGTAATCTGCGTCCTGCTCTGTTAGAAAATTTTATTTAATTAAAAGTTTTTTCCTTAAATAACGCATGCGTATCTATTTTAAAAGCGGAAGATATTAAAAAATGTACACAAATTAAATAATATGTGGTTAATCTTAAAGTTTTAAAGTATAAAAAATCTTGTGAAAAAATTTGTTTTTTTCTTTTTCTCCACACATAGGTAAAGGAAATAATGCATCATTTCATTAAAGATAAGCATTTTGTGATTTAAGATCTAGCCTATTGTTTTGAATTCATCAAATTGCAATAAATAACTCATTCGGTGATAATATACAGATAATATTAATTGAAGAATTCAAAATTTCAAATCCTTAAGCGTGAGATTTCCCATTAAATATATTTCAGTATTCATGAATACCCTGATTCTAAATTAAACTGGTTAAATTAAACAAATAAAAAATATACATAAATTTTAAAAAAATCTGAAATCTTTCAGATTTTACATTACGCCCAAAGGGGCGTTTTTTCAACGTTCTGTGTGTTACTTTCATTTATTAAATATCATGTTCTTCGCACTTAAACCATAAAATTCATTTCAACAGCAATGTCGCAGAATAATTTTAAAATGAGCATATCTTTAGAATTTCCGATACACAGTCTCGTGCGCTGGAGATAAAAATGTTTCTTTTTTCGTACAGTGTTGCCATTACTCACTTTTAAATATCTGAGTTTTTAATCAAAAATCCTTTAAGGTTTACAAAATGCGAAATAGATAATAAAACAAATTCCGAATTTGGGCTTCCATGCCCATATTCGTGTGGAAACGTACGTTATTCAAATGGATGGCTCTAGGTACCGTTGTTTTATCACAATGTGAGAAACATACATGCATTTATGCAGATTTTTTTTTATTTAATTTCTTTAAATATAATACGGGGCTCTTATATTTGGTGGGAGCAATTTGAAAAGTGAACCGATATTTCAACGCAAAATGCCAAAACGAATTTAATAGTCCTCTGGGAAAATTGCCCCTTTGGACTAATTATTAAATTAGAATTTAAAGTTAGGTAGTTCCTCAAAATATTTCACTTTCTTGATATTTTTTTTCAAAATAATTTACTGCATAGTTTTCATATGCTCTGACCTTTTTAACCCAACTCTTCCTTAATTTATAGCTGTTTTATTTATAATTCGTTGTATATGTGATGCAAAAACGAAAATCCATAAAAAGAAAACGTGCACTTATTAATTGTTAGAATCATCAGCTGCTTGGTATTTATGTTCAATGGAAATATCTTAATGCCTAAAGATTCCGTCGTCTATTAATTGGAGTTTCTTATTTATGTTTCGTCATGTATCTTATACGGAAATAACAGGATCATGTATACATACATTAATTTGTGACCTGTAACTATTAATCATTTGAGCCATTTGCCGCTTGTTCTCTTCGAGCAGCAGAAATATTCCGTGGCTCAAAAGTTCCGTCAAATGAAAAAAAATATACGAAATTTTGATGGGCATTATATGTTTTTGCAAAAACCCCTTCAGTCGTTCTTAAATAGGGCTAAGTGGTGGTTCTGTTACAACTTTCGCCCATCATTTATAAAGATGCCAATACGAAGATGGGTAAAAACGCTGCTTTAGCCATTAGTATATCCAGGCAAAATAAAAGTATCAAAATTGAAGTATAAGCACTTTTGAAACACGGACATAAATTAGCTTTGTCTTTTGATGACCAAAATTAAACGAGTATCTACTCAAAGGTTTACTCGTTTGTTCGTAACGTTTTTCTATAGAAACTTTAAAAATTTCATTTACCAATCGAATTTCAATGGCATCTTTCATTCTGCAATGATTCACTGACTTAAAGTAAATGTCGTAGTAATTCACTTCTGATTTTCCCGAAATTCTTCACTTATTCATTATTCATTACTGATTAGTAATTTGCTATGTATTTCCATGAAAACACCTCCAAAGGTAAAAATGCGATGTTTTGATTCACTCTGCTTGACAGAAATCTTTGTGGATCATGCATATGGATAAACAGAAGAAGATTCAAAACTTGCAATGTATTTAATTTGGCCATTTATGAGAGTTTCTAATCATTATGGATTCTAATCGTTATGGCTAAAAGGAATAAAATTCGACTGCAAATCAAACATCAGGTTTTTCAAATTTTATAAAAATACCTTGATTAGAAGACAGGTGAAATTGCTTCAATTTTCCGTCTTTTAATATCTGTTTAATCATAGTTGAATAAGCATCCTCACATTCTCTTTTTCTATGTGTGGATCTAAAAATCCCAGTTCGTGCGCACTGACAATACGAGGACTAATTACCTATCTCTGGGTTTTACTTGGGTGGAATACCATTGTAAAGTAGATACAAGTAGGGATTTAAGCGACATTGCTTTGCCGGCAAGTACTCTGAGACAAAGCCATTCGCCTTTCGTCTTTCCCATTTCTTCTTAATGGCAATGATCCAGATGCCCTTGAATTCCAAGTTTAAAAATGCTTTGTTTGATGAAGTTTCATTGCTTAATTCTTAAGCAAGTGAGATGTTGATTACTCCTGGCCCATTAGACTGGAGATAAATGCTCTACTAAATTACTATTAACGGAATTATTATTATTAAAAAGTCTCCTCTTTTCTTTATAAAATGATATAGAACTGATAATTAATTCAGTTGGTATAATATTTCAGAATTTTCCTTACATTTATATTACTCTTCCTCTGCAAAACTTTGTACCGGCATTTCTCAAACGCAGAATTGCCGAGGAATGTTCTATCAACAGGCCGAAAGGATTATGAGGAAAAATACCAATAATTCAATAGAGCTCCAAATTTCAAGAGCTGAACAGGATGACTGGATAAAGTTAGTGTATCTTAAAACTGGATTTATAAGCATATCAGAATAGCTAATTATTCCTATAAATTAAAGAAAAATATAAATTGTGGAATTCACTCTGATGAAACGTTGATCACGAGTTAAGCGTATTCAAGAAAAGACATACATTTATTTGACACAGATTCTAAAATTTTAATAGGAGCTAACAATTTTTTCCTCAAAGATCGTTTGTTTTACTACGACTAAAATGTTTGAAATCACTACAAGCTTCCCACTTCCTAAATACCTCTCCGAACTGATACTGGGTCAAGATTGTGAATAATACGTTACAAAATATAATGTTAAAATTATATGCATTTTGATGTACATTTTAATCATTGAGAAAACATTACAGGTTCATACCACATCAAAATTTACGTTTATTCTAATACTAACAGAAGCATCCGATGCCAGTTAAGTTAGATTGAGAGTAATGTATCTAACACTAGAGAGAACGATACCGCTGTAATCCTTCTCTAATAACGATGCAAAAAATGCGATTTATATTCATACATTTTTCAGTCTCATGAGGTATGGAACCCACATAAAAATGTCCATAGAAAAATGAATTAATTCTCTCTCACTATATCAGAAACAATGGCACGCAGTTTTTAATTATTCTCGTGTTTCCAATCCAATGGTTGTAAAAGCTCATGTTTCTTCCAATATTTCAACTATATTCAATTTTAGTAGATTAAATGTGGCAAAAAATTGATTATAATTGATCAGAAATTAATAAGGCAAACAAACACTCATTCTTCTTCATATTTCGTAAAACTTACAAATTTTTGATGAACAGACTCTACGATTTGAAATTGAGCAGTGGCATCATTTTTCGAAATACAAGTATTTTTATCTCCAACGCGCGAGACTGCTGCACTCGGAAAAATGAATGCGGAAATTAGTCTTTCCAGAGTTTTTAGTTCAAAGGGATTTAGTCCCGAAGGACTATTACTTTCGTTTTGCGATTTTGCGTCGATTCACTCTGAATGCTCGTTTCACTTTTCAAATTGTTGCCACTAAATGTTATCGCTCTGCATTAAATTTTAAAAAATGAAAAATCTGCATAAATGTATGCATGTTTCTCGCATTGTGATAAAACCTAGAGCCATCGAATTTTGAATGACGTAATCCTACTGCGAATATGGGCATCTGGAAGCCCTAATTTTGAATTTGAAATTTGCTTTATTATCGATTTTATGTTTTGTAACATTTCAACGAATTTCTGATTAACAAACTAAATGATTTCAAAGCGAGCAATGGCAACACTGTACGTAAAAAAAAACATTTTTATCTCCAGCGCACGAGACTTACGGAAATTCTAAATATATGTTCATTTTAAAATGATTTTGCGATATTGATTTTGAACTGAATTTTATGGTTTGAGTACGTAGTACATGATATTTAATAAAAAAAAGGTAGCACACGAAACGTTAAAAAAACGCGCCTTTGGACGTAATCTAAAATCTGAATCCTTTCAGATTTTTTTTAAATACATAAATTTTTAATGCAATAGTGCAATATAAAAGTGCAAGACGTGGGAATACAAGAAAGCAAAACCATAAAACTTAATGTTACCAAAACTTGAGTTACCAAAACTCAACCGCTCGCAAATACTGGAGAGGGTTTAAAATAACCTTTTTTAATATTTATTAATTAATATCTCGGCTGATTAAAGTCGTACATAGATGGGAACAGTCGAAATGGCTTCCCACGAATTTTTGGAATCTGGAATAATGTATTTAATGTTTGGCAAAACTATTTTTATTTCATTGTAAAACTTAGATTATTTTTTTAACAAACTCTACGATTTGAAATCCTGCAGCGGCAACACTTCTCGAAATAAAGCAGATTTTTATCTCCAGCACGCGACACTGTTGTCAATCGGAAAAATGAGTGAGAAAATTAGCGTTTTCAGAGTTTTTAATTAACATCTCTGATGTTAGCTATTTTTTTGGAAAAATAGAATGTCGACTTTTTCCAGGATCTTGACAAGAATGGTAGAAAGTTTGGTGACAATAGCAGTGACTGAGTTAATCGCGAACAAACACACAAACAGTCATTCTTTTTATATAGTATATAGATAATCATAAAATGAAAATGATTGTATAAAAAATGTCGGAACATATATTGTTATTAAATATATACATTGATTTTGAAATTTTGTTTAATTTCCAGGAGGTCTATGCGTTCGAAACTTTACTAAAGCCATATTTTTGTTCTCCTGAATGAAAAATAAATTTTATTATTTATTGTTGTATGTTGTCCATGAGTCTATTACAAATTTACACTAATAAGATCTATTTTCCAATTATTAAAATTAAAAATGGATCATAAATCTTAAATTTTCTTCCGATTGTAACAATATGGCTGCAAAAACATTACTATTTTCCTGCTACGAAAACACCGAAGATAAGCTATTTTTCGTGAAAGCATTTATCAGCATTTTACGTTCGGCTAAAATTAAGCAGACCAAATTTCCTTCACAACTTGAGCTAAAATATCTACCTAGAAATTGGGAAAAGTAAAAAATTATGTCAATTGGAACATCAAACTGCAAGATTTGCCGCATTTCCTGAATGCATTTTTACTACTCTTTAGATATATTATAAGGTCTCTACAAAGGT
>KK116453.1:85104-123141 GCA_000611955.2 Stegodyphus mimosarum
ATTCGCTTTTTATTGCCAGTACATATTTCTAGAAATCACAGCGCCTCAAAACATTTTAAATTATTCAATTACTTTTAAAAGGAAGTTAAAAAGTTGAAGTTCGTATTAAAAATATTTTAATTTTTATTTTAATATTACTGAAAGCCATCGGCTTTCTTAACTATTTTCAATACACATAGTATTTGATAAACACTATTATATGTGTTATTTTATTAACAATTTATTTCAGCATCTGTTGCAGAAGGCGCCATAAAGCGAAGCATCGATTGCTTACCCTGTTGCTTAAGCCGATTTTAGAGATTTATAGTAAGAAATAAAAACTTATTTGCAATAAGATTTTTCGTCACCTATGCAGTGCACTGTTTCTTTCGAGAGCACCGAACTTTTAATATTCATAGATAGAATATTTTATCATAGATCTGCTTTCTTAAGAAGCAGAACTAAGCTCTAATATACTAATATTTCTTTCCTGTTACGAGTTTTCAAAGCGTATGTGCATTCTTTACCTAAAATACACTCGCAATAATACTCATAAATAGTTTAAGAAATAGTTTATGTTTTATTGAATAAACTGAGAACGCCGAATATTTATATGATAAAACATTTACTACCTTCCATGTAATTCTGAAAAGTAATCTATATGTTTCCAATAAAAAATGCAGTACAAAACAACAAAATGGCATTAAAGATTGTTTCATAAATACAAATTACACTTATGGTATCCTATATACAAAAACTAACAGTGTAAATACTAAATATTCATGCATAATAGATCTTATACCATTTTCTACTTCTGAATAGCAAATGGAGGAATAAAATGCGTTCTTATATCCAAGCCTAAATGTAAGATTCATGATAGTTTCAGCACATATATGTATACATTACTCGCACATAGGAGCGATATATTTTCAACTACGCTTTCTCGTACTATACTCCATTCGATGAAGATAAATGACTTCCTGTCTGCCAACAGTGATTGGATAAACGAGTTATATCTTGGTAGTATTTCTTCATCGAAAACAGCAAAGGATGGGTCAGTAACTCATGATTCGAAATTTATTGCTTACCATATGTTACAGAGTTAACAAGTTCTTCGCAAAAGAACAATAATACTATATTTTTACAATGTGGCAAATATAGCTTTTTGATAAAAGTACCTGAATAATGTGAAAAATATTTACTATAGTCGTCCAAATTATTTTTCTGAAGTTAAAAACCATATTGAGATTTGTTAAATATGTGTTTAAACTAGGAGTATCCTTATTATTGTAAAAAAGGACAAATTATAGGCATAAGAGTAAAAAATAAAATTTTTTTGTAATATATAGCTTTTGTTTACAATAAAGGCTAGATTGCATGAATAATAATATTCGTTAGAAGTATATGATATTTTCTCTCTTCCTTCCGCATGCCTTTGTGGTATAATTGGAAGCATTTTCGGCGCGTATTCCGAGGTTCAGGGTTCGAGTTCCAGCAAGGGCATTGCACATTTTCCAAGTCCCCAGCATCAAAAGCTCTAATGACTCTACAGAAGTTTGAACGTAAATGAACTGTATAAATTGTGATGTTATGCTATTTTCTAAAAGAGTGAAATCAAACATTTCTTAGGAAGCGATCAGATCAATATAAGTTGCAACTTCTTTTGCCGGCGAAAACAGTTTCGAATTTACTGTAGCTTAATGATCATCCATGGCTACAGAAAGCTTCTTCCAAAAAAAAAAAGAATGTATAGGATAAACATTGTAGTTACATAAACGCAGTTCAATTGACCGTATATTTCAGAGTCTATTTGCTAAGGAAAAAGAATTTCGTGGAATAATTTCAATGAAACCTGAGTAATATTTATGGTAACATATACAGGGTGTTTCAGCACAGCGGTTACAAACTTTCAGGAGAGAGATAGAATACACCTAGGTGATGGAAAATCTCATAACAATGCATAGTCGAAAATGCTTTTCTGATGCGATAGTGAAAACCCAAAACACAAGAAAGGAAGAACAAGAACAGGGTGAGAAAACATGTTTATGATGCTTAGCACAGCCTAAGAAATAAGAACAAAAACCGACAACGATTATTATCAAACAAGGTGTTCGAAATCACGACCTCGGACAGTGATGGAGGCCTGGCATCTCTAGCTTATAGAAAATTTGGTGTTCTGAAAAATATCGGGCGTGTCCTGGACTTCCCCAGTAGTATGCGTGTAGTTCCTCAGCATTGTTAAAGGAGGTTTCATACACTAATGTCTTGACGTACCCACAAATGAAATAGTCAGGGCAAGTGAGGTCTGGCGATCTTGCTGGCCAGTGCACTGGACCACTCGCCAGCAAACAGTTTACGACCGTGCATTGCTATGTGATTTTCCATCGTCCAGCCGTAATCTCTCCTGAAAGATTGTAACCGCTGTGCTGAGCAACAGATCGCAAATATCTATGCAGGTAACATATGTAATTGTTAGCAGCCCGGATTGGTTTGAACCATACATTTCTATTGTTAAACTTTCTGGATAGTAACTGTTGCAACTCGAAACAGAAAAGTTTCTCAATTTTAACCGATTTATTTTTTTTTCTAATATACACTTTCATCGCACAGGAAATACAAAAACCTTAAGGTAATATTTGTTTCCATCTATATTATAAATGAATTTATTTTTCATTTATATAGATTCATAATTAAATTTTCCTTCCCAGTCTGAAACATAAAAACTGTCTCTAAATCAATTTTTCCCATTAAGTACAAATTATTAATACCTGTGAATGGCATGTTAATAAAATGATTAATACTAACATTTTTACACTTTTTAAAAAGGCTTAAAGATTAATTCCTTTTTAAAGATTACACCGATCTGTTGTTGTTTTGAGAGTAAAATCTGATAAATGTATTAACAATAAAGCAGTAGTAATTAAATTACTCACCCCCATCACTTCACATAATCGAACAGAAAAGGAACTATTTAGTAATCTTCAATCCAATTAAAATATATCACTTACCTAAAAAGGAAAAAAGATTAGTTAGATATATTTGTTAACTAACACAGATGAGAAATTCAAATAATAATGAGAGTTGCATTTAGAGAATACTGAGGAAAATCTACACGCTATTTAAACGGCAGAATGAAATCTCTTCCAAATTGCTTTTTGAGCAAGTTGAGAATTATGTGCATAGTCTTTCATAATTTTAACAAGCCTTTGTTTCGTAACACTTCAAAGTATACGTTAGCAATTTGTTATTTATTTTCCGTCAAAAACCTCCCAATTTCTGTAGCGCACCTGTGCCGTAACTTCTTACATTTAGCTTCTAAATAATACCCTTAAGGACCCTTAATCGATGATTTGGCTTTGAAATATAAGTTAAATTTCGGTAACCTTAACTTAAGAATTCAGAATAACTTTCTTAATTAAATATATATATATATATATATATATATATATTGTGTAAATATGTAAGTCATAAAGAAAGAAATTTAGAACTAATTTTTCACAAAAACGAAATTTGAAATTCATAATTGATGAATTCCAAATAATCCTATAAATGCAACAAAGAATTTTTAAAAATGTTAAAACCAAAACTTTTAAACAAGCATTACCCGAATTCAAAACATTTTATGAAATTTAAAGAAAAAAGTGAAACAAAAGAAGAGGAATTCAATCAACTTCAATGCCACTTCGTCAGGGTAAAGGAACGCTGAAACTGATTGAAATCCATCTAATTCACGATTCTTTATAATATTTGCATCCTTTTGTTTGTGTTATTTATATATGTAAAGTATTCATGTTTTAAAAACAAAGAAATGTGCAAGATATTTGGTATAAATATGTTTAATTACACCATAAGTAATTAAATAAAGATGACCTGATTCTTATTAGAACAAAAATTTAAAAAGAATACTAATCCTACCATGTAATAAAAGCTGAAATCAGATTTCAAGACAAAATGCTGGAATTAGAGTAATAAACATGAAAAACCTTTTCATTTTTCTTCCCATGTAAAGAAAAACCTCTTCTATTCTTCAAGACGTTATTTTCTCCCTCCTTCCAGCTTGCCTTCTGGTGTATCAGTAGCACACTCGACGCGTATTCGAAAGGTTCAGGTTCGAGACCCGGCGAGGGAATTCCTCATTTTTCACATCTCCTGGATCTAATGACTCTATAAAGTCTTACGAATTCAGAGCAGGTTAACTTCAGTTTTCAAAATTACTTATTCATATTTAATTGTAAAATGCCAAAAATAGCAGCTTTTTTTATTTTTACTTAAATTCTTTAAATTTATTTTATCAACTTTCACTAATTTATGAAATGTAATACTGGCAAGTAAAAGGCATTTTTTTTTACTTTATTTCGAGGAATTACTATTTTATAGATTTTATGTAAATATCAGCATTATATTCAACGGCATATATGCATTATGCACTATAAACTACATATGCTTATTACTACCATTATTAAAAGGCAGAAACTTCGAAAATTCGGCACCTATTCTGAATATTTCACATTTTTTCAATAATTAAAATTTCCCCTTCCTTTTCACTTGCGAAGCAATTTATTCCATTCGATCATTAAGAACTTATTCCTTTCTTCATTCATTTTCACTAGAAAAGAAATTTTTTCACTAAAGAATTTGCATTCGTTTTGCCATTCTAAGTACTTTATTTCCTGTTCTTTTTCAGAATAGTTTACTTGTACATCATTCGAACCAAGTTAGAACGTTTTAGCACTTGAAGTACTTTTTCTTTCGTCCTTCAGAACGCCTCATGAAGTAATTCTTTTCCTTCATTTAACAAATTTTATGGTCTATTATAATTCAAACTTACTTTATAATCTTTATCTGATTTTCTTTTCATTGAAATATTTCCACGCTTTTGTCATTAGAAAAATCCATTTATATTTTAAAATGCATATATACATCTATTTTTTACCAGCATTTCTGTGGAAAATCTTTTTTTCCAGCTTTGGCATATTTTAATGCACGGCTTTTTAATGCAAAATAAATGATTCTTTACGTTCATTGTTTTTAAACAGAAGATAAGAAAACTTCAGAACTTGTGAAATATTATTCATTTTTACTGAAAAGATTTTAATTCTGCTAGGTTATATTTACTATTATGTATTTTGTACGTTGCAGTTATTGAATGCGATTAAAACACTGTATCCTATTTTATGATAATGGCAACTCAAAATGACTCTTAAGATTAAGACCGACCTTAAGATTAAGATTGTGACTAAGATTAAGACTGACTCTTAAAACTGACCTGTTAATATTTTTCATTCGTACTTTAAAATCAAGGTAAAAAACACAAATGTTCAGCGCCATTTTGAAAACTAAGAAACTTATCACAATTACGCAAAGATTAAAAAAACTCAAAGATGCTGCTTGGTGCTTTTATTCCTATCGCAGCTATATCTAAAATGTAATTATTCTGAAACAGGCACGATAAGCGTGCTTAGTGGATTGTGGCCCGCAAAATGTTAAAACTACAATAAAAGAAATAGGAGCCGCCCAACCGGTATAATGGTTAGCGTCGCTAACTGCTGAGCCGAAGGGTTCGAATCCCGGAGAAGGCATGGATGTTTGTAAATGGCGGCACTCTAAATATGCGGCGAGCCGAAAGTCCTCTCATGTGCTCTGGTGAAAGGGAAGATGGGTGGGAAATCCTCGAACCCGTCCCTCCCAGGGTGCGCTTCATCAAAATTAAGGAGCTAAATCTGAACCGAGCCAAACCGCACTGTCACCTGTCAGGTGCTCAAGGCTGTTGCCAACGGCAGGCGTAATCCTGCCCTCCTTGACATGAGAATTCTCGTGGGCTTGGGCTGACTTTGTCAGACAAGTGAGCATGAGTAGCAACAAAGAAATAGGATTTAGATCTGCTAAGTGTGTTCCTTATTGCATCTATATGACTTTTTATAAATATATATATAAAGATGGTAAATTTCAAATTAGGATGATATATATTATGAAAATGGCTCAGTATACTAGGAAATTAATTGCGCAATCAAGAGAAAATAATTACGTCGCAATTAAATCATCAATGGGGCTTCTGTCTGGCAGGGAACATTCTAATCAAAATCAAAATACAAACAATGCAAAAAAAAACTCAACAAAATCAGGAAAAAACAATAAATTGATACAAAATGATACAAATGCAATACATAAAATATACAACTGTTGAAAATTTCATTGTCTTTTTGTCTTTTTTCGAGCAGGCGAAGAATTTTCAAGAGAACTGCGTTTTTGAATTACAGAATTATATCTAGATGATTGTAAATTCTTGATTTTAATGTAAAAATTAATATTAAAAAATAATAATAATTTTTTTTTAATTTGATTAATTATTATGATATAATCTGCGTCTAGGAAATATTTAGGCAAATTTCAAAATTTTTTGTTAAACAATTTCGGAGATGGATATAAACTGAAGTATTAAACATATTTTTAGATGATTTTAAACTTGACGTAAGATTAAAGAGATAATGATTTCAAATCTGAGCTTCATTTTGTTTGGCATTTTTATTGATTTAATTTTGCTTTATTTGATTTATTTTTGGTTCAACTTTATTTTCAACGAAATTTAACAAACAATTAAATTTTAAGGAATATTTAAAATATTTTGATTTAAAAAACGACAGATTAAATACATTTTTAAAACTATAAATATATTAAAATTTCTAAGGCTGTTATTTAAGAAAAAATTACAACATTAAATTTGAAAGTAGAAATTTTTCCTACGTTTGCTAACATATCTTTTGCATTTTACCTCTAGAAACTTTAAATGAGCAAAGTTTTAACTTCTAAACTTTCAAATTACGTTTTATCTCCTTAATTAAACTGATAGTTTACGTCTTAAACTTCTTGCGGAATCCTAAATGTACATCTTAAAATTATGCATCGAAATACCTGGGAACACGTTAAAAATAAATTCATATTTCACATATAGCTTATGATAGTTGATATACGATATGTATATACGTAATGCGTACGTATATACGATATACGATAACGTATCTACATTTCCTCCCATAATAGTTCAAAAATCTTCATCATTTGATGAACTTATATTTTTTAATGTTTCAATTTGGCAAAAATCTTACAGTTTTATCAAGTGCGCATTTCATTTCTAATTAATTGACTATTTTTAAATGATTGTCCTTTCACTTTGCTTTTTTTATTTTTTCCCACTCTACCTCTTTCCTGCTTCTGACTAATAAACGCTAATTTTTATTTGATTCTATAGTCTTCGGCTGCGTTTGTAATTATTGAAGTAATTTAGATAAAATAATTAAACATGCATAATTTTAGTTCACATCAAAGAACAAAACATTCAGGATAATAATGTGAGGGTTAAAATTCATTTGGCAAGGCTTTTCAGGAAAAGGATATAAATTGCTTTTCTATAAGAAAAGAAAGCTAAACAAATTTTTAAAACATACGTTAAATAGTTTTACTATCAAATAAAATATCGATGCGCTTCTAATTATCCAAAAAAAAAACAAATGCATAATTATTCTGCAATTAACTAAGACATAGAAGACCAATGAATATTATTACTTTTCTATCCAATAAAGAACTTTCTAGATCAGAACAAATCCAGAAGATTCGAGTTTCCGTTTAATTCTAGTAAATTAAACAAGTTAATTATCTACTTAAATAAAAATTACCTAAATAATATGGAATTAATAACGTAAGATCTAAGTTTATGTTAGTATTCTCTTTTTGGTCTGCAATTTTTATGTAATTTCAGAGAAAAAGCGCTCTATTTTTTACTTCCTTGTGCGAAGTAGAGGAAGTATTGTAATCTCGAAAAGTTTCAGGTATCATATTTCAAAGAAAGTGTCCATTTTGTCCGCTCTCGATTCCATTCGAACGATGTTTTTGCGTTACATCTGTAAGCACGGACAGAATAAAGGACTTTTTTCCCCAAAACGGATTGTGAAATGGATTTAAAATGAATTCAAAACATACTTTTCCCTCAAATCTCTACATACGTGCGTACGTTCGTATGTATGCAGCATGTCGCATACCTCAAAAACGAGTAGCCTCAGAATGTTGAAATTTTGTATCTGGGACTGATGTAACATGTAACTGCGCACCTCCCTTTTTGGTTGTAATCGGCCGCAATGTTGTTAAGATTGTGAATTGGTTGCTTTCACAAGGATTAAATTATACCGTTCTTCTTTTCCGATTAAGGTTTGTATGCCTTTAGTTATTCTGCATGAAATAGTTGCAGAATTATCAACAATTTAAAAGTTATTTAAGTTCCACTAAGCCTAAAGACGCCGCCATTTGTTGCATTTTAAACTTAGTAGCATAGTGAATTACCGTATTTTTCGCCGTATAAGACGCACCGGCATATAAGACGCATCCAATTTTAAAGGAGGCAAATCTAGAAAAAAAAGATTATGAACCAAATTCTGTAGTAAAATATTTTATATCAACTGTATAAAGTTAACAGCAGGTTAAGTTATCCATGTTCCCAATCTGGCTCATTTCAAAGTTATTCTTCCTCGCATCAATAACAAACTTATGAAAAGACAGAATCTTTGATTCGTATTCATCCTTTGGCATTTTTTGTGCAATTCTGGTTTTGGTGCGCATAGAAAGGCCAGATCTCTTCATAAATCTATAGCACCACGATGGTGATCCGCTGAAATCCTGAATGCCTTTCTACACAGCAATGCGTTTGGCCTCATAGATTATCATTTTTGTTGAGACAGAAAGTCCATTTTGCCGGTGACGTGTGATCCACTCGTTTACTTCTACCTCTAACTCTGGCCATCTTGCAGTTGGTCCACGCAAGGTGTGCTTGCTTTTATCCAACTTTTGGAGCTGATCCTCCTGTTTCCTCTACTCTCTTATCATTTTCTCAGTTGGAGGTGGCCCAAATAGTCTCTCCGCTGCTCTGTTTCTATGCTCCTTAGCAAATTTTATTACTTCCAGCTTGAAAGCAACTTTATATGCCAGTCTCTTCTGCTTCGACATTTTGATGGGGTGGTATGAAATATGAGATATATTTCATTCAGATATACCATACTACATATATCACAGCTCACAGCTATCCGCGCCTCCGCTTGCTCCCGCACTGCTATTAGCTGAGCGCAGAGGCGCGTGCCTTCACCCGCTCCCGCGCTGGCTTACGAGACTCTAAAAACTGCACAAAGCCAGCGCGGGAGCGAGCGAAGGCACACGTCTCTTCGCTCAGCCAATCGCAACGCGAGGCAGAGCGGGGCTTCCTGGTCTCAGACGGCGCCAAGGCAGAGCGGCGCCATGGTGGGCTTTTGTATTTGCCGTATAAGACGCAGGCACTTTTTCCCCCCGATTTGGGGGAGAAAAAGTGCGTCTTATACGGCGAAAAATACGGTAAGTCAGTTTCTGCACCAGCTTCAGTGTCTTTTTACCGAGTGGGGCCGAAAGTTTTGTGCATCGAAAACACTGCCTAATTTTAATTAATTTTAAATCTAATTTTAATTGCAGAAATTTTTTTAATGGTTTTTAACTCTATTTGGTGTTTTAGGGTTTTCTGTATTTTACAATTTTTAATGAAGATGTTCTGAATTTTTATGCATTTTTTCCTTGCCGCGAAATGAGAACTGAAAGAGAAATATATCTCTAATGAAATTCAGGGAAATAAATTTAAATGAAATGCAGCAAAAATTGGGCACAATTTAATAGGCCGTACAAGGAAGTCATGTGATGTTCACCTCAGAACTTTTTATTTTATGATTATAGAAGCAAATTTCTTATAATATTCTATTTTCTACCAATGCATTTTCTTATTTTTTACAGGTTAATAGTTTAAGGAAAAGTACAAGAAAACTATCTGTCAAAGTGAGGGATGCCTTTGCAGGGGTCTTTCAAAGAGAGGCTGTCTTTTACACGTAGTAAAAATTCTGAAAAGCAAATGCAGTCAGCCAGTTCGTCGAGATTTGAACCTGCCTAAAACTACCAGTTCTTACCCGTTTTAGCCATCTGGCTATCGATGAGCATATTAGTGTCTGTATTAATTAGTTATAAAAATTGTATTCAAAGGAGACTTGCCATCAAAAAGAGCTAAAACTTGAGTCCTGTAGTTTTCAGATGACAATTTAGTACCTTTCAATAAGTGAAAATATCACCTACTGTTGTCAGTTGATAAGCACAGATCTTTATTGTTAAATAAATTTAGAACTGAAACAGAATTATAATTTTGAAATCCCTCGGTTTTAGTTTTGCTTTTCCTTCCTGAACATAAAATAGTTCGAATGGAAAATATTAGAATCTCACAATAAACATCGTTGTTTGAATGAAATAAAAAAAGAATATGCTTAAATCATTAAAATCATATGTTACTCCTAATTTCATTCTTTTCCTTCTTTTGGTTTCTATGCAATGTTAATATACACGAAACTTGACTTACACATCTTGCAACCTTGTAGTGGATATACATAATGAAGTGTTAAAATGTATTTTAACTTTGCACTAACGATATCAAACAGCATTTCCTGCAAAATATTGTTAAAAGACAAATAAATTTTTCTTTAAATAATTCCCTCTCACAAAAGTTTGAAATTTTGTCGACGGGCAATGACTTCTTATATGCATTTATAGAGACTAAGTGCGTGATTAGCACGATTAGCGTAACGTATAGGGAAAAGAATGGGAAGATTAGGCTGTAGAAATTTCTAATTCCAAAAATATTTTTAGCATAAATTCTTATAAACAACACTAATACATTACCATTGCTTGTAAGACCATTGTACAGGGTAGTCCAAAATTATTGAGCCCATTTCATGTTTGAAAAATCAGAGAACAAAATGAGATACGTACATGGTCATTGTTTTCTTAGAAAGACAGTTTCACTTAACAAAATTTTAAACATTATATATGTATATAACTTCCATGTGAGCTCCATTTGTGGCACGCAGTTCAAACATGAAATGCGGTCAATAATTTTGGACCCGTCTGTATATTGATTAAAAAGCATTTCAGTATTAAAAACTTCTATGTTAATGGCATGTTTACAACTTGCTGCTGCCCAACCGGAATAGTGGTTAGCGAAGCTGACTGCCGTACCGAAGGAGCAGCCCGATTTCGAATTTCAGCGAAGGCCAGGATTTTGTAAATGTATAGTGTCTGTGCGGCATAGGGGCGAACCAAAGTCCTCTTGAGAGTTTTGTGGTAAGGGAAGAGGTGTGGGAGACCGTACCCCCAGGGTGCTCTCCAGTAACATTAGAAGCGGAAATGAGCGAAGGTGAGGAAGCGGAATGGTGTGCTCAAGGCTCTTGCCAACAACAGGCGCAATCTTTCACTCCAGCCACGATGAATTTCGTGAGCATTTTCTTATGTTACTGTCAGACAAGTGGGATGAGTTACAATAACAACAACAGCTTTTTTATGTAAAAACCATATAATGTAAGAAATGCAATTGTACTTTCACATTTGGTACAAAATTCTAAACATAAATATTCATCTGACCCTTTAGAAACTTTCCGTTTAAATAACATTTAAAGGAACGTAAAACAAGCACCAAATCAATAATGCTTAAACTGTAACAATGGCATTTTAGCTGAGAAATTATTTTCTTAGTTATCTATTTTTATCTGATTAATTGGGTTCCAAAATTATTAAATCAAGTGCTATTTCTGTAGATAAAATTTGCTAATTTTTATACTCGCGCTTTCAATACGTATCACTGTAAAATGAAAAAAAAAATTAAGAAATGGTACCAAAGCACATCTAGAAATTTTGATTAGAAGTATTCTAGACTTGCAAATTAATTATAAAGAAATAATGGATCTGCAAAATAATTTCAAGAGGCTCCAGAGAGTTTTCAACAAAAAGCGGCCGATAACTGATAATCTTCAAAGGAGCGTTTCTTAATTAACGTCTTTTATAAGAGTGTCTTTTAAGACAGACGTATTTGGTTTTGATAAAAATACCACCAAAAAGCACTGTATTATTGTTACAAAAATATTCATAACAAAGTAATATTTACTGGAGGAAACTATGTGATTAGCAAAAGGATGTCGGTTTAAGAAAAAGAATGCAGTACAAAAACTTTTGGAAAAGAAGCGTAATTCAGGATTATATAGAAATAACATACACGAAAGGAATGCATAAATTCTAATTAATAGCGAGGTATTTCAGGAACATTTAATTTGCAAACAACATTTCTAAACAATTCAGAAAAATATTCTACAGATTCAGCAGAAATCAAGTCTATGGGTTCACCGTGAAGGAATATTTTATAAATAATACTGATAGGATAATATTTTAAAAAGTATCAGTAATAATACAAGAAAAAACGGTCTCAAAACTATCAATAAATTTGAACTAACTGATTTATGAAGATATTGAAAGAGTTTGAAAAATAACTATTTTCCAGTTTGGGTAGAATTTCTGAAATTGAAAGATAAAATTTGTCTGGATATTATTTTTTTAACTTTTGAGATCTGGAAAATGTAGATTTTTTTAAAAAATTTTAGGCTCCCAAAGTCAATTAAAATTCACGATAATAATGCAAAGTTCGACAAATCTTGTTGTTAAGGATAGAATTTTAAGTAAGATTAAAGACTAATTATTAAAAAAAAGAAGCAATCCATTTGCGTTTGTAATTCACACAAGCGTTTAAGATAGAGAACCGAATATACTTAGTTAAAAATAATTAATTCTGTAAGCGAATAAAATCCCTGTATATGTTATATAGCCTATGCTCTACAAATACTGAAATATTTCTTTAAGGTATGTCTAATATCGCGTAACACAAACCTGGATGAATTGGATTGAACGAGTTATTTTAAAGTTAAAACTGAATCATATGCTCAACCTAGAAATTTGGCGAACTCAATAATTAATTTTGCAATCATCATAGATTAGAAAAGGATTCTTTTTCAGATTTTCTATTAATCGTCATTAGCTTAAAATTACCTGCTTTTACTTATCCTTCTTAAGTATTAATAAACAAAAAAATTTTAAAATTTAAAATTTCTGAGACTGTTTATCACATAAATGGAAAATTTCAGGAAAGGAAAGCTATTAAAATGTAAAATAAAAGTCCATTTTCGTAAATATATTCAAAACCTAAAAAGAATCAGAAGTTATATATTATTAAGGAGGGAAATATAATTTAATCTTAATTAAAATGCTAATTTTTTTACGTTGTGAAGAAACAAATGCCAGGTCACAAATTGTTAAAACCTTTCCTAAATAAATGTAAAAATATGCAGTAAATGCAGAACAGATCCATTAGTAAGCTAGCTAAAATAACGGTGACAATGAAGTAATGCGGGAAGAGAATGCATTATTCTTGGCGATTCAATAGAGTATATTGGTTGCAAAAATTAAGCTTCAGAGTTATGAAAACATTGCAGAGAGGTAGTAGAAAATAAGATACTGATAATACAAATATTAAATAGTAAGATCTATCTCTGCTATTTCGCATACACAAATTTAGATCCTACAATGAACCTGGCGAATTTTCGTACAGAGTTGAATAAATACCAGCACAAAAGAAGAGTGAAAAGTAACCCTTTATTAATTCAAAGTTTAACAGAAAGCCACGATCTTCGTACGTTACAAAACATCGTCAACTTGCGGTGAGAAACTTAAATGTAGAATATAATTCAAGTCGAATCTAAAATAGAATAGTGCTGGATTAGCACGTTAATTTACCTAACAGGTTGACTCTCAAAAACCTAACAGGCGTGATGATAATCCGAAATGGCCAAAAGCCTTACTGGAGTAACAGCGAGATAGCAGCAAAAGATGCACTGCAAAACCACGCTCTGGATAAACACAGAGTTTTACCCGTTTAAATATTCACTTCACCTAACTTTAAATTTCCATCCTGGCGAGAAGATGCAATTGGAAGTTCAGAGGTTCAGGAAAGGTATCAAACTTACAAAAAAACTTTTATGCTAAATAACGGAAACGCTACACTGTTTAAAGCAGAAGCATAAAAGAATAATTCTCAAGTACAGGAAACTAACAACTCATTTTTCGCGACTGAGGGCAAATCTTTTTCGTTAGATGCAGGTAGGTGATGCGGGTAGCACGTTGCATTGCAAGGCTACTTGTGTGAAAAATCAAGTAAAACGTCAGCTACAAACATGGCATTGGCCTCCTGACGATGGCATTGTATCATTTTCAGCAGTGACAGCTGGTTTTGTCCAGCGATCAATGCTCTTGTGCGAGCTTGTCGAAAAGCTTTAGAAGATTCGGACTTAGCATTGTTGCGGCAGATACAGTGCATTGCGACACTTCAGCATTATTGACGGCAATGTAAAGCAGCCACGTCATTAGTGATATAAGCTATGTATATAACACAAAGGCATGGGTAGTTTGCAACTCAATTCATGAGAAACTCGAACACTGATCAATAAATGGATATTCTAAGAACGGATTCTGGTTCTCAGTGAGATAAACACTTCCTCGATTAGTCACAGATGCTTTATAATAAGATTTGGTACTCTATAATATATGAAAGACTATTGTTACGAATTATTTATACATAAAACTAATTTTAGCTAAATTATATGCGAAATTATAGTCTATTTTTACTTCCTTGCACGAAATAAAAAGGAAGTATTGTAATCGCGAAACATTTCGGGTATCATATTTCGACGAAAATATGCATTTTGACCGCTATCGAATGCAATTTAACGATGCTTTTGCCTGATATCTGAACGTAAGGACATAATAAAAGACTCTTTTCCCCCCAAAAAAATTATAAAAGGGATTTAAAATGGATTCTGAAGAGATTTTTTTCATAGCGTCTGTGCGTACGCACTTATGTATGTATGTGTATGGCATACCTCAGAAACGAGAAACCTCAGAATGATGAAATTCTGTATATAGGACTGCTATAACATGCAGATGTACCCCTTCTATTTTCGTTGCAATCGGCCGCAACAAAAGTATATAAATATATGTATACATATATCCACTCTGTTACTCGGCTCAGTGAGCTCAGTTTTTTACTCTTACATGCTGGTTAATTGTGCTTTAAAAATTATTAAATTATGTTGTTCTTATCTTCCGCTTAAAGTTTTTATGCCTTTACTAAATCCGCATGCAAGATTTGTAGAATTATCAGCAGTTTAAAAGTCGTTTAAGTGCGGCTAGGCCTAATCATTTTTCCCATGGCAGCCATATTTGTTTTCATTTCAAACTTAGCAGAATAGTGGATTTGTTGCCAATCTAGAGAAACTAAGCTTCGCAACAACAACGATTGCGCCTCCTTTTATTATTGCGAATTAAAATCACGCCTAAGCCATTTTGGAATTTATTCGAGAAAATAAAGGTTTCAGATTTACTTCGTAGTTTTTAATATAGATATTTTGAGCTTTTATTTATTTTTGCCTGTCACGATCTGAGAACTAAACTAATTGAATGAGAAATACTGAATTGTCTGTGAAAAACTGTTTCTTTCTTTCTTTCTTTTTTTTTTAATTCCTTTTATACATCGTTTTAGATTTATTACAGTATTTCAATCGAACGTGGCAACGATTAGATAATTATTCAGATGATATAATTTTTTATGCATTCTGAGTTATAAAGTGAATGAGATGTAACGCTGTTAAGAGAACCTAGCGTCGCAGAGCGTCAAGAAAAAATGCCCATTATTTAATATTCCGTACAAAGAGGTCATGTGGTGTACACAACAGATTTCTGTATAATGTAAAATGAAAAGTCTGAAGAGTGAAGCTGTGCAGGAAAAATAAGATTAGAGGCGTGGCTCTATTTAATATTGAGGTAAATGTCTATCTCTCTATATTGGCGAGACATCGCCAGCAGGCAGTGGTTTCAACGACTAAATTTTGTCGCCAAACTTGGTGACCATTTGCCGACATTTGAGTCCGGTCTCTGTATAACTGTAATTAGTACTGTAACTGAATAGCTGTAATTGACCCCTATATGTAACTGTAATAGTATCTGGCCCTTAGATGAAACTTTAATCGTATATGTCTTCCAATAACTTCAAGAAATGTAAGGTACTACATATTTCTTGGCGGCCGAGGGAAAACTGCATAAAGACCGGAGAGAGCACCTGCTAGCAGGTGTTAGTTCAGAGCTGATTTCGAAGTATAGAGAACTCCCTGGGAACTTCTCCTTTTAAATGCGCTTTGCATTGCTCTGTGTTTAGCGTTTTTAGTAACTCAAAGTGCAAGGAAGGGTATTGATTTTTATTCTTTTCATTTACTCTTTGAAATGCTTCACTTGATATAAATTAAAGCCTAACAGTTTAATCTTAGACTTGAAGAGATAAATAGGAAGGAAAAGCCCTACATTCTTCTTGACCTGAAGTTTTTACTAGTTATAAATACGGTCGAAAATCTGCTCATTACTAAAATTATTTGCTGGAACTATTTCAAAACAATCTTGTAAATAAACTGTTTCTATATGGCTATGCAGAAATTGATTTATGCAGCGAATTAAGGAGCTGCTTTTTTTTTTTCTAGTTCGCAATTGAATTTATTGAAAGCAAGTCTAGAAAAACATTTACGCACATATCTTTCCACAACAGCTTTTAAAGTGAGCCAAGGTCTTCACAATTACCAGCCATTCGAGGGAAGTCCACTTTGTTCATTGATGTGATTTCATGTGATCAGGCCAACTCTGCTTCATGGTACTTCTCAACTTACTGTTTAGAAGATTGGTTCCAGGTCGCCAGACCTGGTCAAGTATTGAACGCTGCAAAACTGCTCAGGAAAAACCACGCCCTTTCTGAATAAATGTATACACGGGATTTCATAGAATTTATTAATACTGGTTCTTTCTATTTAATTTGTTAATTTTGTTAATAAATAATGATTTTTCAGTATGTATTCAATTCACGAACAACGTTTCTTTGATTAATTCTACTACAGTCTCCTGATCTCCTTACGTTTGTGTAACAGGGTCAGCACTCAATAATGCTAATGTATCTAGAATCTGACACTAAAGGAGTTTCATGTAAATATCTATACATAAATCTTCGGAAAATTCTAATGAATGAAAGTGTAAGTTTTATTAAAAAAGTTAACGCTAAAATCCCTCAGAAACTTCAAACAGAATCGTTTTGTTTTGAAACATTTTGAAACGACTGTGTTTGTAATTTCTGAAACTGTAAATAGAAACGTTTTCTTCTGAAACAAATGTTTTAATATAACATCGCGCATAGATATTTAAAACATTTTTCAGGCATTATAAAAAGAACACTACTGGGCACTTTCATTCTAACGTCATTTGCCAAAAATATCTACTTTTTTATTACATGAATGACTCTTTACCACCTCTTTAAATATATCTTATAGAAGTTTGAAAATAAGTCTGGCATTTAATCTCTTTTACGTATTCGGTAATTCAAAGTAATTTTCTTCTTGTTTATGACAATACTAAACTATGAAGGAAATAAACATTTCTATTTTCTGTAAGGTTTTAGTTAAACTAACAAAATTTTATTCTAATTTTTCCTTTTCTATCTCTTCTCATTTCAACTTCCCGTTAGAATAAGCGCGCGTTTCAGCTTTATGCTAATTTGAAGTGAAGCCAAGTTATATTTAAGCAAGAGGTAGAAACCTTTCAGCGTGAGAGAGCTTTGAGTCTCAGACCACGGTCACTCTATTCAACGTTCGCCTGACTAGCTAGCATTTAAATTCTAAGCCATAGCGCTTTTACGTGATTGCTCATTAAAGTAATTCCAAGTGCGTCAGTATTAGTTAAATCTTGCTACGCACCATTTAGTTTAGAGGCCAAGCTCGCGTTATAGCTCTCTGAGCAACGACTATTTAATTTCTATTTAGTTTATCTTAAATTAGTTTGATTGTTCATTTTAGACCCAAGTGTGGTCTCTGCTTTCTGTATCCCTCCCGAGTTGGGAAGTGGTTGTACATAATAGTGATTTAATAAAAGAGGATTTTAAATCCCTGTAAAGTGCAGTTCTTCTACCACTTAATCACAGAATTCTACCACAGAACATAGCTGCATTCAGCTCCCTGTTCAAGATCAGGACTTTAAGCTGTCACGAAGATGTTTTCCAAGGATACGCACCGAACACTCAGTCCTGACATATCTTTTACAGGAAATTGCAATTACTTTCCTTAAACTCTGTGCATTTAATATTTATAATTTATTTGTTAATTTCTTTATGCGTAAAATATTTCTGAAAGACATTTTTCTAAAAATTATACGTTGCTTTCAAAATAATAGAAATAATCAGAATAAATAAAATGCCCATAAAATGTTTTTCATTTTCATGGTATCAAAACAAAGTAGCGACTATACATTGTCCGAAAATTAGTTCCTTTTATCAGTAAATTAGGAATAATACTAAGCAAAAAGCTATCATTATTAGGTGCACATTCATATTTTAATGCGATATTTGCAAGTCTGTTAAGGAAAGAAACTAGTACTTTTGTGGCGAAGAACATCTGAGCGCGACAAGATTTACTATCGAGTGTGTCGATATGTAAAAAATGAGCCATCTCCAGTGCCGCATTATGCGCAGCTGTTATTGTAACAGAAATTCCATTCATCATGAGACTATTTCAGAGACAAGGCACGAGAAATGAACAAGGGTAAGGTGAATTTTATATATACATGCATACATGCATACATACATATATTTCCTGAACGCAATGGGTGGCTTAGTGAATTCAGTAACATGTTTAAGACTCACTATTTTTGCCTAGGATTTTAAAGAATGCGAATATTCTATTTTATAATGCCACCTGGCATGATCTGTAAAGAAGAATATGTATATGAAAATAACGGTAGGTATATGCTAATACCGAGCGAGCCTTAAATTTATAGCTAGTAGATAGAATAAAATGTATTCTAACTTTCTAAAGTATAGATGAATCACTAAAAGCAAAATAATCAGAAATTCAGAGTTTCTTTCATAAAAACATGCTTTGGTTGAAATAATATTTTATAGTAGTGGATAAATTATGTATACAAAAATATATTTCGTTAAAAATTGAATTTCGAAGAAGCTGTCATATTTTATCAGCTCGGTTACTATCTTTCTGTAGGAAATGCCTGAAAATAAATAGACATTCAGCAGAAAATCTTCATTATATTCTACTGCCATTGCATTCCAAACTGTTTACGCTTTAGAGTCACATATATACAGTTGAGCTGTATATAAAATAAGAATGAAGTGACTCCAGCAGAAAATAGTGAGTTTTAGGAAGCCTAAATAAGCGTCAGTAAATAGGTATTGCCAGTTATCGGTAATTTCAAATTAATTGCTTTTTTTCCAATGGTGGGCCCAAACCGTCCACAGATATTGATCACTACTAATTCCAGAAGCGCTGGTCACTTTATTATGGAGGCACGTGATAGGTGGGCCACCTTTACCTCCTAAGGGGATGGACAAATACACCCACGTCTTCTCCGGGATTCGAACCAGGGCCCTTTGGTATTGCAGTCACTTTCCCTAACCACTAAACCGTCTGGGCAGCGAATTGGTTATTACAAGTAAATATACATAATTATGAGATGGAAAATGAAAAAAATAATGGTTTTAAAATTCCGCCGCCCACCAAAACATTACCTCCTGGCCTTCTGGTGAGCTGCAACGTATACTTTAGAGGTCACCGTGTAGGGTTTCCATTATTTTCCATAGCACATTATTTTAAGTTGGACACCTTTCCTGAACCTCTCATTTTCCCTCGCGTTTCCTCGCCAGGATGCAAATTTAAAGTTACGTGAAGTGAGTATTTAGACCAGTGAATCTTGTAGTTTATTCAGAGCGTGTTTTCGCTAGCCAGCGCACGAGTCTGTCCTTGCTGTTACTCTGAGTTGCTGATAGGCCTTTTTGGCTATTTAAATAAGTATCACGCCGGGTCGGTTATTGAGTCAGCCTAGTTAACCTTAATTTAAATTGTTACTCCAGCACTACTCTCTACTCTGAACTCTATTTTTGAATTTATTGTGAAACGATTCTTAAGTTCCACCGCAAGTTGTCGTGTTATTGTAAGGCCGAAGACGTGCCTTTTTGTTCAGAATTTGACGAATAATAAAGGGTTATTTCTCCCTTCTTCTGTGTTGGTTTCTTTACGCCTGTACGAGAAGTCGCCAGGTTCCTTAGTAGAATCTACCGGAGTTTATGTTATCAAAGAGAGTGCGATCCTGCAATTGCTCTACGATAAAATTTGTAGCAGCGGTTTATTTTTTCTTTTATAATTTAAAACATGGATAAATAAATGATGAAACTATTAAATTTTCAGTAGAACTTATCCCGTCGTTTAAAACATTTATTACTAAGCGTTTGTGCATTGTTGTACAATTATTCAGTTTAAAACACTGTTTATGTGCGTGTGTATATCTGAAGCATTGTTTAAATATAATAACAAATGAAAATCACTTAAAGGAATATTGGAGGAGATAAACTAATTCGAAGGTACTTTTCAAGTGATCAAAAGCTTCATATGCAAGGCATATTTTATCATCTCTAAATCGAATACTGATGAGGTTAAAATTTGTATTTACGCATATATATTGTATGTATATCTTGTATGTAACATTTGGTATTATCCTCTATTTTAATGAAACCGTGGTACCATTTGAAACGTAATATCAAGAGATGCGAAGCAATATTGTGCGTTAATTTTAATGCCTCTAAATAGGTACTATAACATATTCATATGTACTTTTATCATACATTAAAATTTACAACTACTCAGACTGTAGTCAAATATTAGTTCCAGTCGATTAGCTCTGAAACTCAAATCGACTTTTAAATAGAATTTAAGACGTTGGATACCAGGCTTTGACAGCAGTCTACAGAAAGAAAATTCTAGCTTCGGGTCCCATGAAAAGCTTAGAGTTTGCAGAGGGATCTTTATTAAAAGTATAAATTCTCGTAGGATCTAAAAGGGATCCTACAAACCGTTACCTCTGGCGAAATGTATTTCACCCCACGTGATTAATAAATGTAAAACACATTTCGTTGGATAACTGAGAAATGCAGATTCTAGCATGTAGCACTCAAATAAAAAATTATTAGGAAAGGTCTTATGGGCATTTGCAATAATATCTATCACCGAAAAGAAAGTTTGATCCTTAATTTCAGTTCTATTTTGAACTGAAAACATTTGTCAGAGATAGTAATTAAATAAAAATAAATCATTAGAAATTTAAGAAAAGATTACGTTTAATTGATTTCGATTGCGATTGGAATTTTAATCACCGATGAAAAAAAGCAACGAAGTGAAGAAAATGAGGCCACTTATATCGCACATTAGTTACGAACTTGATCTATCTAAAAATGGGTTCTTTTCTATTATTTCCCCCTTTAACGCAGTGGCAAGAAGAACATAGACTGGCATTAGATTTCGTGTCAGAAGCAATGGAGTTGAATGCAATGGAGTTGAATACAAATGATTAAGATTGTTTAGATTACAGGAAAACACATGAGAATTATTTGCCTAAGAGAAGAGATGCTTTCTTGTAGGTTAATGAAACGTGGTTGGCATTCATATGGCACACTGGAAAAACTACGAAAAACCCATGCAGCCGACACGTCTACCGGGATTTCAACTCAGCCCGAAAGTGATTTTACCGCTCGGCTGTTGGTACATCTGGATAAAAACTCAATCCTCCAAAAAGTCATATATTATGCAAATGGAATTATTCGTTTCAACACAAAAAACAACCTTTCATCTCTTCGAAAGTTGTGCTGCTTCTCATACATGATTTTGACGATGCTGACGGTAACCCGAAGTCAGATAGTCAATGCGCAGTGTTATTGCCCAGTTTTGGAGCACAATCCGTGATCATCTTTGACAAAACAAAATGGCACTATTTTCCATAAGATTCACCCATCATTTTGCAATAAAGTTTTCGGGCGTATGCAGCAAATACTCTGGTTATTTTGCTCATTGGATGGAACTGGCGAATGCTCCTTCATCGACCATAATATCTGACATAAGCCTCTATGACTTACGTGAATCCTAAGATTTTGATACCTAAGAACTACTGAATTGTATTTGTTTTCGATTTATACTCGATATTTTTCATGCATCAAACTGTTAACAGAATACTATTTTTCAGTAATATTTTACAATTCACACAACGCTTTCAAAAGATTATACATAACGCTGAGAACTATATCTGAAGACAGCAAAATTTTAAAAATACGTTTCTCTTCTGTGTTCGTATTAAATATATAGTTGTCAGTATTATGATTCAAAGCATCTCATATATATACAGGGTGTTTCAGAGATCATGGAACAAACCTTGAGGGGTGGTGGAGCGTACTAAAACATGCATTTTTTTACAGGAATGTAGGGTCTAAAGTGAGGAGTTAAGGAGGAACGCAAAAAAATGACACGAGAGGAAAATGTGATGTGTTTATGTACAAAACCAAAGTAAAGTGCTTCTTTGCAGCAATACAGTATTCCCAATAAATGTTCAAAAATGCGACCACCAGCAGTAATACATGCTTGGCAACGTCGCAGAAGGTATTGACGAACATTTTGAAAAACGACAGGCATTTCGCGCACGCTTGCAGCCGCAATGGATAGTCGTACAACAAGGTCCTCCAGTGAGCCAACGAGAGTCTCATAAATGATGCTCTTCAGATGGCCCCATAAAAAAATCCAAGCTGGATAAATCTGGAGAACGGGGTGGCCATCGAACGAGTCCACCACGTCCAATCCATGTCCCATCCAAGTAATTGCGGACTCGCACGTCATTATGGGCTGGTGCACCATCATGCTGGAACCACATGCGATCACGAACCTCAGTTTTTTCTCTGTGCGTAAACTCACCCATCACGCTCGACATCAGAGTTGCAAATAATCCTCTGATGCATCGGATCGTGGTTTGTTCGGCTCACTACCGCCCTCTACCTCTGCATTGCCAGCCAATCACAGCTGTAGTTCCTATTACTATTAGTGTTCCCTTTTTTGAACATTTATTGTGAATACTGTATTGCTGCAAAGAAGCATTTTGCGTTGATTTTGTACATAAACGCATTTTCCTCTCGTGTCATTTTTTTGCGTTCATGCCTTAACCCGTCACATTACACTCTACATTCCTATACAAAAAATGCACATTTTAGTACGCTCCACCACCCATCCAAGTTTGTCCCATGATCTCTGAAACACCCTGTATATATATATATATATATATATATATATATATATATATATTATCTCAATGTTCAGATAATTTAATGAATGATAATTATTGTGAACGACGACCAACGGATATACAATCGTATGTAAGGTAAACATTTTTCTTTGCCGTTTTTAAAAGATTATTGCAGAATTCAGATACTTCGAAAACGATTTGATATTTTTTAAACTTTCGTTTCATATAAATTCTTTTTATTTTTTATATCATTTTTCTTTATCTTTGTACTTTCATTGGTTTATTTTTTATATTACCGCTTCAAAGCATCTCTATGCTATTGCTTTTACTACAATTTAATTTCAATTTCTTTATTATTTGTTTTGTTTTGATAGTAAATCAAAAACTCGATTACCTAAAGTGTCTTTCAATCTTTTTTTTTTCCCAACAAAGTATCTAACTATACCAAGATCTAGTTATTTATTATTATTATATTATTTCCTGATATATTTTTTCTTTTATATCCTTCTCAAATATCCTCCCTATTACAGAGTTTCTAAAATCAGTGCTCGCAGGAGAAAACCATGTAATTTGTTATTTGTTCCATCTCGAGTCGTACAAAAATATCCATTCTCATCCTTCGCTATTTCGACTGCAAATATAATCCAGTGTTAATTTTCGTGAAATGGATAATATTTACTTTGACAGAATTTAGTGTAAATAATGTAAGTTATTTGCCATGTTCTCATAGAGAATTAATCGAGATAGAAAAGTGTGACTGTGTGTGAGTTCAACTTCACATTTTTTCATAAATATAAACTGCTAAATATATATATATATATGCATATATAAATTTTATAATTTATCTCCGAAATGTTGTTATTGCATTACCTTGAATATCAAATATAATATGGGAAAATAAGTGAACGTGAGCGTGTTTGGTGATAGTTTAATAAGCGGTCCTTGTACGGAAGCTGCATTATTATGCAATGTACGTTGCGATAGATAACGCTAATCGTTATGGCAAGGAGTGAGAAATCTTAGTATGATATTCTGAGTGCAACTCTTCTACGTTTCTTGCAGTCTGATTCTGAAATAGTTGAGACAAACGGCGAATAAATATGAGTTGGGACAAGGCGATATATGTTGTCTCAGACACATCTGATGATTGATGGGGCGAATTTATGTTGAAGTAAAGAAAGTGCACGTCCAGTAACCATTTCAGAGGAAAACAAAATTGGACAGGATCTAAATTTTGCAATTTATCGGTACGTTATAGCAATTGAAGTATGGATATAAATTTGTGCTTTTGTAACAGAATATTCGTTTCTCTGATTCGTAACAATTATTCTGTTAAAAAGGTCTTCAGCAGAGCCTTTCAAAGTCTTTGAACCGTTACTTTAGGCTACCTTAGGCTACCGTACAAACCATGCACATGTCCTTCACACGGTTTGGCAAATGTTGCCACTGCGCAAAACATAACATCTTTAATTTGTCATGGATACCATTTTGCAATATCCAGCCTCCAGAATCCGTCATTGACATATCTGTAATTCATCTCTGAACTGTTTAACAAAATGAGCTTATTGTTAATGTATATTGTATTGGTATAATTTAAAACACATTTAATTTAAAATGCATCCAAGCCTGATAATTATTGGCATTTGCTCCGTAACTGCGTAATAAAAGATATTTCAGAATACTTATAACACCTTCCTTGTTTTAGAATCGTTTGTTTGCCTTAATCTTTTGTTCACTACTAGTTATCGTTTTGGAAACAAAAATTATTTTCTTTTTCTTTTATCGATTTTCACGATTGCCAGTTGACATAATGTATCGTCACTGCTATGATGTTCATTGTCTTAAATAATAATTCTTGGATATATTACCACAAACCATATTAATTGCAAATGCAGAGTTAATGATAAAATAATCGAACCTCCTAATCAGATGACTTCCAAGCTATTTCTTTACCAAAATAAGCAATTAGCGGCCTTAGAAACGTATAAATTATGAAGAAATAAGTATATTTTTAATTTTTATGGTGATAATGTAAAGTACTATTTAAATTCAAAAGATAAAAAAATTAAAGATCTGAAAGAGCATTGAATTTAATGCCACCGAAATTTACTAATTCACAAGTCAAGTTTGCTAAGTGTAAGATTTCATTCCTAGAAAAATAAAGTTTACTAGATCAGTAGAATAATGAATATTCTGGTGCACTGTGATAAAATGGTATAGATAATTAGTACATAGGTACAAATTTACGGAAAACGTTTCTTGGAAAAGTAATTTTTCTGTCTCTTTAATGATAGGATTATGTATTTCTAAGATATGGATCCTTTTTAATAAAATTAATTAATAAATGTTTTTATAAATTAGTGAATAAAAGTTTTAATCAATGTAATATTGGAATTAAGGTATGTTTAAAAGTATCTAGCAAATGCAGCAATTTTGTTTTATTTTACATACTTGAAAACAATTTAATGAACTAAGTTCTTAAATAATTTAGTCGAAATTCAAAGACTTAAAAGTTTAAAATAGTAATTTAACAAAACACTTAATATAAATTACTGAAATTTAATTTAAAATTAAAAATATTAATTTCCAAACAATCAATACAGTATTTTGAACTTCTATTCAAATAAATTTTGCTTTTAATAAACAATTTTGTAAGTAACTTTCGTTCTTAGCAAACTACCTTGCAATATATTTCCATTTAAAAAAATTCTGTTGAAAACCATTTCATTAAAATTTTTAGAAGATTCTTTAGCGAGTTCTGTTATAAAATATTACTTAGCTGCGATGCATAATAATGCTTGAACGAACGAATGCGAATGAGCCGTTTCCAAGCATTCGTAATTTATTTTTTCCATTCTATTATAATGGAAGAAATAGATCGATAAAGAAGGATAGATCGTGATTCCATTGTATATTTAAAAAGAGTACAAAGTTCTGTTCTTAACTACGAAGTTACAACTAAGCAAAGAAAAACGCTCTTTAATTATCTTAAAATGTTGCTATTTTTCATTCAATAAAACCACAGTCTATACTGAACTTAAGCACGACGCTAACTTATTCGCAGAAGATTCAACAGCGACAATCTCTAAAACTGATAAAACAGAACATTTCTCCTAACCTGCTTTTAAATTTGGCAATCCAAAAGCGTATGTCTGTATGTATCTTCAATTTCTTCCCCCTATTGGAGATTCTAGGCTGGAAACTTACGTGCTTAATTTCTCCCTATCGGACGAAATGAAGTGAAGTAAAGCAAATGCGAAGGGACACGCGACAGTTTTCTTCACCCTTTTTCTAATCGGCACATGGAATTTGAATGCAAATTGGGAAAAGACATTTTAAGATAATTACTGGGAAAGGAATGGGCTACATTCCTTATGCAACTTTCTTAAAAGACTCTTTGATGGTGCAATTTATTGCTTTGCTTGTAAGCATGTAATACTTTTATTTCATGACCCAATGCCTAAATTGCTAAATTCGGTATCTGATCTAGGAGAGTTTGAGACTACTTGCGAAATGAATTCATAACGAAATTCTGTAGAATACAGCTATGTATGTGAATTGGATATAGACTTCTCAATATCCCGTATATTGATCACTCTCTTACATGTTACATTCCTTTTCGCTAAGCTATTCAATGCATTAAATTAAAATAAATATCAATCTAAATATGATTTGGTATAAGGTTTACATTGTCTGTACATTTTTCTCCCTTATCACAATAAGTAATCTCACAGTAGTAAGAAAACTTTAGATAATCTTAAAGCCAATTAACATTTAAAATTTTGTGTCTCTCTCAGTTTGAAATAAGCACAATGATACATAAAATGATAGTTCTTTTTAAGTAATTTTGTCATTTTGTTTTTTAAATTACAATTGCATCCGTTAGAATTCGCTTCATCCTTAAAAGAGCAAAAAATGCTTCAAATCATTTCAGATTTCCAGAATTTCATTTACAATTTATCTTGTTAATTTTGAAATTTTTATTTAACTATTATTTAATAATTATCCATTTTTAGTTTTTGTTTTTTTCTTTACAGTATTATTCTACTTTATTTATCAGTCTGGAGCTAGACCTTGCTTACCTCGTGGAATGCTTTGTGGAACGCGAGCAATAATTATTATTCAGCGCTGATTGAAAACAAGCTAAATAGTACAGAACGCAGAAATTGCATACGAAAAACTAATATTTTAGCTCAGACGTTTTAATGCTTTCTTGTATTCAAGGGAAAACTTGTAAGGTTTTGCTTTATTCTAACCAGTTATTTTTAGTTGGAATTCAGTTTCCTGCCGGAATGTAAATTTTGTTATGACGTAGATGCAAATTTTCAACGTGTTTCAAAAGCAGAGTATTTAAGCTGCGTTTCAAGAGTTCAAAAGAGTAGTAGAGGACTTAGTTCCGATGTTTATGCTGCGAGTTTAAAATTGGCTCTTTAGTTTGGTGTTTGACACCTTTTCAGTGTATAATGATATTTCTCGTGTCGGCTTTGCCATGTACAGTCGATTTAGCGTTAGTTAAGCTAAGGAACCAGTCATTAGGTTATCTTAATTTACTATTGAATTGTTACATTCTTATTTTCTGTTACGTAGCCACAAGTGATGGTGATTTGTGAGCACAAAGTGCCTGCATCTGTTTCAATTTAGATTCAAATAAAAAAGTTATTTAATCTTTCATCTGCAGCATTTATTCTTAAAGACATAGCGATAATTCGCTACATAGTCTTCGACATAGAGTTCAGGGTGTATGCTACCAAAGAAAACCCACACACTCTACAAACTGAATAAAACAACATGTCAGTGTAAATACAAAGACAATAAACATGATTTCTTTTAAGACAATACGCATGATTTTTAATCTAAGTGACCATAAGAATTCAAAGACATTAAAACAGTAAATATGATTTTTAAATCTGAGTACAATTATGTCACTGCATGCGAACATTTATTTGTCAGCACCTTGTTATTTCATACGTTTGAAGTATTTTTAATTAAATATCTTGTTGTATTATTGGAGAATCCATTGAAGTATAAAAATTTAATCATGACATATTAGTAACAATTTCTTTGATAAATGTTAATAATGAATATTCTTAGATTTTCAACATAAATGTAATACAAAAATAGTATAGCATGTTTATTTTACCAGGAACCATATGCGAAGTTATAGAATTAGATTTTCTTTTAAAGAAAATCTTGCTTTCATAAAACTTTGTCCTTTATTTTAAGAGATTTTGTAATTAGAAATAACCCATCAGAAATTCGATATAGTGTGCAAATTCCCTTAATTTGCACACTATATTGAATTTCTGAATTACTATTGGTTAGAGTTTAATGAAATTTGGAGTGATATGCATTTATAACAGAGAAAGAGATGTACCATTCAAAAAACATTTGATGTATGCATGATTATAATTAAAGTGCACAGTGTAGAGATGTCCAGAATTCACGTTGTGATATCGGAATGAAAATGATTCTAATATGAGGCATAATCACCTCTCACAGCCAGACAGTTGGGTCAGCGTAGCGGCGCACTGGACAAGAGGCATATGAAGTAGTCGATCTCACCACTCCTGCAGCAAAGCAGTTTTCAGCGCCGGGATAAGTCTCGGAGAGGGATGACGAGATGAAATTGCCCTCCCAATAGCGCCCCAGTCATGTTCTACGGGTTTAAGGTCAGTAGATCTGGCTGACCAATACATGCGGTAAATATCCTCACTTTCCAGGTAATCACTGACCAGCTGAGCCGTATGTGGATGAGTTTTGTCATTCATGAACAGGAACCCAGGACCAAATGCGCCCCTGAAAAGTCCAACATTGGGCTCTAAGTTCTGCTCATAGCTGTCAACGAACTCTTGTCAAACACATGTAAGGTGTGTGGCCGTCCAACATAATGATTGTCCAGACTAGTTTACCTCCACCACCATGATGATTCTTTTACAAGATGAGGGAGAAATGATACCGTATTCCAGGCTGTCTCCAGATACAGGTACGATAAGAATCAGTGTGCAGGCTGAATCTTTATTTATCTGTAAAAAACATGGTACTCCGTTGAAGTCTGGTCCAAGACGCATGATATCTGTCCATGCTAAAGCATTCCCTTGTGTATTGCAATGTGCGGGATACAAACAGCCGGTCTTCTGGCATACAACCCTATCTCACCAAGCCTTCGAGCAACTGTAGACCGTGAGACTCAGGTTCCAGTGACAGAATAGCAAGAATTAGCATTAGTCTAACAACAGAACGAAATATTATTTCACAAAACATTACACTCTTGAATAGATTGAGCTTTCAACCTAAATTATTGTTTTATTGTTTCCGGAGTAAGGATGCAGGAGCAAGACGTAATTTCCAAAATAGGAAAATTAAATTCTCTTACAGATTTGAATTCCTAGTTACTATTCATCCTAACTTAATTTCAGGCTACTAGTTAAATAAAATGTCCTGACATCACTCAAAAGAAAGGAAACATAATTTATCTGTTTTCTGTAAATCTTGACGCGGAAAGGATCCATTATTTCTAAGCGTCACCCTGAAACCTCTTGACTAGGCCTAAACTATATACCACGTGACCGTTCAGCATCATTAGCCGATCGTGGAAAGTAAGCAGGCCCCCTTTTCTCATCGAAGTTCTTACAAATGCTGGACATCCTGAATCTAACGGGAGAAACCACAGAGCAGTCGATGTAAGTCAGCTACGATATCTGGAGGCTGTTAGCTGGTACCGTCTCAAGGCTTACAATCGTGGGGATACAGTCCGTATGTAAGTCGTCGGTGTAATACAGACCCGCACCTTTTTCCAAATGAGTCTACTCGGGCCTACTGCAGGGAAAGATAAACTCCAGTCTTAAAGGCATCTAACTGCTAGACGATCCATAGAAAATATTTCATCAAAGAGAAGAACAAAGTCTCTAATGGAGTCTCGAAAGAGGTCTCAGCATCCAGACAAGGCCAAGTAGACCCCTGTTCCCAGTCGCTGAATAAAGCGTTAACTGCTGACGAATAGTTTACCGGAGACGAGTCGAAGCCAGCAAAAACTACGAACTGTCCAAACAAGAATATTTAGATATTTCATTATTTCAGACGATAACCAAGCAACCGACTGATAGGAAACATAATTGCCCCCGTCTTAACAACTGAAAAGGAGGAAACTACTTCATCCGAAGGCAACTCAGCATAAAGTGACCCATACCCAAAATTCTCCTTCACTTGTCACAAAAGAAACAAGGCTACCACAAAACTAGATTTTCGCCCCCCTCATTAAAGACCAAATTTCCGCTTTTTCACCCAAAAGACAGAAACAGTCCGACTGCGCACGCGCAATTATTCAAAACCCGGAGCCAAACGGGACACTTAGATTGCCAAAGAAGTGACTTTTACTCATAGATGAAACGTTCACCTCTCTAACTTAATCACATATTTACTTTATTCAAGTCAACCGTTTCTAGAATGTTCTACGGAAGTGACCCAGACACTGAAAAGGATGACACAGCAAATTTCGCCCCTCTCCTGAATCCTTTCACAAGGAAACGAAGCTTTCTTGGTTACGTTTAAATAAAAGAAAAAGATATAATTGAACCATTGGCTTTTTCCAAAATATAAGAATTTAATACATTAAACTAAAAATTCACGAAACTAAATAAAAATTATTCTGGTGTTGCCTAAGGAATAATTCAAAATAATTTGAAAATGCTTTTATTTATTTCAGGATACCAAAGAGCATTATGTGTATATGATTGAGACTTCATTTTGAGTGAGACCATGTCACATGTATGCGGTTATATTAATCTCTACAGTTTCCAAATTTGGGCCTAATACCACTGCATACACATATGGACACATTCGAGATTCTAAGGTCAATTTCTGCTGTAATGTAATAAGATTTCTGTTTCCTTCTTCTTTGTTGAAACTTTTATTAACTTAAATGTGTTCTTGTAATGATACAAATACTTTTATTTCTTCAAACAGAACAAACGGAAAGGAGCATAAATTGAGTTGCGCGTCTTCTTCCAACAAGAAGACGTACAACGTACTATCTACTGAATTAGGTACAAGCCGCATTTAATCATTAATTTCCAGAACGATGGTTTGGAAGAAGGGGATATATCCTATGGTAACAAGAAGTCCTTATCTTACTCCATTAGATGTCTTTCTCTTAAGATTTGTCAATCTATGAGATTTGTAGTGAAAAAATTAAAAATCTTCACTTCATAAGCAAACGCAAGTGTTATCTTCCTTCTAGAAAAGAGGTCGCTATCAGCTTTCCGGCCTCTTACTTTAGGGCTAATTTGTGACTGAACAGGTAGTTCTTCTTTGGCAGCCATTGGTGTATCATCAAAGTTACCTCGCTCATGTCTCTTGATACTGAATAACTTCCGAACTAGCATACTTGCTACCACTGCGGAATTCCGCCTAAGAATCTTCTTTGATAATGGTGAATGACTTAAGTGTGGTGCTTGGATTCGTTTCTGTTTTTTGCATATGTGCTAAGTTAATATGTTTTTTAATCTACTTAAAATAATATATGTAAAACCAGGCACATCATTTTCATCCTTGCATTAACACATTTCTCTATGGAAAGTGACTTTAAACTCTTTCTCGGAGATCATGTAGATGCTTGGGAAACAAACTTACAAGTAAAAATTCAAGCTTACCTTCCAAGATAATAAACCCACATGTACAACAATTGCAGAAGCTTAATTGAAAGCTTAAGAAGAACATTTTGCAGGACTTAATTGACTTTTAGAACAAGTTAAGTCATTTGTTAACTACATAAGAATAAAAATTTTGCACATGTACTTTAATTCTTTATGATTGAAGTATCCCATGTAAAATACAAATGCATAGAAGTTCGTTGAGACTGAGGCCAATTATTCTCGTAGGGTTCAAAATGTGACTTTTATTTATTTAAATAATGATTCTAGATATCTACATCCAATTACATGTTTTCTCGAAATAAGTTAGAAATATAAAGTTGAAAATTTTGAAAACAATTTCAAAATTTGTGGGAGAAGATTCGGTAATACTTAAAAAATATGTAGGAATTTTAATGTCTGCCGTAAAGTAAATACTCCAATTAGTCAAATGATTATTGTAAGTCCAGACATTAAAAGAAAATTTGCAAAGCTATAATATTAAAAGCAAAATCCACACAAATATTGGTAAGTAATATTTTCATGAGATCATTTAAAACAGTTAATAACGAATACCGTGTTACTTAATACGGAATCGTTAATTGCCAAACTAAAAGACTTTGGGTTTTAATTTCTTAATTAATCTGGCAAAAATCTCAAATCCCTCCAAAATCTCTAATTTAAAATATTACCCAAGCTCTCGTTCTCGAATAATTCCACGAATTTTGCACTTGAGGATATGAAACGTTTGTGTTTAATTTATTAAAACGTAATAAATATCTTACTGAATGTATTTTCTTACCTGCGGGGTTCTTATAAAAAGTTAGATTCTATATTTGTGAAATACTATGACAGCTATGTCGATATAGAGTTTTAATCAAATAGGTTTATTTTCAGAAATTTTATGGTTGAAAATAAAATCTGTAACCTCTGTTTTCGAAAACCCTTTATATTTTACATTTCAAGGTACAATGAAAGAGTGGAATAAAATATAACACTTTAAAATCAGCTAAAAATTTATATACAAAAGATTTAGTTGATGTTTTGTGACATATATATATATGATATTTGTGACATATTATATATATATAATTTGTCTATTTACAGATACTTCATTGCAGTTTAAGAAATTTTCATCTGCATCAGCTAACTGTGGCAAGAGGCTAAATTCTAGGGATTCTTTCGGCTTTCATGTCTTTTTTGGGTATGAGTCATCCAATCCGTTCTGTAAAGACTTGAGATTGCATGCGGCTTTTATTAGTCTTAATTTCAATATACTATTAACAAAAAGCTTGCAATATTACAGGAATTAATATGGGTAAGAAATAACGCGTTTAACTGATCGTGCTGTCGTTTTGTAAGTGCTTTACATATACAACTATTAACTAAAAGAACTGTAGTCTCATGCCCATCCATAATTGTCCTTTAAATGGAGAGAAGGTGAGGTATTATCGCATTTCTTCCTCATTGTTCACGTGGTGTTAGTGATAAGCAGACCTCGCAATTGGAAGATTTGTGGATAAGATTCTGTAAGACACAGCTCACTATTTATGTTTCCTGGCATTTTCGCAAAAACCTAGTATACTCTGCACAGGTATTCAGTGCAAGTATTGCACAAAAACCGCTGTCAATAAAAACAGAAATTGACGTGTTGATAATTTTAAAAATAGACAAAGTTAATACGTAGTTTTATAAAGATTTAAATAATATCGTGCTAGCGATAGATGAGAGGTCATCATGCAGATATCACTTGGTATAATTTGTACTTCTTCGTTATAGACGCCAACGAGATATCTCGCCAAAATCTAGCTGCGTGTTCTTATACTTCGCCACGCGATCGTGTATCAGCACCGTGTTGCACTTTTGCTGTCGCCGCGTGAAGGTTTCGAATTCACATTGTTTATTTAAAAATATATCTATTGCTTTTTTGTGTGTGAATATGACTTTAAGAATCTTTAATTTACTAATTAATGAGATGGATGTTATATCATTTTTTCAAGAAAGGCGTCTTTTATCTGACAAACGAGTAAGCGAAAATGGCACAGCATGGAACTTTATGTTAACGACGAAGCCATTTGGAGATTCAATGCTAAAAATTACAAAAGGAGCAGAGCCTCCATGGTCGAAATTGGTTCAGCGTTTCCAGAATAACTTTCGTCTCTGTTATTAGTTTATATGTTCTTGGGCAGAGAAGTGGACGTCCATGAAATGGTGTAACAAACGGCTCAATATGTGTGAAATTTCTGCAGTTGATTGGAATAATCGCATGCGATAAAATAATAATAATAATAAATGGGAATAAGGATTCTTAAAAATATTCTTAGGAAATGACATGTGAGTATTATTATTTTTATTATTATTAGATATTTGGCTGTTTATTTTTGCATTCGCGCTTCACGAGCTTGGAGAAATTATAACTGAAATCGTGGCGCAAATCTAAAATCACCAAACATGGTTGGGGTCGCTATGACAAAGAAGTGCCGTATAATTTAAATATAATAGCAGGAAAAAGTTTTGAAGTTGTGAAAATTAACCAAAATATGATACAAACACGAAAAATCTAGTATATATTATTTATGAAATGGCTACGATTCTACAGCTCAAATGTGATTTGAAACAAGCTTTCAGCTGATAAAAACTAATAAATGCAACATCTTGGAAACATAGTGAAACAAAGTAGGCTTGCATTCATTTATGCTCGCGAAACATTCCCAACGTGAGATAAATACAATACTTTATCTCAACAGAATACTTCTTAAAACTGGAATGGTAAATTTTTGAAGTCATTTAAATACAACAGTAACTTCTTGCGACGCAAAATCCAGATTAAATTCCTGTCGACGAAAAAGCTTAGTATATAGAATTTTCTCGCAACTAAGCCGCTTACAGCATTTCAGTAAGATATCTTTCTGTAAAGATAGCGAGAGCTTTTAACCTCTCAATGGGTTTTTGAAAATAATATCTTGAATATTCATATGAAATTTTCATTAATAACCGATATGAAAATTAGTTCGTCACCGAAAGCTTCTCAGGCTATATTTTTAAATGTGGAAGAGATGTGTGGGGACAGATTAATTTAAATATTCAGGGGCAAATAAGGAAATGAATAGAAGGAGTTAACTACCTCAACATTCTAACAATTTGTTCATTAAATATTATGCTTTAGCTCCGTTAATTTTAATTAGAGGTAAAAAGTTTTTTTTTCCACAGTGTCTGTTTCCCTTGCAAAATTAAACAAAGGCGAACTATGATAAATGAATTCCGTATGTTTCCTTTACACCTTTGCTCTCATCGAAATGAGGAAAACCATTGTTTATATTCTGTAGATTAAAGTATTAAGTAGTCATTAGGGACCACTCAATGCGTATTATCTGCAGAAACAAACGAGGAATGAATAAACAATGCTAATATAATTATTTTTCTCACCAGTTATGAAAATGGTACCTCACATTATTTGCTCATTTCAATATATAATTAATTTAATTCAGCCGAAAATAGCGGCATATTTATATCATTAGGGGTGAATATACGTAAATAGAAATTACCATTCTAGATAAAGGTCATATGACCTAAACGAATTTGCCTTTATGAGAGATTTTTAAAAGTTCAGAGTCGTTATTTTCAACATAAATATGGAGGTAAGCTATTTGAGTAGCTAACTTCATCTAGTAGGGTATAAATAGATCCCAAGATGAAACAACCAATATCCAAAAGTTTTAAAATACGACTGGCGTATCTAAAGAAATACGAATATTGATAAGAATAATATTTGGAGAAGATGTACTGATGGCAAAGAACAGTTAAATTATTTAAAGCATTTATATAGAAATTTATAAAAAATAGAACAGGTTTTTGTTATAACTTACATATTTAACATCTTAAACAATGAATACTCAATTTTCGAAATAAAGAAAAGCCTAACTTGGCTAAATCGATATACAAGCAATAAGAAAGCATAACTGCATTGGAATCTAAAATTTTAAATAAGACATACATTCGTGTCTATAAAAGTCCTTACACGGCCTTTATTTTTGCCACCGTTGTATCGTAGATATATGCTTCCAGTCATAAAAAGTTCAAATGATGCCTATATTCATGTTTTCGTATTTAATAAAGCTCAATTTTATATAAACTTTAAATCTAAAGTTTCACACACATCTCCAGTCCCTATACTTGCATTTAGGGTAACTACATATTCGTTATAAAATACAAAATGCTTGACTCTCTTACGAAGGCCCCTCCCCAATCGAAGAATGAAATATATGCATTTGGATGCAACTAAAAATAAAATATCCTTTACAAAAATTTTCTGTTGTTAAGAAGTTACCTCATGAGCACTTAAAAAAAGACGTGAGAAACTATGCAGATTATTATGAAAAATATTGATCATAATATATAATTGTTTATATATACTGGGTGTTTCAGCAAATCGGTTACAAACTTTAAGCAGAGATAAAGTACATCTAAACGATCAAAAATCACATAGCAATGCGTGGTCGGAAACGTTTGCCTGCCGGGGTAATGACAACACAAAATGCAAGAAAGGAAGAAATGAACAAGGTGAGAAAAATTTTACTATGCTTAATACAGCAGAAACCAAGAAATAAGAATAGAAGCAGACAACAGTTGTCATTAGAAAAGGTGTGCGACATTATACCCCAGACCGTGAGACAGGCCTCACTTCTACAGCGCATGGGAGATCAGATCAGCAGCTTCCACTATGTGTGCAACAAGTTCCTCAGCACTGTTAACGGGGGTTTCGTACACCAGTGTCTTGACGGACCCCCAGAGGAAACAGTCAATGCAAGTTAGGTCTGGCGACCTTGCTGGCCATAATGCAGTGGACACTTTTTGCCAATCCACTGCTGAGGATACATTGCATTTAGGCGGAGAAGCACAACCAGGAATGTGAGACGGCCCCGTCATGCTGAAACCATAATAAACATGTTTTCTGAACCTGTTCCTGCCCTTCCTTTCTTGTGGTTCGGGCCGTTACTAGAGCTCTCGGAAGACGTTTTCGACCATGAAATTAAACGCAAATATTTAATTCCCAAAATTTAGCAAACACGATGTAAATAATTTAAAATGATATAGAACTTTATATAAAATGAAAAATATTCTTTAAATGCTAAAAAAAGTCAGGACAAAACATAAGTATCCAATCAATAATATGATTAAAACATGGAAAAATGTGTAAATAAAACATTATAATGCAAATGTAAACAAAAAAGTATACGTTATACACTGCTCGACATTGAAAATGCAACACCAAGAAGGTGTGGTCAGAAATTTATGCAAATTTTAGAGTAGACGCACGTCAATGAGTTATGTGAATGATGTGAAATGCGCAGCTCTCCGATAAGTGAAGTAAGATATAAGGGAAGGAACGTGCAGAATGGGCAATATTCGTGTTGTCATTTCTGCCAGACGAATTATCGAAGAAAGTTGGTTTTTGTCCCGGAGGATACATGTAATAGGAGACAATGCCAGGCTGCCATCAACGAAGGCACTTCCAGAAGATAGACGATTTTGCAGGGGTATGGTGATCGGACTGAGAAAGGCGGGTTGGTCCTTACGTCAAATCGCAGCTGATACCCACATGGATGAGAACATGGTGCATCGGCTATGGCGAACATGGTTGGAACAAGGTAATGTGGGAAGAGAGAGGGGTGCAGGTGCAGCCAGAGTGACGTCATCACGCGTGGATTGACGTATCCGCCGGCAAGCTGTGGCGGTCCCGCAAGTCACTTGTACCGCGATTCTGCAGCATGCGCAAGATACCCTGGTTGTTCACGTGTCGACGAGAACCATTTCCCTTCGATTGTTTGAACGTGGCCTCCACTCACGGCATCCGTTAAGAAGACTACCATTGACCCCACAGCATAGACGCCAACGTTTAGAATGGTGCCGGACTGGAGCGATGTAGATGACAGAGGGGCGAAACGTCGTGTTTTCAGATGAGTCACGCTTCTGTTTATCCAGTGACAGTCGCCGCATACGTGTGTGGCGTCGACGTGGAGACAGATCTAATCCGGCAGTAACTGTGGAACGCCCCACCGCGCGACAACATGTGCCATAATGGTTTGGGGCGCTATTGCCTACGATTCCAGGTCACCTCTTCAGGCCACTATGACGGCCCAACTATACTTGGATAATGTACTGCGGCCGGTGGCAATCCCCTACCTTCAGGGGCTGCCTAATGCAATTTTTCAGCGGGATAACGCCCGACCACACAGTGCTCGCATCTGCCAATATGCTCTGCAAGGTATACAGATGCTTCCCTAGCCACTCACCAATTGAACATGTGTGGGATGTGATTGGACGCCGTTGGCAGACTCTGCCCCTGCCTCGTTCAGAAGAC